>CAWUFW010000872.1:127500-635000 GCA_963921515.1 Calotriton arnoldi
CTGGAGCTCTCGAGCCCGGACGCCCCGGGGGAGGCCTGCCCAGGACCCATGGAGCCCGTCCCGGGCACTTTGCCACGCCGCGGGCCGGAGGAGGGAGCCTCGGACGGTGGTGAGGTGTTGTCCGGGCCCAGCCCATCTGGTCCCCGGCTGAGAACCGCCAGCCCGGGAGGGGTGTCCCGGCATACCCTGCCCCTAGTAATCCCGAGGAAAGCTACCCCTCTTTCTGGGAACCCGTGCGCACCGAGTGACGGAGGGGACCCAGGGCGCGGAGGTGCCTGACCTCCTGGAGCCCTGGCTGGGATCCGGGAGGCGGACGAGCCCTCATCGGGACTTCCAGGCCAGCTCGGCCATCTGGTCGCCCCATTGGAAAGCATTGCGCGCGACCAGATGGCCGAGGGGAAAAGGCGTGACCAGATGGCCGGGACCGAAAGGACGCCCATCTGCCCGCCCGAGCCTCCGCGGTAGGGCTCCCGCCTGCCCTTGCAGGGCTCGGGGGCTCTGCACCAGGGACCCTTGTCCCGGGCAGATGGACCCTTGGCAGGCCACAGGACGGGGGCTTCCACACCCCAGGCCCTGCCCGAAACCCAGGCCCCGGGGCCGGTCCCTGCTTCTCAACCCAGCCAGGCCGGGGAGATCGGGGAGCCTGCCTGGGCATGAGGGACCCCTGTCCCAGGCACACGGATCCTCGGCTGGCCGCAGGACGTGGGCTCGTGTTCCATACATTCTTTCCATAACTCCGCGTAGTGGCGCTACGCCAACTCTGCCCACCCCTATATGATATATGATCTCTAGGTCTATGACAGAAAACCTCTTTGTATGTATAAGACCTTTACTGCATCAAGACTATTACATATCCTAAGGTTGTTTCATCTGCTTCTGTCCTTCATGGACTAAATAGTCCACTGTCGCTCTCTGGAATCTGAAGTGTGGCGACAGCCTGAGAATTTGTTGCAATAGTTTTCTGAGCGGTTTTAGTTTGCAATTCTAGTGATTATTCTCTCTGGACCACGTCACCCAACTTGCTGTCCAATTTAGCAAAATGTCACTGGGGCAGTTCAGTCCTAGTCTGGAGCGCTACACTAGTGAAATTATAGTACGTGTATGCCTTTTTTTTTTTGGTGCCCCCTTCCCTGAGCTGTCGCCAGGTAGAGGTGAGGCTACTTATCCGTGCACTACGGGCACGACCAGTAAAGCCTGGACTTGAAAATAGCAGGATTACTGGTTTGAAACTTGAACTAATTTATCTGTATTTTTTGCACTATTTCACTGTTTTTTAGCAGCAGCACCCCCTTTTTTAAGCTCCTGACGAAAGCCTAGACACCTGTTGGGTCACCGTGGCTGAAACATGTAGACCCCTTCGTCTCACCCATGCAGTTTAAATCCATACTGCAGGTGCACTATTGTTCCCACTAGTCAGTTTTAATATCATCCCCTTCACAGTTTATTCTCCGTTGCGCTGCGCCCTCACCCGACTGACCTTTGTCTTTTATTCATTTGGATTTAGTATATCCTCTGCAGAGTAGGAATACAAAACATCCCTGAGCTCCTTCCTCACAGAGAGGGAGTTGTAGCCCTTGGTGGGACTAGGAATTCTCACCAAGAGGAGAAACCCAAATGATGAAGCATGCCACCTATGGTGGGTGAGGGATTTCGTCCTGAAATGGATCATTCCACATGTTCCCCTGTTTGATTTTTCGCATCACTTTACATGCTTGTTGAGCTAATTTCAGACCCAAGGATTTTTGTGTTGATATTGAGCCAATCAGATCCCACCATGAGATCTGTCAGATCCACGGACCCTCAGCATCCCTAGATACCTGTCAATCAGTGGCGGCTGGTGACATTTTAAAGTGGTGCGGCATAAATGTGCGGTATGAGTACCCTGTGGTGAGCAAGCGTAGCGAGAGAGCCCGACCATCAAAAGGGAGTTCGGGGGATTCTCCCCCCAGGAAAAGTTTGAAAAAAAGAGTGGACAAGTGGGGCATTTTCAAGCAACTTTGAGAAAGAAAGAAGGTTAATAAAGCAATTGTGAAAGTTTAGTTATGACATCAATAAAGAGATTCCATATGACAATGACGTACGTAGCTGCTTATTCAGTATAATCAGAGAACTTCACTTTACAACCCTCAAAGGCACAACACACCAACTCACCTGTAAGTACTGTATTTTCATTTACTTTTGCCTTCTCAATATTTTGGCAACTGTGTATCTCCTTCACACACAGTTGCACAGAATCACAATTGCAACTGGAAAAAGTGACCATTGGTCTGTCTGTTCAGCAGAGAGGCCAAGGATTGGATGATCCAGGTATTCTGAACACCTTTTTGACCCACTATCAGGCACTGTGAGAAATTTGCGCTTCCTTCAGCCTTTTTTCTAGAGCTCTTAATGGTGGCCCATTAAAAATGCCTGAAGGTGACTCAGTTCAAAGTATGCACTGTACAAGAGAAATATGCTACACAAAAAAATACAGAAATACATCATCCTAGAAATAGTGAGCACTCTTAGGGAATGCAAAATTAAGTACAACATGTTAAATAAATACAGGAACTAATTCACTGACATGAATACCTTAACGTTTTATACATTCATTGTTCAGAAATCGATCAGTGTTATATGCCAGTTGTGGATGGGTAGATTGGTGGATGTTAGAAATGGGGGTCTCTAGTTGGCAATGGCTGGACACTGTCCAAGTAGGGACCCTTCTTCCTAAGTCAGAGTGAGAGGGCTACCTTCCTTTATACCCCTGCTCAACCCTGTGGTAACGTAGCACAAGCAGGTAGGCTTATCTCAGAGGCAGTGTGTGAAGCATTTATGACCATACACAGTAACACAGTGAGGAACACTACAAAGGGACACCACACAAGTAGTTATAAAAAAATAAGTATCTTTATATATATATAGACTTATCACAAGACCAATAACTGTAAAAGCCACAATACTGTCAAAAATAGGATTGCTGTTGAAGGACTGTCAAAAAATAGTTCAAAGGTTGCAAAAATAAGGTTCAAATTCAAAGCAGTGGTCTCTGCGACCCTTTCTCTCACAAAGTACCTGGGTTTAGTAGCAAAACCAACAAAATGTCGCAAATAAGCTGTAGCGATGATTCTCGGCATGCGAGGCCGGCTATGCGTTGAAATCCTTGCCGCAAGGGAGGATGATGCGCCGATCTGCGTGATGCGTGCGGAGACGATGCGACAAACTTCTGCACGCTAGGCCGCCGATGCAATGACTTTCTTGCCGCGAGGGAGAAGTCGATGCGACGATCCTGTTGCGCTGTGCGATCGTGTTGCGATGCAAAGACAAGACGCTCCGCGAGGGAGCGACGAAATTCGGTGCGATGCGATCAAAATGGCGGACGCACGGCGTCCGCAATGCGATGTCTTGAAGCGATGATTTCTTTAGGGGTTGCGAGCGCGCGGCGACAGCAGCGCGATGATTTTTCCAGCGCGTCTCGGCTGCAGCGGCTCGCAAAGGGGCGTTAGCGATGGTTTCGTGTTGCGAGCACTCAGCGGCAGCAGCGCGATGATTTTCCCAGCGCTTTCGACTGCAGCGGCTCGCAAAGGTGCGTTAGCGTCGATTTCCCACACTCTTTTCTCTGAAGCAAACTAGAGGCCCTGGAACTCACAGGGGCCTCATCAGCAAATAGCAGTCCTCGCAGGGAGGAAGCAGGAGGTTGGTGGTGGAGTCTGATGTGCCTGAGACTCCAGCAGGAGGCTAGCTCTTTTCCTAGCCCTTGGGTAATTGCTGTAACAAAAATAAAAGTTCTCTCAAAAGTCCTTTTCTCTCTTCTTCAAGGTCCAATGGTCACTGCTGCAGGCCAGTGCAAGAAACAACACACAAGCACAGGGACAGTCACTTCCTGCAGATTCCTCCAGTGGCACGGACAGAGTTTCCTCTCCAGATCCAGGGGCAATACAATTTGTAGGGGTTTGAGCACAGATATTTATACCCCAAAAGTCTTTGTTCTCAGAAGCTACAAGTCACTGAACCTAGCCAGAACCAGTTCTGCTCAGTCCTGGAGCACTTTGTTTACCAGGCTGCATCCTTCCTTTCAGAAAGAGGGGTCTGCTAGCAGACACACAGTAGGAGGTGGAGCCAGCATTCACCTTGCCAGGCACAGCCCTATTCAGGTCAAGGAGCCACCCCTCCCCATACTCTAAATGCAGATCTCTCTATTCAACCCAGGTCTGACTCAGCCTGCCCTGTCCCTCCAAAACCAGACAGCCAATACACATAACAGCAGAGCACACTGGAAGGCTTAGGCAAGAAAATACCTACTTTCTAAAAGTGGTATTTTCAAACACAGAATATAAAAATAAACTTCACTAAAAGACGTATTTTAATATTCTGAGCTCAGGCATACTAAATTCGTTTTTCTACCATGTTCCTGGGGTCAGTTAGGACTATAGGATGTAATAGTCAAACTGCCCATTCTAGCCTATGGGGAACAGGTAGCCTTACAGTAGTGAAAACGAAATTGGGTGTAAATCACTACCAGGACATGCTACACACACCAAGGCATGTCCTACCTTACACATACAATGCACCCTTACCATAGGGGTGACTTACATGATGCCAAGGGAAGGTTCAGGGGCTGGGAAGTGGGTGCACTTCACAGCCAAGATGGCAGTTCTGGACTGCACACAGATACTGCAGTGGCAGGTCTGAGACACACTTTACAAGCTGCTTCCGTGGGTGGCACAAATCAGTGCTGCAGGCCCACCAGCAGCATTGGGTTTACCAGCCCTGGGCACACACAGGCTACACTACTAGGGACTAACAGGTAAACCAAATAAGCCAATCAGGGATATACCAATTCACATAGACATATTTACACAGGGAGAGCATATGCACTTTAGCACTGAACAGCAGTGGTAAAGTGCCCAGAGTCATAAAACCAACAGAAACAAGTCAGCAAAAATACAGGAGGCAGGCAAAAAGTTTAGGGGTGACCCTGCAAAAAGGGCCATTTCCAACAGTGGATGCATGCAGGTATGTATGTATGTATGTATGGCTCATTAGTGATGTGATTGGATGGATGGGTGGGTGGGTGAGATGATCAATGCATTTGAGGAGGATGGATGGATGGATGAATGGGCAAATATGCTGATGGGTGAATGAATGGATGTGTGGGTTATGGATGGATGGGCGGATGGATGAGGTTGGGGGGCGCATAGATGGATGCATGAAGGAAGGGGTAGACGGATGGATAAATTGGATAGAAGAATAAAGAAACTGCCATAATTATGCAGCACATGCTATAGAATGACACAATTCATGGTCCTGCTCATAGCACACAAAGTGACGTCAGATGCAAACCGACAATAAGACTGTTAACACAAAAGCAGACATACACCCAACAACCTGCCACTGAATTCATATCACCCACAGTGGAAAATCTTTAGGTGGGGATTTATACAGAGACAGACTAATAATAGCCAATAACAGTGGACTAACCAGTGACCTTTGGTTCCGGAGCGGTGTGCTGCCCAACACAAAGTGCTTCAGTATCTCGTCAGTGCTCTAAAACTGCAATTACAATGTATGTGTAGTATGCTTACAAGCGGTATTGTGCTCTGCACTATCAGAGGAAGGAATTTCACCTACACCCCTGAAGAGCAACAGCTGCATTGTCACAGATTAAAGGTAAAATGATCTATCAATCGTTTCTCTCTCCACAGAGCACTCCTGGCTCATGCTTACAAGTAGGGCTCCACTATAGAAACTATGAAGGTGGAGTTGAGCACATTCTTCTATAGTAAGTGTGCTTAAAAGGGCTTGATGCTTATTTTAAACAAGGTGACTGTATGAGGCATCTCTGTGTAACCTGATTAGAAATATGTCAAAGTCCAAATAACCACACGCGCGCCTTCAAATGAACGAATCTGCGGTGATTTGACTCTGCATTTTCATATTCCCCCTCCTCATGGATTGGTTATTCCCGTAAGAACGTCCCTGTTTGCTAGCCAATGATCTGAATGATCTGGTGCATTGTGCGAATGAATCCATCCAACATTTAAATAATATATTCACGGCCTGCACAGTACTAGAATATAAAAAAGTTCTGAGAGAAACATAAATAAATATGAGTTATTTGTTGGAATGATCGCCTGACTATTTTCCACCCCTGATGTGAAAAATAATGGAAAAGGGCACACACTGCTTTCCAGGGTTCCTGGATATCTAGAAAGTGAAAATGACATTTATAAATAAGCAATCTCCCTGACATGCATGCCAACACGCGAGGTATTGCTGCCATTGTGACTGAGATCTTAGATTGTGCGTTGGAGATTTCTGTTGCCATTTAAAGCCTGCTGAGGAAACCCACAGCTTTATGTCATGTCAGATCTGGTTTAGACTGTACCTCCTATCATCATCATCATCATCAGATAGTCTTTATTCAATATTTTCCAATCATAAAAGACACAATACAAACATACAATATCATAGATAGCTTGTAAAATACATGTAGAAACATGAACTAAAATCAATCCGGTTAAAAATTCCTAAAAACAATGTCGATTGAGGTATTACCCGTTTAAAATCAGCCAATCTATGGATAAGTTAAAATCTTCCAATGAAGTTGATTTAAGATACCAAGCATTAGCAAGTTACAAGGAAATAAAGTACATATGGGGGACACCTCCTAATCAATTATACCAGCTTATTAATTATCAGGAGGAATCTCAGTCGTAGCCCCCAGAGTAGTTCTCCTAAGAGCCCAGATCCAACTCAGAAATTTTGCCATTGCTATGACTACTTCTTCACAGGTATCTGTTTTCAGAATGCGCAAAGCTACATTCCCAGATCTTGTGCCAAGATTAACACAAATCGGCTTAAGCCACTTGTTACGAGGTACCCTGTATGCAGGACAAACAAACAATACGTGGGCTATTGACTCCTCCATAGTTGGACACGTAGGACATTTTGAATCTAAAACGTCGTGCCACTTTGACGTAAAGATTTTAGCGGAAGAGTGCCCACTCTAAATTGATGGTATAGTTTCCTGTCACAGGGTCCCGTAATAAAATCCCAATAGGCTTCAGATCTTGGTTCATGCTTATGATCTATAAAGATACCCGTTAGGGAACTACTACTTACCAGAGACATGAACATTTGACTGATCATGTCACTGTAAAGTGCTTTAAAATCATTCTTATTAGGAAAGGTGTTCCCTACTGGATCTTCCCACAGGTGTCTTAACCCCATATCACATAAGTTGTGCTTAACCTTTTGTAGCCACTTAATGTTCGAGGAGAAGTCAGCTTCTCTAATATACTTTACTGCATCTGCATAGGGTGCTAGCTCTGGTGTTGTCCAGAGCCGTCTCCAATAGGCTAAGGGTCTAAAGCCCGCAGCCTCCTCAAATGAAGTGTATCCCAAGTCTAGCTGAAGGGGTTTGAGAGGAGTTGATTGAGGAAGTCCTGTTAGCGATCTCAAGAACTTATTTTGAGCAATGACTAGGGGAGATAAATTTTCAAATCCCCAAAGCTCAGCGCCATATATTATCGATGCCCTAACCTTTCCTTGATAAATAGTTAGTGCCGGTCCTACCAGTTTGGTTTGAGCGAGTCGGTGTTCTTTGAGTAGAGCCCCTGCTAGTTGATTGTGCGTAAGTACTAGCAGATCTATCTGGAGTTTCCAGTTCATCCTCTTTCCCATTGTTACTCCCAGATAGGTAAAGGTATCTGTTTGCTCCAAGAACAGATCGTTCATTTTGACTCTACCTTTTACCACTTTGTGTTTATGCAGCACCATGAACTTAGTCTTATCGACGTTTACTACTAGTTCATGGTCATTGCAAAAATCAGTAAATCTATCGAGGGCACGTTGCAGACCCGATTGAGTTTTGGACAAGATCAAGGTGTCGTCTGCAAATATTAACAGTGGCACCCTCTGACTAGCAAGAGTTGGGGCATCAGTTGGGTAAGTTGCATAGTAAGAGACGACCTTATTTATAAACAGGGAGAATAGAGTGGAGGCCAGAACGCACCCCTGTCGCACACCCTTATTAACTGGGAAGCGTTCCGTTACTTCGCCCTGTTGTCCCCACCTTACCTGAGCATAATTAGACTCATGCAATTTAATGATGAGAAGTAAAAGCTCAGGGGGCATTCCTGCGTCCTTCAATGTGTCCCATAATTTGTGCCGGGGGACCAGGTCAAATGCTGATTTAAGATCTATGAACGCAGCATATAATGTCCCCCCACCTAAAATCACAGTGCCCCAATAGATCATCATAAATCTAAACACTTGATCAATGGTGCTGACACGAGGGCGAAAGCCCGCTTGAAAGGAAGACAGAACTTCCTGATCGATTATCCACGTGTTTACTCTGCCTAACACTAATCTGGCCACAATCTTTTGGAGTGTATCAATTAAACTTATTGGCCTATAATTACTTGTACCTCCTGTCATAAATAGCAAGAAAAGGCCAATAGAGGAAACATTTTACCACCAGGAACGTCAATAGAGTCACAAGGCATTCCGCATCTGCTCAAGCAGTTAAATACAATATTCTCCCAGGCAAAACAGGTGAATAAGCAAGCAACTCTGCTCCTCATTAACATGGGCTTAGGCACAGGGATGCTTTACAGAGCAACAGCGAAACCTGCTTCAGAGCCAGCTTTTACGCCGTTCATACTGTTGTTTGCACTATTCCCCACAGAGTACCAGCCAGATGCCAGTCACCAAGTTTGTCTCGTGCTCAGTACTTCCGTTTTTATGCCGAGATTAACCCGAGCTCCCAAGCCAACCCAAGCACTGCTCTTTTGCAGCATTAAAGTAGTGCTAGGATTGGCTGGGGCTTGGAAGCCCAACGCTCCATTGAAGACCAATGGGGCTGTGTCTTTTCTGATGCAGCTCCATGGTATTCCTCAATGCGGAAGCCTGAACTACGTACGTCAGGCTGGGCAGAGCAGCAATACCGGCCAATCTGACATGCGCAGCTCAGTTTCGACCTCAGCTACTCATCCCACCCACCTATGTGAGAGCACCAGCCCCACCCCTTAAAGAAGCAGAAACAATGGAGGTATAGTACGGGGCTATTTAAATGAATTGTTAAACCAGCTAATGAGCATGGGATGTAGTAACTCACAGCAGCAGTGGGTCAACGCCCCAGCGCTCCATTGAAGGAACCGCCACTGCTGTCAATCTTTATTCTTTAAGAACTCAAAAACTACTGAACGGATTTACACCAAATTACAAAAAGGGCTCTTTCTGGATCAAGAGCTAGCATTCTGCCAAATGTTGTGTAGTTCTATTCAGCGGTTCAGGCTGTAGTGCTGTTCGAAATACCCATGGGAAATTGAATGCGGAAAACTCATTTTGAGACCACCCCTTTATCTCGGCACCTGCTTTATGAATTACCGCAAAACTTTCCGGACAGCAGCTGCTGTGATTGTCATACTAATTTTGAAAAATTTGTGAAGATCCATCAAACGGCACCAAATTTATTAGTGAAACAAAAAATGCTTCCTCTATGGATAATAGATCCTAACTTTAACTACCTACTGGTGACTACCAATAGGCAACATATTAAAATATATATATGTGTGTGTGTGTGCGCATAATTATACACACAGATATATATGATTATATTATCTACTGGCGGTCGCCAGTAGATAGTTATAGTTAAAACCTATTATCCATAGGAAATCCGCGACATTCTATTTGAAATAACGTTGGCGCCGGTTGACGAATCTTCGCAAAAGTTTCCAACTTGTTGGGGCGCTCCGGTCCGCTCCTATCCTGAAAGTCTCGGGGTGATACGTCAAGCGGGGGCCGAGAAAAAAGGGGGTCCCAAAACGCGTTTTCCCCATTCATTTTTCCATAGGAACCTTTAGTCGCAGCTACAGCCCGAACTGCTGAACGGAATTACACCAAATTTGGCAAAGAGGTAGCCCTTGGTTCAGTGTCGTGCCTTTTGCTTAAATGGTGTAAATCCGTTCAGTAGTTCCTGAGAAAATCAAAAGTAAAGTCACATATATATCTGGGCGGAGCCTAACCACACATGTCATCGTGAGATCTGATTGGCTGTCAGCACTTCATCCTGGAATTGCTGGCAGCCATCTTGGGACCAATATAAATGATAGTTTCCTCATTGAAATGCATTGTAGTGAATGGAAGATTTTGAGGGTCACCAAAAGGAGAACTATAAAGGGTGATAACAGGCTTTAGTTACATTAGAATTTATTTGTTGATGGTACCATACTAATTTTAGGAATTGTGGTGTATTCTACGGTGATTTTACCATGTGAAAAACCTTCTGCTGGGATATCATGAATCATGTTTGAGAGAACACTATTTTCTCATGCTTGTCCCATGGAGGTTTGGAAGGTGCTCCAGAAGCTAAAATGAGAGCATATTTTCTGTAAATTCACATTATCTTTCTCACTCATGTGAGAATGAAGTCTGACATTCTCAGTAAAACATGTACATCCAACAAGGGCAGAGACTGTCAGTTGATTCCTTTGTGTTCTACTGCAGCTTCCCAGAGTGTTCTAAAGAACAACTAGAGTGCTAACAGCCTTACTTATGACAAAAGTATGGCACACCTGAAGCCATCTTGATTGGAATAAACTGGTAACACTTAAACAATTTAATTTAAAAAGGAACAAAATGATGGGGTTCATTTTGTCATAGAAATTATGGTTAGTGCTGTAGAAAGAAAAATTAGGACGTTTCAAGTGTGATCTCAAATATCTTCCTGTTATATTTCAACAGGAGCAGCCTGCCAGTTGATGCCTTTGTGTTCTACTGCAGCTTCCCAGAGTGTTCTAAAGAACAACTAGAGCGCTAACAGCCTTACTTATGACAAAAGTATGGCACACCTGAAGCCATCTTGATTGGAATAAACTGGTAACACTTAAAACATTTAATTTAAAAAGGAACAAAATGATGGGGTTCATTTTGTCATAGAAATTATGGTTAGTGCTGTAGAAAGAAAAATTAGGACATATTTCAAGTGTGATCTCAAATATCTTCCTGTTATATTTCAACAGGAGCAGCCTGCCAGTTGATGCCTTTGTGTTCTACTGCAGCTTCCCAGAGTGTTCTAAAGAACAACTAGAGCGCTAACAGCCTTACTTATGACAAAAGTATGGCACACCTGAAGCCATCTTGATTGGAATAAACCAGTAACACTTAAAACATTTAATTTAAAAGGAACAAAATGAGGGGTTCTTTTTGAAATAGAAATTATGGTTAGTGCTGCAGAAAGAAAAATTAGGGCATGTTTTAAGTGAGATCTCAAATCCTCTTCTATTTCATTAGAAAATTCTGACATGCAGACTGAAACAATCACTTTCAATACCAGCAGCAGACTACCAGTTAACTCCCTGGTGAGCAGTAGCTTTACTCCAGTGATCTAATGAGCAACTAGAGTGCTAACATTCTGAATTTATGGCAGATGTGAGACATCTGAATGCCTTCTTGATGGAATCAAAGTAAAAAACTGAAAGCATTTCCTACTGAGGAGACTGCAGTAAATGAAGAAATTAGGAAACTTCATAACAAAGAAGTCTTCCAAGATGGCCACCAGTGAAAAAAGAGCCCAAATGTAGCACAAATATTACCCAGATGTAGCCCACATATAGCCCAATGACAAAAGTGTGCAAAACACTTTTTATTTTTAGTTTTTTTGCAGTTTTATGTAGTGCAGACTGGTCAGGTATTGGAGCATTGCATCTTAAAACATGACCCCCTACACTACAAAAACACCACTGCACTACCTTAAACCCTAAAACACTACCCCCAGCACGACCCCCTACACTACACAAGCACCACTGCACTATCCTAAACCCTAAAACACTACCCCCAGCACGACCCCTACACTACCCAAACACCACTGCACTAACCTAAATCCTAAAACACTACCACCAGCACGACCCCCTACACTACCCAAACACCACTGCACTACCCTAAAACTTGACCCCTACACTACACAAACACCACTGCACTACCCTAAACCCTAAAACACTACCCCCAGCACGACCTCCTAGACTACACAAGCACCACTGCACTACCCTAAACCCTAAAACACTACCCCCAGCACGACCCCCTACACTACACAAACACCACTGCACTACCCTAAACCCTAAAACACTACCCCCAGCACGACCCCCTACACTACCCAAACACCACTGCACTAACCTAAATCCTAAAACACTACCCCCAGCACGACCCCCTACACTACCCAAACACCACTGCACTACCCTAAAACATGACCCCCTACACTACACAAACACCACTGCACTACCCTAAACCCTAAAACACTACCCCCAGCACGACCCCCTACACTACACAAGCACCACTGCACTACCCTAAACCCTAAAACACTACCCCCAGCACGACCCCCTACACTGCCCGAACACCACTGCACTGCCCTAAACCCAGAAACACCAGCCCCTGCATGACCCCCTACACTGCCCGAACACCACTGCACTGCCCTAAACCCTGAAACACCACCCCTAGCACGACCCCCTACACTACCCAAACACCACTGCACTGCCCTAAACCCTGAAACACCACCCCCTTCACGACCCCCTACACTGCCCGAACACCACTGCACTGCCCTAAACCCTGAAACACCACCCCCAGCATGACCCCCTACACTGCCCGAACACCACTGCACTGCCCTAAACCCTGAAACACTACCCCCAGCAAGACCCCCTACACTGCCCGAACACCACTGCACTGCCCTAAACCCTGAAACATCACCCCCAGCAAGACCCCCTACACTGCCCGAACACCACTGACCTAAACCCTGAAACACCACCCCCAGCACGACCCCCTACACTGCCCGAACACCACTGCACTGCCCTAAACCCTGAAACACTACCCCCAGCATGACCCCCTACACTGCCCGAACACCACTGCTCTGCCCAAAACCCTGAAACACCAGCCCCAGCACGACCCCTTACACTGCCCGAACACCACTGCACTGCCCTAAACCCTGAAACACCAGCCCAAGCACGACCGCCTACACTGCCCGAACACCACTGCACTGCCCTAAACCCTGAAACACCAGCCCCAGCACGACACCCTACACTGCCCGAACACCACAGCACTGCCCTAAACCGTGAAACACCAGCCTCAGCACGACCCCCTACACTGCCTGAACACCACTGCACTGCCCTGAACCCTGAAACACCAGCCCCAGCACAACACCCTACACTGCCCGAACACCACTGCACTGCCCTAAACCCTGAAACACCACCCGTGCATGACCCCCTACACTGCCCGAACACCACTGCACTGCCCTAAACCCTGAAACACCACCCCCAGCGCGACCCCCTACACTGCCCGAACACCACTGCACTAAACCCTGAAACACCACCCCCTGCACAACCCCTACACTTCTCGAACACTACTGCACTGCCCTAAACCCAGAAACACCATCCCCAGCACGACCCCCTATACTGCACGAACACCACTGCACTGCCCTAAACCCTGAAACACTACCCCCAGCAAGACCCCCTACACTGCCCGAACACCACTGCACTGCCCTAAACCCTGAAACATCACCCCGAGCAAGACCCCCTACACTGCCCGAACACCACTGCCCTAAACCCTGAAACACCACCCCCAGCAAGACCCCCTACACTGCCCGAACACCACTGCACTGCCCTAAACCCTGAAACACCAGCCCCAGCACGACCCCTACACTGCCCGAACACCACTGCACTGCCCTAAACCCTGAAACACCACCCCCTGCACGACCCCCTACACTGCCCGAACACCACTGTACTGCCCTAAACCCTGAAACCCCACCCCCAGCATGACCCCCTACACTGCCAGAACACCACTGCCCTGCCCTAAACCCTGAAACACCACCCCCTGCATGACCCCCTACACTGCCCAAACACTACTGCACTGCCCTAAACCCTGAAACACCACCCCAGCACGACCCCCTACACTGCACGAACACCACTGCACTGCCCTAAACCCTGAAACACTACCCCCAGCAAGAACCCCTACACTGCCCGAACACCACTGCACTGCCCTAAACCCTGAAACATCACCCCCAGCAAGACCCCCTACACTGCCCGAACACCACTGCCCTAAACCCTGAAACACCACCCCCAGCAAGACCCCCTACACTGCCCGAACACCACTGCACTGCCCTAAACCCTGAAACACCACCCCCAGCAAGACCCCCTACACTGCCCGAACACCACTGCACTGCCCTAAACCCTGAAACACCACCTCCAGCACGACCCCCTACACTGCCCGAACACCACTGCTCTGCCCAAAACCCTGAAACACCAGCCCCAGCACGACCCCCTACACTGCCCGAACACCACTGCACTGCCCTAAACCCTGAAACACCAGCCCCAGCACGACCCCCTACACTGCCCGAACACCACTGCACTGCCCTAAACCCTGAAACACCACCCTCAGCACGACCCCCTACACTGCCCGAACACCACTGCACTGCCCTAAACCCTGAAACACCAGCCCCAGCACGACCCCGTACACTGCCCGCACACCACTGCACTGCCCTAAACCCTGAAACACCAGCCCCAGCACAACCCCGTACACTGCCCGAACACCACTGCGCTGCCCTAAACCCTGAAACACCAGCCCCAGCACAACCCCGTACACTGCCCGAACACCACTGCACTGCCCTAAACCCTGAAACACCAGCCCCAGCACGACCACCTACACTGCCGGAAAACTACTGCACTGCCCTAAACCCTGAAACACCACCCCCAGCAAGACTACCTACACTGGCCGAACACCACTGCACTGCCCTAAACCCTGAAACACCACCCCCTGCACGACCCCCTACACTGCCCAAACACTACTGCACTGCCCTAAACCCTGAAACACCACCCCTCAGCACGACACCCTACACTGCCCGAACACCACTGCACTGCCCTAAACCCTGAAACACCACCCCAGCACGACCCCCTACACTGCCCAAACACCACTGCACTAAACCCTGAAACACCACCCCCTGCACGACCCCCTACACTGCCGGAACACCACTGCACTGCCCTAAACCCTGAAACACCACCCCCAGCACGACCCCCTACACTGCCCTAACACCACTGCACTGCCCTAAACCCTGAAACATCACCCCCAGCACAACCCCCTACACTGCCTGAGCACCATTGCTCTGCCCTAAACCCTGAAACACTAGCCCCAGCACGACCCCCTACACTGCCCGAACACCACTGCACTGCCCTAAACCCTGAAACATCACCCCCAGCACGACCCCTACACTGCCCGAACACCACTGCACTGCCCTAAACCCTGAAACACCAGCCCCAGCAAGACCACCTACACTGCCCGAACACCACTGCATTGCCCTAGACTCTGAAACACCAGCCCCAGCAAGACCCCATACACTGCCCGAACACCACTGCACTGCCCTAAACCCTGAAACACCAGCCCCAGCATGACCCCCTACACTGCCCGAACACCACTGCACTGCCCTAAACACAGAAACACCAGCCCCAGCACGACCCCCTACACTGCCCGAACACCACTGCACTGCCCTAAACCCTGAAACACCAGCCCCAGCACGACCCCCTACACTGCCCGAACACCACTGCACTGCCCTAAACCCTGAAACACCAGCCCCAGCACCACCCCCTACAATGCCCTAACACCACTGTACTGCCCTAAACCCTGAAACACCACCCCCTGCACCGCCCCCTACACTGCCCGAACACCACTGCACTGCCCTAAACCCTGAAACACCACCCCCTGCACGACCCCCTACACTGCCCGAACACCACTGCACTGCCCTAAACCCTGAAACACCACCCCTGCACCACCCCTACACTGCCCGAACACCACTGCACTGCCCTAAACCCTGAAACACCACCCCCTGCACCGCCCCCTACACTGCCCGAACACCACTGCACTGCCCTAAACCCTGAAACACCACCCCCAGCATGACCCCCTTTACTGCTTGAACACCACTGCACTGCCCCAAACCCTGAAACACCACCCCCAGCATGACCCCCTACACTGCCCGAACACCACTGCCCTAAACCCTGAAACACCACCCCTGCACGACCCCCTACACTGCCCGAACACCACTGCACTGCCCTAAACCCTGAAACACCACCCCCTGCACGACCCCCTACACTGCCCGAACATCACTGCACTGCCCTAAACCCTGAAACACCACCCCCAGCACGACCCCCTACACTGCCCGAACACCACTGCACTGCCCTAAACCCTAGAACACTACCCCCAGCATGACCCCCTACACTACACGAACACCACTGCACTACCCTAAACCCTAAAATACTCCCCCAGCACGACCCCCTACACTACCCGAACACGACTGCACTGCCCTAAACCCTAAAACACTCCCCCAGCACGACCCCCTACACTACCCGAACACCACTGCACTGCCCTAAACCCTAAAACACTCCCCCAGCACGACCCCCTACACTACCTAAACACCACTGCACTGCCCTAAACCCTAAAACACTACCCCCCGCGTGACCCCCTACACTACCCAAATACCAATGCACTACCCTAATCCCTAAAACACTACCCCCGCACAACCCCCTACACTACCCAAAGACCACTGCACTACCCTAAACTCTAAAACAATACCCCCGCACGACTCCCTACACTACCCAAAGACCACTGCACTACCCTAAACCCTAAAACACGACCTCCTACACTACACAAACACCACTGCACTACCCTAAACCCTAAAAACTACCCCAGCACGAACCCCTACACTACCCAAACACCACTGCACTACCCTAAACCATAAAACACTACCCCCAGCAGTACCCCCTACGCTACCCAAACACCACTGCACTACCCTAAACCCTAAAACACTACCCCCAGCAGTACCCCCTACACTACCCAAACACCATTGCACTACCCTAAACCCTAAAACCCTAAAACACTAACCCCAGCACGACCCCCTACACTACCCAAACACCACTGTACTACCCTAAACCCTAAAACACTCCCCCAGCACGACTCCCTACACTACCCAAACACCACTGCACTACCCTAAACCCTAAATCTACCCCCAGCATGACCCCCTACACTACACAAACACCACTGCACTACCCTAAACCCTAAAACACTACCCCCAGCACGACCCTCTTCACTACCTAAACACAACTGCACAATTTGTTACAGGCATTGCAACGTAGGCCTGTGGTGCTTACTGGAAGTACCTGGTGGGCTGGTTGGGCCCCAGGGACTCTCAGGATTCAAGGTGACCTAATCCCCCAACTTAAAACGCGCCACGGGGCGCGTTTGCACAGTGGTGAAGGGAGGGGGCGGGGCCTCAGGTGACATGTGTGCAAACACGCCCTGTGGTGCGTTTTAAGTTGGGGAGTTAATTCCCTTTGAATCCTGGGGGCCAACTAGCCCACCAGGTACCTTCAGTAAGCACAACAGAGGTGCGTTGCAGAGAGGTGAAAAAAGGTGCGTGGCCTCGGAACGCCTCTCTGCAACTCAGCTCTGTGGTCCTAACTGTAGGTACCTGGGGGGCTAGTTGGGCCCCAGGGACCCTCAGGATTCAAGGGGACTTAATCCCGCAACTTAAAACGCGCCACGGGGCGCGTTTGCACACATGTCACCTCAGGCCCCCCTCCCTTCACCACTGTGCAAACGCGCACTGGCTCTGGTTAGTCAGAGTCAGTTACCACCAGTACCCGTCTGAAAAAGTTGTGGGCACAGGATGATTTTGCAACAAGGCCTCTTTCTGCTCCTCTGTTGGTTCTTTCTGCACATCTTTTGCTTCTTTCTGTGCGTTTTTCTTCTTTCTTCACATGTCCTACCTCTGTTGGCATAGTTAGAAACTAGCATTTAAAAAACCTTTGAAATTCACTTAAAAAATCATAGTTTTCAGGCACGTTATAGTTAGAAATTAGCATTTAAAAAACCTTTGAAATTCACTGAAAAAACCATAGGTTTCAGGCACGTTATAGTTAGAAATTAGCATTTAAAAAACCTTTGAAATTCACTGAAAAAAACCATAGGTTTCAGGCACGTTATAGTTAGAAATTAGCATTTAAAAAACCTTTGAAATTCACTGAAAAAACCATAGGTTTCAGACATGTTATAGTTAGAAATTAGCATTTAAAAAACCTTTGAAATTCACTGAAAAAACCATAGGTTTTAGGGACAGTTATAGTTAGTTGGACATTGCACTCGTACAAAACCCGTGAAATTCCCCTGTTATAGTTAGTTCAGCTAACTATAACTCGCGCCCCGCAATGCACTGCTGATGATGTCACATATTACATCACTCATGACATGGTCAGTGACATCACTGATGACATCACTGATGACATCTCAAATGACATCACTGATGACATCATCCATGTGATAATTTCATGCATCTTCTCACACCCTAATATAACTTTTGATACACCCACTCTAAATTACAGACTGCCATTCTCAAAACCATAGACACTCCAACACCAAAAACTACATACCCACTCACTGATTCTTAGGTCTACACACACATCCACTCACTCACCTGTACAGTCACTCATACTTACAGTCACTCAGTACAGGACTATCATATGCACTCATACACCTATATAAACACTCACACACCGCCACTCATCCATAGAGGTACTCACACACCTAGTCAGTCATGCAAAAAATTAATCACACACCCATTTACTCACCTATACAGTTATACACACACCAGCTCACTTACTCATACAAATACTAGCACATTTTTATGCTCTTATACAATAACTGATACAAGCACACACGCATCCATACAGCCACTCTCACAATAACACACTCTCACTTATAGCCATTTAAATACTCTAACACACATATATACTGCCTTTTACATATGTAGTTACTCGCACATGTACCACTGAGATATACATTCACTCACTAACACACCCATACACACACTCACCCACCCAAGCAGTCCATCACAGATGCACTCTTGAAATCATGCACCCAGTGAATCACCCACTCACACATCTATGTATAGAGTCACACACACCCCACCCACACAAACACTCAGGCAGCCATACAGATACTCAGAGAACCAATCAATAACCCATATAGACACTCATGTAGCTATTCGCAAATCCATGCATCCACTTACACACCAACAAACAGACGGATACAGACATTCACACAGTTTAGTCACTAACCCATGCATTCAGTAAGATACGTTTAATCACTCACTTGTAGAGTCAGTCACTCACGTACTAAATCATCCATTCAGACACTTATACACCCACTCATTCTTCAATACGCCTTTCCCTATATATATTAAACATATTTAAACTTTACAGAAACACACAGTCACTGGATGATGTCATCAGTGATGTCATCAGTGATGTCATTTGAGATGTCATCAGTGATGTCATCAGTGATGTCACTGACCATGTCATGAGTGATGTAATATGTGACGTCATCAGCAGTGCATTGCGGGGCGCGAGTTATAGTTAGCTGAACTAACTATAACAGGGGAATTTCACGGGTTTTGTACGAGTGCAATGTCCAACTAACTATAACTGTCCCTAAAACCTATGGTTTTTTCAGTGAATATATATATATGACGTCACATATTACATCACTCATGACATGGTCAGTGACATCACTCATGACATCACTGATGACATCTCAAATGACATCACTGATGACATCACTGATGACATCATCCTTGTGATAGAGTGGCAGACCTCCTCTCACCCTAATATAACCTTTGATACACACACTCAAAAATACAAACTAACATTTTCAAAACAATGGACATACCAATACCAGTTACAACACACCTATTCAGTAATTTCAAGATCTACACACACATCCACTCATTCACCAACAGTCCCTATACAGTCACTCATACATGTACTCACTCATCATATGTACTCATACACCTATACATCCTGTTACACACCGCCACTCATCCATAGAGTTACTCACACACATAGTCACACATGCAAACAAAGTATCAAACATCCATTTACTTGCATATACAGTTATACACACACTACCACAATTACTTCTACAGAAACTTACACATACTTACTCTCTTGAACAATCACTTATAGAAACACCTACTTATTTGTACAGGAACTCTTCCAATCTCTCACTCTCACATATACTCACTTATATACACCAATACTCACATATACTAGTTTAAAATAAAACATATGTAGTTACTCATAAAGACACTATTGAGACAGTCATTCACTCACTAACACACCCATACACATACTCATCCACCTATACAGTCCTGCACACATGCTGTCTTCAACACATACAAACAGTGAGTCACTCATTCATGCATCTATGCACTAAGTAATACCCCCACCGAACCATACAGACACTCAGACACTCATACTGATACTCAAAAAACCAACTAATAACCCATATAGACACTCATGTAGCTACTCACCAACCCATGCAGCCACTTATACACAAAGTGAGAGACTGATACAGATATTTTCATATTTAAACATTACTCACTAACCCATGTATTCACTAAGATACACTTAGTCAGTTATACAATCAATTTTACAAAACAAAATCATCATTTAGACACTTATATACCCATTTATTCTTCCATCGACCTTGAGATATACATATATAAAACATATTTAATTTTCAGAAAAACACACATTCACTGGATGATGTCATCAGTGATGTCATCAGTGATGTCATTTGAGATGTCATCAGTGATGTCATGAGTGAGGTCACTGACCATGTCATGAGTGATGTAATATGTGACGTCATCAGCAGTGCATTGCGGGCGCGCGAGTTATAGTTAGCTGAACTAACTATAACGGGGGAATTTCTATGGTTTTGTACGAGTGAAATGTCCAACTAACTATAACGCCCCTGAAACCTATGGTTTTTTCAGTGAATTTCTAAGGTTTTTAAATGCTAATTTCTAACTATAACGTGCCTGAAACCTATGGTTTTTTCAGTGAATTTCTAAGGTTTTTAAATGCTAATTTCTAACTATAACGTGCCTGAAACCTATGGTTTTTCAGTGAATATATATATATTTAGTATACTATGTATACATGTGAAAATGTCTCGGTCCCCTGTTTGCCTCGGTGGCACGGAAAAAATGGGTGGAACTGACGTCAGCACGCCGACGAGGTTCTCTTATGGCTCCGATGACGGCATACGGTGTCGCGAGCGGAGCCATGCTATTATGACGTCCTCGTTGACGTGGGAGAGCTAGGAAAGAATTTCCGTGGAATGCTGGTGCAGGGGATATTCACCTAAGTGTTCAGGCTAGTCCTTTGGGAGCAACTGTTTATGTTGCCACTCCAGAAACCGAAACCAGTGATCCGAGGGCAGAGGCCCTGCAGATGGCACACGAGGTGGGGTGCCCAGTCGTGTGCACCGGCGGGGCAGCGAAGTGACAAGCACCACAACCCACAAAAAAGGTAACGAGGGCACTGAATAACACAGGATCTTCTCTTTGTATCTGGCAGGAACAACGAAGTTAAAATGCCCTAGTACCAAAATGTAGAATTAGTGCTACAACTGTCTTCAAGAGGACCTGCGATGCCGCTTCTGCCTCCCGTACCCTGGAGGTGGCACATGGGTCACGCGGTACGGTCATACTGCGGTGGGACGCACACTCGTTGACCTCTCATGGCACTGCTCCACACTTCAGGGAGGACGCTTTCCATTAGCTATGTTTTCTGATGACATGTCGCGCCGGCCCCGTCCAACAACAGAACTCCTTTAGATCCAAACAGACTCTTCCACTCTCTCACCGGAAGTGAAACCAGGCCACGCAGACACTTTCACAATACAACAGCCGTGAATGCACTTTTCGGTAAAAAAAACACATTCCTTCCTCCTAATTAATCCAATAAACGTCTCACTGAAGAACAGGGGCCAGCTTCGATCGGTAAACAGCCGTTACAACAACTTTTTTACTTTGCGATACCATTACAACGCATGCATTACCACGCATGCGTTGTACATCACGAAGTCATTACTACGAATTTTTTTAGAACGCATGGTCATTTTGTTGTAAAGGTATGTATGGTAAATGACCATGAGTTCTAAAAAACATGTAGACGATCCATGTCGTTGTAAGGAAACAGAGGCTGTTCCGTTTCCTCACAACGACGTGCACCGCCCCTCAGAGACAACGTGAAGCAGGAACCACGAGGAGAGAGGAACCACGAGGAGTGTGAGGTAAGGGGGATTGGGCATGGGGTGGGGGTTTCTTTTCTAGGGTTTAGGGTAGTGCAGTGGTGTTTGGGTGGTGTAGGGGGTCGTGCTGGGGGTAGTGTTTTAGGGTTTAGGGTAGTGCAGTGGTGTTTGGGTAGTGTAGGGGGTCGTGCTGTTGGTAGTATTTTAGGGTTTAGGGTAGTGCAGTAGTGTAGGGGGTCGTGCTGGGGGTAGTGTTTTAGGCTTTAGGGTAGTGCAGTGGTGTATGGGTAGTGTAGGGGTCGGGCTGGGTTAGTGTTTTAGGGTTTAGGGTAGTGCAGTGGTGTTTGAGTAGTGTAGGGGGTCATGCTGGTGGTAGTGTTTTAGGGTTTAGGGTAGTGCAGTGGTTTGGGTAGTGTAGGGGGTCGTGCTGGGGGTAGTGTTTTAGGGTTTAGGGTAGTGCAGTAGTGTAGGGGGTCATGCTGGGGGTAGTGTTTTAGGCTTTAGGGTAGTGCAGTGGTGTATGGGTAGTGTAGGGGGTCGTGCTGGGTTAGTGTTTTAGGGTTTAGGGTAGTGCAGTGGTGTTTGAGTGGTGTAGGGGGTCATGCTGGTGGTAGTGTTTTAGGGTTTAGGGTAGTGCAGTGGTGTTTGGGTAGTGTAGGGGGTCGTGCTGGGGGTAGATTCAGGGTTTAGGGTAGTGCAGTGGTGTTTGGGTAGTGTAGGGGGTAGTGCTGGGGTAGTGTTTTAGGGTTTAGGGTAGTGCAGTGGTGTTTGTGTAGTGTAGGGGGTAGTGCTGGGGGTAGTGTTTTAAGGTTTAGGGTAGTGCAGTGGTGTTTGGGTAGTGTAGGGGGTCATGCTGGGGTTAGTGTTTTAGGGTTTAGGGTAGTGCAGTGGTGTTTGGGTAGTGTAGGGGGTCGTGCTGGGGGTAGTGTTTTAGGGTTTAGGGTAGGGCAGTGGTGTTTGTGTAGTCTAGGGGGTAGTGTTTTAGGGTTTAGGGTAGTGCAGTGGTGTTTGTGTAGTGTAGGGGGTCATGCTGTGGGTAGTGTTTTAGGGTTTAGGGTAGTGCAGTTGTGTTTGTGTAGTGTACGGGGTCGTGTTTTAGGGTATAGGGTAGTGCAGTGGTGTTTGGGTAGTGTAGGGGGTCATGCTGGGGTTAGTGTTTTAGGGTTTAGGGTAGTGCAGTGGTGTTTGGGTAGTGTAGGGGGTCGTGCTGGGGGTAGTGTTTTAGGGTTTAGGGTAGTGCAGTGGTGTTTGTGTAGTGTGGGAGGTCATGCTGGGGGTAGATTTAGGGTTTAGTGTAGTGCAGTGGTGTTTGTATAGTGTAGGGGGTTTAGGGTAGTGCAGTGGTGTTTGTGTAGTGTAGGGGGTACTGTTTTAGGGTTTAGGGTAGTGCAGTGGTGTTTGTGTAGTGTAGGGGTAGTGTTTTAGGGTTTAGGGTAGTGCAGTGGTGTTTGTGTACTGTAGGGGTCGTGCTGGGTTCTAGTGTTTTAGGGTTTAGGGTAGTGCAGTGGTATTTGTGTAGTGTAGGGGGTAGATTTAGGGTTTAGGGTAGTGCAGTGGTGTTTGGGTAGTGTAGGGGGTCATGCTGGGGGTAGTGTTTTTGAGTTTAGGGTAGTGCAGTTGTGTTTGGGTAGTGAAGGGGGTCGTGCTGGGGGTAGTGTTTTAGGGTTTAGGGTAGTGCAGTAGTGTTTGGGTAGTGTAGGGGTCAACCAACATGAATTTGTCCTTGTGTGATGTAACCAATGCTCATGTAAAGCACTCCAATACCTGACCAGTCTGCACTATATAAAACTGCAAAAAAACAAAAAATAAAAAGTGTTTTGCACACTTCTGTCATTGGGCTATACGTGGGCTACCTCTGGGTGATATTTGTGCTACATTTGGGCTCTTTTTTCTCTGGTGGCCATCTTGGGAGACTTATTTGTTATGAAGTTTCCTAATTTCCTCATTTACTACAGTCTCCTCAGTAGGAAATGCTTTCAGTTTTTACTTTGATTCCATCAAGAAGGCATTCAGATGTGTCACATATTTGCCATAAATTCAGAATGTTAGCACTCTAGTTGTTCATTAGATCACTGTAGTAAAGCTACTGCTCACCAAGGAGTTAACTGGAAGTCTACTGCTGGTATTGAAAGTGATTGTTTCAGTCTGCATGTCAGAATTTTCTAATGAAATAGAAGAGGATTTGAGATCTCACTTAAAACATGCCCTAAATTTTCTTTTTGCAGCACTAACCATAATTTCTATGGCAAAATGAACCCCTCATTTTGTTCCTTTTTAAATTAAATGTTTTAAGTGTTACCAGTTTATTCCAATCAAGATGGCTTCAGGTGTGCCATACTTTTGTCATAGGTAAGGCTGTTAGCACTCTAGTTGTTCTTTAGAACACTCTGGGAAGCTGCAGTAGAACACAAAGGCATCAACTGACAGGCTGCTCCTGTTGAAATATAACAGGAAGATATTTGAGATCTCACTTAAAACATGTCCTAATTTTTCTTTCTACAGCACTAACCATAATTTCTATGGCAAAATGAACCCCCTCATTTTGTTCTTTTTAAATTAAATGTTTTAAGTGTTACCAGTTTATTCCAATCAAGATGGCTTCAGGTGTGCCATACTTTTGTCATAAGTAAGACTGTTAGCGCTCTAGTTGTTCTTTAGAACACTCTGGGAAGCTGCAGTAGAACACAAAGGCATCAACTGACAGGCTGCTCCTCTTGAAATATAACAGGAAGATATTTGAGATCACACTTGAAACATGTCCTAATTTTTCTTTCTACAGCACTAACCATAATTTCTATGACAAAATGAACCCCATCATTTTGTTCCTTTTTAAATTAAATGTTTTAAGTGTTACCAGTTTATTCCAATCAAGATGGCTTCAGGTGTGCCATACTTTTGTCATAAGTAAGGCTGTTAGCGCTCTAGTTGTTCTTTGGAACACTCTGGGAAGCTGCAGTAGAACACAAAGGAATCAACTGGCAGTCTCTGCCATTGTTGGATGTACATGTTTTACTGAGAATGTCAGACTTCATTCTCACATGACTGAGAAAGATAATGTGAATTTACAGAAAATATGCTCTCATTTTAGCTTCTGGAGCACCTTCCAAAACTGTATGGGACAAGCATGTGAAAATAGTTTTCTCTCAAACATGATTCATGATATCCCAGCAGAAGGTTTTCACAGGGTAAAATCACCTTAGAACACACCACAATTCCTGAAATTAGTATGGTACCATCAACAAATGAATTCTAATGTAACTAAAGTCTGTTATCACCCTTTATAGTTCTCCTTTTGGTAACCCTCAAAATCTTCGATTCACTACAATGCATTTCAATAGGGTACTATCATTTATATTGGTCCCAAGATGGCTGCCAGCAATTCCAGGATGAAGTGCTGACAGCCAATCAGATCTCACGATTACATGTGTGGTTAGGGTCCGCCCAGATATATATGTGTTTTTACTTTTGATTTTCTCAGCAACTACTGAACGGATTTACACCATTTAACAAAAGGGTTCTTTCTGAACCAAGAACTACCTCTTTGCCAAATTTGGTGTAATTCCGTTCAGCAGTTCGAGCTGTAGCCTTGCATAAAGTTTCCTATGGGAAATTGATTTTTGACTCTTATTTTTTAATTTCTCCGCAACTACTGAACGGATTTACACCATTTAACAAAAGGGTTCTTTCTGAACCAAGAACTACCTCTTTGCCACATTTTGTGTAATTCCGTTCAGCAGTTCGAGCTGTAGCCGTGGCTAAAGTTTCCTATGGGAAAATGAATGGGGAAAACACGTTTTGGGACCCCCTTTTTCTCGGCTCCCGCTTGACGAATCACCCCGAAACTTTCAGGGTAGGAGCGGACCGGAGCGGGCCATAAAGTTTGAAAATTTCGCGAAGATTCGTCAACCGACGCAAGAGTTATTTCAAATAGAATGTTGCGGATTTCCTATGGAAAATAGGTCCTAACTATAACTATCTACTGGCGACCGCCAGTAGATAATATATATATATAAAATTCAATAAATGATTATAAATATTTAACATTATACTATCTTTAACTGATTTTCTATATAAAATGAATTATTTTAAAGTCGACTTTTATAAAAAATTATATTCATACCTGTTTCTGGTTGATATTCTCTTTCACACTATTTTCGACACGATATTTTGGTTGTTCCCATTATAAGTACAGAAAAACGAAATTATGGTAAACAATTTTTTTGACACAATATTTGTGTTTTGCTTTATTTTTGTCCGTGATAGTCTGTCAGACAACGAGACTATTGTCCCAGTTTAAGGGGTGTTTTACACTGCAGCAAGACTTGTATCTTGCACTAAGAGATGGTATCCAACTTACCTCACCCGTCTCTAAAGTCACTTTTCTACCGAGCGAAGCTGGAATCCTCCCAGTGGCTCCCTGCACCATAGAGAAAATTGGTATACCTCCTTCAATTCCCTTGTCACCATGTTAAACCCATCATTGCGAGATAAATCCAGGTGAACAGAAGCAAGGTGCGTCTGATCATCACAGCAATTTAGTTCAAAAAGCAGTGATGGTACCACTTGTTCTATGCTGTCACCCACATTTATTTTTAAATTCCACATTTCCTACAGTTTGAGCTTTCCTAACCGCGGCGCGAATTCCGCCGCGGCGGTTTTAATCAGTGGGCGGGGCCGCGTCGGCCAACGGACGTGCGCAGCACTACGGAGGTAGTGCTCGGGACGGCCGTTGGCCGACGGGCGCATCGAAGGGGCGCATACCAATTGCACATACCACAAATAACAATCCTCAGTTACACACACGAGCCTGAATGGACCTGAATACCCAAGTGAGGTGAAAAGTTTGACGCGATTAAAAGTTTGAAGCAACAGATTGGACACAGGACTTGGCACAATGCCGCTTGCCCCACCTACTCTTGTTGAAGAAAACGATCTCAGCAGACAGGTTCACATAAGTTATGTGCCACAAATATGGAAGACTGCCGAGTAAGGCCGGACGAGAGGATCATGTCCTTACAAACTCCCAATTATAGATTACTTTCACAGTCATATACCCCTTCAAATCCTGTTTTGTATGTAGGCGGGCAAACCGTAACAAAAGAAAGTGAACACAATGGCAATCAAATATATAGAGGTTTACAATACGTTAAAATATATTTCCATATATTTTTTGACTTGGCATGAAATTATTTTTATCTTTTACCATTCTATCCAAATCTATTTCACTTTCAAAATAGATATACAGCTTTTGTATGTGATGACCACACATTTTGTGTGTGAGGCGCTGTTTAATGTTCACCTTTGTATCTGCAGCTCGAATTGGTTTTGATAATTCCTTCTGTTACTGACACAGGAAACATGGCTAGTTTCTTCTATCCTGAGAAAATGTGCATATCAGACGAACGTTTTGAATGTTCCCTGCTAGAATCAAAGCTGCCAACTCTGCAAAAATACAGAAGACAACTGCCAGGGGACTTCGCGGTCAAATATGGAGCAGTTATCCCATTTTTGAGGTGATCTTCTGACCTGTAATTGGCAGAAAGATTTTCAGGTTCAGGGGTTACAGCACACGCATGGCACTTTCCTTAATAAAGAAATTGAAAGCGGTTGGGTGCGTTGGGACGGTGCGGAGAATAGCGCGGGCTACTCTGTGGAGCGCCCCATTTTTAAGTCACGTGACTATATAAAATAGAAGAGTTTTTAAAGATTTCTAAAATCTGACACACATGCTCTTTTATACGCATGTTTGGGCGCAGTGTTCGTGCGTAGGCACAGCGTATATGGTATGTTCAATGTACAGGAAAGAGGCGACATTATATTACATATGTCACTAATTCAGCACAATTATCCCCGAATATTCTACTTTCAACTGCGATTTTACAGATTGAATAAAGCACGGAATGGGTGATTCGTGGGTAAGAGACATCATTTAGGGATAATCATTTCTCATAATAACACGTGTGCTATTTTTGGAGTAAACATTCTGTGACGGTCACGGTTACCAAAATAATGCAACATGGAAAATCTGATTATCTTTATCGTCTACATAGCGCCTCATTCGGAATATGATGGTAACTTCTAATTCTGACACCTATGAAGATTCCTATCTGCGTGGATTGGAAATCTTCGAATTTGTAGTAAATACCACACTGCCCCAATTTTCGACTTCTGAATTTTGACAGGACAAACCCGGTGACATTTATCAGGTAAAATAATGTGAGTTTTTCTGATATATTTGTAACTTGGTGTGGAATAGAGAGAATTCTATATGTATTTTTTCATGTTCCAGAGGAAAACTTGGAATGGGAGGGATTTATGTTCCAGACCACGTAAGTACTGCATCCCACGGTGTCAGTATTACTGACAGCAGTAATGGCTGCGCCATATCGTGATCCCCATGAAATCAGCATCTAAGCACTGCATGACATAGCTAAAAAACAAATCTTCCAAACTTACCACCTCATCAATCCTCATTTTCAGGCCTCTCCCAAATACCATGGTTCGTAAAGGGGATAGACACTAGTATGTGACATGGGGCGGCTCCTCCGTTT
Organism: Calotriton arnoldi; assembly: GCA_963921515.1. Lineage (NCBI taxonomy): Eukaryota > Metazoa > Chordata > Amphibia > Caudata > Salamandridae > Calotriton > Calotriton arnoldi. The sequence goes on from CAWUFW010000872.1 coordinate 156,159, forward strand.
GAGAAGAGGATCGTCCCCCCACAAAGAAAAGCCCCAGGCCAGATTTGAAAAATAAAATGGTAATAAAGTTTATTTATTACCATTTTATTTTTCAGCAACCAACCCGTCCCAAACTGAGTGTCAGGATGGGGCAGGGCCATTGCTGCTGAGTGGCAGCAGGGAGCTCTGCGCTTAAGTTTAAAATGTTCATGTCCCTTTGGCTGGCCGTCTTATGACGGCCAGCTAGACATGCGCATTTTACACTTCTCTAACTCAGATGTCCAAGACAGCTGTGTTAGAGAAAGTGCAGGCTTCTGAGTGAGGCCGCTCCCTCCAATACTGGCGCTGCTCCCATGCTGGTGAGAGCAGCGCCAAGGTTGGTTAGGGGAGTTGGCTGAGTCCACGGCCGGGCTGGGAACAGCAACCACCCCTGGCAGATTGCTGCTCGACCGGCACCGGGAGGGGGGTGCTAGTGAGAAGCACCGCTCCCGCTTTTGTTACTGGGGGCCGATTTTGCAGCACTTCGTTTCCCTGTTGGGCCGTAGCGGCCCACCGGGGAAACTCCCGGTGACCGATACGGCCAGTCCGGCCCTGGCTGGGTCCCGCATTGGAGCCTGCCTGGAAGAGAGAAGACTGGTGGAGGAGGACGTTGCGTCGAATATCAAGGTAAGTGTGTGTTTTTTTTTTTTTGCCTATCGCCCTAACAACCTTGGTACATGCCAGCCACCACTGTATATGTCATCTCAAAATACTGGGATAGAGGTCTTGGCAATGGGAAGGAAGGGAGGGTTGAAAGTACAGGGATTAGAAAGTGTAATCAGAGTAATGTAGATTACTGGTAAGAAATAAATCCATTAATTCCTCAATCTTTGAGGAAATCCTTTGGGAGGAAGATGTAGCTTTACCGCCAGAGCTGCCAACTTTGAAACTTGTGAAGCAGGTTTGAGTCCCAGCATTTGCTCAACATTCTGTGATTCTGGGCAAATCACCTAATTTCTACATGCCTAGAAACAAATGAGCGCGACAATGCATAATGTAACTGGTGCTCATGCGGTTCTTATGTAAAGAGCTTCAATACATTTGGGTCGTGTTTGTGCTATGTAAAACTTAAAAAGAAAGCCTTCCTCATCTTAAACCTTATTACATGGAGTTATATCAGAGCAGAAGTCACCACTCGACTTCAAGAAAGTACACAAAACCCTCAGCAAAGCAAAATACCTGGAGAAAAAGGGGCACAGCAGCACTCAGTGCTTAATTTGAGCCAGTGGTTTCTGGTGCTCAGCACCGGCACTTAATTGGTATCTGGTGCTTGGCACCAGCACTTAATTGTCAACACCACACTTATAGCAGTCTGCCACATGGCGGCGCTGCTCATCTAATTTACAGAGGAGCAGAACAACGGTTGTTTATTAATGCGATACACATAAAAAATACTAATACCTGCCTCCCCAACCATTTCTTTAGCTTTGGTGACCTGGAATAATCTTAACTATCGCACATGCAGGTGAGAGAAATGGCTAATAGTTGGTCTGGTACCGCCATTGGCAGTGATTTCGGGGGCAATGGGTTGTGCAAGCCTCAGTGGCCTCCTGGTCAGGGCCCTGGCACTTATTATTTTACAAATTAGGCACTGGCAGCACTGAAGTATCAGTGGTGCGGAAGAATGCCACATCAACCAAACCAACAGCCAAGGAGCCCATGAGCACCCATGCTCAGAGAATCGGAGACCACGCAGATGGGGATACCCCCATAAAAGGGGGCTTGTCCCATGGGGTGGAAACGTAACAGAGCCAAAAAGCCAGACAGAACCGAGCAGGGCAACCCACCCAAGAAACAGGAAGGGAAAGACCAGGAAATACAGGGCAATGAGTACAGGTCTATTCAACAATGACACAGGACCAAGAAACTGGCAAAAACGAATTTTGTGTTCCCATCTGGAGGGTACCTTGCCTGACAGTTTCGGACAGACTGTTCCTAATGGAACAGGCCTAAGTTTGGTTTGCATTTGGCTTGTTTCTGTACAGAGTGGCATCGTGGGTGAAAAATGATGGATTGGAATAGGGTCTGAAGTGATCATGAGTGGCTGAGATCAATTCAAGCATTCTTCCCATCACTTCCTTTTTTGTTTCTGAAGGCACACTAAGTGCAATATTAATGCCCAGATGTAGGTACTGTGATGACTGTGCCTAGGAATTAAGTTAAACTCTACTGACGAGGCCCAAGAAGACCAAAACCGGTCTGGGGTTGTTTCGCTTGTGTTCCCATTCAGAAGGGACTTGCCTGAGAGCCCTTAAAGTTCTTAACTGGTCACTCTCGCTGATGGTATTCATGGTAGTTGTGGAGAGTTTTCTGTCCCTGCAATATGTATCTCTTGTGATTAATATTGCTGTTTCTCAGACTAGAAAGTTAATCCTTTTTGTGCTAACTTTAGCAATATAAACTAATGTGCTGTCCAAGGAGCTTTCTTCAGTCCTGTATCAAATATAAAATCATGTGTATGAACTTTACAAAGGTGATCTTTTGTATGCATTAGTCACTATTTCAAGCGATAAACCTTCATTAAGCATCACTGTATTGACAGGTTTATAAAACTAGCTAGTACTACTGTATTTTACCTCATCCAAGTGAATACCGTTATTGCTTCGAATTTCTGTTATATTGGATCTGGAGGTTCTGTAAATTAGGGCTAGTGATGACAATGTTCCTAGCGGTAATGCCGCCATAAACTTTGAAATTGAAATCACTAGAACAAAATTTAAGAATGGACCACTGCCTCCCCCTAAACAAACACTTTTGTTTTACATACACAAAGGGGAAGGGGCAAAGAAGGAGGCTTCCTGGGCCGTATTACACTATGTGGTGCATTTTCCTTGTTTGTGCAGGGCGCACCTTTCAAAAGGTGTGCCCTGTGCAAACAAGGAGATTCCACCGTATTATAATGAATGCGCTGCCTTTAGTGCAGCCCCAAACTCTTGCTGCCTTGGGGGCAGCGCATTCAAGTGAAATAAGGAGAGGCTTTGAAGCAGCTGCTCCATGTTTCACAGTGCAGGCAGCAACCACCCTGCACTTCTAAGAGGGGTGAGGATACTCTTGCAGACAGGTGCAGTGAGTGACTGTACCTACCTGCAAAGGGATGTCTAGGGGGTCTAGGGGGGGCCAAGCCCCCATGCAAATGAGGGAATACCCTCTGATAATAGTGCTGGCGCTATATGTGCGCCAGCACTATCTGTATTACCGAAGGGGCCGCACAAGTGTCAGCGGCCCCCTACTGTAATAACAAAGTGCACCAGGGGCGCACAAAGTGGGCGCAAACGCCAGTTGCGCCTCTGGGGCACTTTGTATAATACGGTCCCTGGAGTTCCTGAATTCTGAGGTTCCGATTTATTTAAACTATAGTGAGTAATAATGTTTATTTTTATGTTAATTACATCTACCCCACTTTAGGATTGTTCCACCAATTTAACTTCTTTGCACTTCCTGTGGAATTTTACAGTTCTAATAGGAAGTCATCTCAATGCAGATGTCATGTTTTAATGCGACAACAACATTACGCTTGAGTTGTCTGCTGTACTACATAACGATTCCAGTGTGATTTCTTGCACGGTTGCACGCCATGCGTGCAGTGGTGTACGTTTTCTCAACCCCTACTATCCTGCGTTTTCCAGCTGCTGTGATCATCTGGTATAAAATCCTATTGCATTCGCCCATGTACCCTACTTCAATGGCATACATTTTCTGTTAGAACGCGTTAATATTTTTAGCCTGCCCATTCTTTTGTTCTTTGAAAATGTTCTCGTACTCTTTGTTGAGCTATTTGTTGTAGCATTTGAAGATATTCCGCATTTGCTTGCCCAACCGTTTTGCAATCAACTTCCCATTTTGTGTCAGGATTGTTTCTCTTTAGGTTAAGATTTGAATTCTCATTAAGAATGGGACACAGCTCACAAACTGTTTTTTTAAAAGATTTTATGTCGACTTCTGCTGCCCAACTGGCTACATGAAACACTTTAGATTCGTTGTGTATTCTCTGATCTAGCATATCCAGTATTTGACGTTGTTTTTCTGTGGCCTTCAATAGTTCTTTTTATGTTGTTTGTGATTTTGTGCTTGAGGTTCATTGAACTGGCAGTGGGGCTAATTTTGACACAACTAACAGTTACCTCTCTATCAAGTATCATGTAGTGATCAGTGTTGGGAAATACTTCTTTTTCATCAGATTGATCCTCACTTTGCGTGCTTACTTGCAAACGACTGTCTGGCTATCTCATGGTCCATTGAACTGAACTTCAGGGTCTGCCTTTTCAGTAACAACTATATAGGATTGTTAATTTTGAGTACCAATATTTGCATCACCAAGAGTATTTGCAACAATGATTTCTTTGCATGTAGTTTTTTTGTGACTGGTTTTTAATTTGCGACTGATTCATTTGTTCTTTTCTTCTTTGAGCCAAATCTGCAGTGGCTAAAGCAGGTGCATGCAATGCATGGAGTAGGCTATATATTTCCGTGAATTTATCATTTAAATCTTTTTATACCTTGGAAAAGGAAGTGAATACATGATAATGCTCCATAAATGACATATAAATCGTAACATTCTCATGTTTATTATTCTCTAGGAAACCATTGTTGTAACTCATATATCTGATATAGATAAAATGTATTTGTAGATAGCTATAATGTCAATGTATATTCTCATATAAATACATATCTCTAACTTCGGCATGACATATATCCATTATTGAGATGTCTAGGTGTAGTACCATAGAACTCAAACATAGCATCCCAAAAATAATCAGGTGGCACTTTGTGTGAAACAAATAATGTTCACATGTTTAAAGCCATGACCTTGACTACATGGGCCAGAGATTCCTGCTTCGATTACTTACCTGGTAATTGCATTACTCCAAGTCCTATTCCCTGGCTTCAGTTCATAACAATATGAGTTATTCTTGCCTCTGAAGACACCACATGCCCTAGAACTTTAAACATAAATGCTCCCCACCACTCCTCCTATTCAGTTGCCAAGCTAAGCCCAAATCTAGACTCAGGTGTCCTTGCCTGAAGTGTGAGGGTGGAATGGACATATGAATTGAAGCAAGGGAGTATGACTCGGAGTAATGCAATTACCAGGTAAGTATTGGAAGTGTTATCCCTTCACCCCTTTCTTGCCTAAATTCATAACAATATGAGATTTAACAAGCAAAAAAAACAGCCAGCATCTGAAGCTCTCAACAATATGTCTTTCTTTACAAGAGAAACTGAAAAATGCAGACTCCAGCATTAACCTCTATTACTTTATAGAGGCCAACACATTTGAACCAAAAACATTCTCCAAGAAAGCAGCTGTGCAATCCTATAATGATTTACAAACGTTGATGGTGAAGCCCATGTCACAGCTCTACATATCTCAAATATGGAAACTCCTTGCAACCCAGCTATAGACGATGACATGCAACAAGTGGACTTGCCCTGGACCTCTAGAGGAGGGACCTACCCCTCTGTAGGCCAGCACAAACAAGGATCTTATCCAACAAATCAAGGAAGCTGTAGAAGGACTCTCCCATTTCTTGGCCAAGCCAAAATTAACAAACAGAGTTTTTGACACTCTAACAGAAGCCACTCTGCCAAATATATTAGGAAAGCCTCCTAACATCTAAAGAGTGAAGTTTTTTTTTCTTCTTGTGAGGAAGGAGAGGAATCATTTCAGGCAAAATTAACTCTTGATTCCTATAAAAAGGGAGAATTAACTTTCAGTCTGAATAATCAATCAATCAATCAGGGAAGTTTTAAGCACGCTACTCACCCGTGAGGGTCTCAAGGCGCTGGGGGTGGGGGGTGGAAGCAGCTCCGGTCAGTCGAAGAGTCAGGTCTTGAGGGTCTTCCTGAAGATGTGCAGGGTAGGGGCGCGTCTGATATTGATCGGCAGCTCGTTCCAGGACTTGGTCACGATGTAGGAGAAGGTTCTTCCACCCGTTCTTGTTCTGCAGATGCGTGGGGGTTTGGCGAGGGCAAGGTCCGCAGATCGGAGGTTCCTCTTGGGTACGTGGAAGGAGATTCTGTCAATGAGGTATTGGGGTCCGGTGTTGTGGAGGCATTTGTAGGTGTGGGTGAGTATCTTGAACGTTACTCTTTTCTCGTTGGGGAGCCAGTGGAAGTTACGCAGGTGCTGGGTGATATGTTCGTGTCGAGGGATGCCGAGGATGAGTCTGGCTGCGGTGTTGTGTATGGTCTGGCATTTTTCGGAGCACAGACTTGTTGATCCCTGCGTAGAGGGCGTTTCCGTAGTCCAGTCTGCTGGTTGTGAGTGTGTGGGTGACGGTCTTCCTTGATTCGGGAGGGATCCATTTGAAGGTCTTTCGGAAGATGCAGAGGGTGTTGAAGCAGGTGGAGGTGACGGCGTTGACCTTCGGGACATGGAGAGGGAGGAGTTGAGTATGATGCCAAGGTTTCGGGCGTGGTCCGTGGGGGGGCTGCAGAGGGCGGTGGGCCACCAGGTGTTGTCCCAGGCAGGGGGGGTGGCTCCGAGCACGAGGACCTCTGCCTTCTCCGAGTTGAGCTTCAGGTAGCTGCTGCTCATCCAGGATGCAATGTCCTTCATTCCTTCCTGGAAGTTGAGTCTAGTGGTGATGGGGTCCTTGGTGAGGGAGAGGATGAGCTGGGTGTCGTCGACGTAGGATACTATGCTGAGTCCGTGCTGTCTGACGTTGGGGGCGATGGGGGCCAGGTAGATGTTGAAGAGCGTGAGGCTGAGTGATGATCCTTGGGGTACTTCGCAGTTGATTTCCGTGGGTTTGGAGAGGAAGGGAGGGAGTCTGATTCTTTGGGTTCTGCTGGTGAGGAAGGAGCGGAGCCAGTCGAGGGCGGTTCCCTGTGTGCCGGCTTAGTGGAGCCTGGCGGTGACGGTGCAGTGGGAGATGCTGTCGAAGGCTGCAGAGATGACGAGTAGGATCAGGGCCGTGGTGTGTCTTTGGTCGAGGAGGGTGCGGATGTCGTCTGTGGCGGCGAGTAGAGCGGTCTCAGTGCTGTGGTTGCCGTGGAATCCGGATTGGGAGGGGTCGAGGATGGAGTTTTCTTCAATGAATTTCAACAGTTGGATGTTGACCGTCTTCTCAGTGACTTTTGCTGTGAAGGGGAGGAGGGAGATGGGTCGGTAGTTCTTGAGGTCAACAATAGTGTCAACACTACTCTGTCTTGGAAAGTGTTACAGGTTGGGTGTTAACAAGATAAAGCTCCCAGGTCCACTACCCTTCTTGCTGATTGTATTGCTACTATAAAGGTTGTCAGAGTTGAATACCTGACATCAACCTCTTCCAAAGGTTAAAAGGAGAATTGGAATGCTCCCAGAACTAACTCCAAACTGGAAACTGCTTTAAAGAAGGGAGATTGATATTGGTAAATGCGCTGAATAGCCGAGTCACCAAAACCTCAATGTTCTTAAGGTTCCCCAAGAAACTTCTAAATGCTCTGATGGCAGCCCACTCAACTCTCAAAGTAGATGTCTTCAGACCTATTGATGCACCATATTTCAGGGATTGTAAAATTGAACTAGGCTAGTTAGTGTAGGATCTAACTTTATCCGTCTACACCAAGCTCTAAAAGACCTCCTATGTTTTGCATAATGTTTTTAGGTTGACGGTCTCATAGAGCCTGAAAAATTGAGGCCAGTCCTTCAGAGACTCATTTTTCTCTCAAACCCCTCCTCACAACTCCAAGTCATCAAATTGAGTTTCTTCAATGATTGTTTTTCAAGGCTGGGCAAAAATGCAAAACAATGCCAGAGCTATCAATAGGACTTAGGCTCTCTCCTTCCTGAGACTCATCAGAAATAACTGAATCAAGGAAAAAGGGGGAAAAGTTTAGAGGAGACCTGAGGGCCATGTGCATGACAGGGCATTGCCCAAGCTTTCTCCTCTGCTGATCTGGCACAAAATTACTGAACCTTTGCATTGGTCTCAGATGGAAAAATATCCAATACTGACATCCCTCACTTCCAAACTAGTTGGCTGAAGATCCAAAGATGAGTGAAAAATGAACTGAAGAGGGAATTCCCAGACCCAAACTGTCTCGTCTAATGTTGTTGACTCCCTGAATATGAATTTCTGACACAGAAAGCACAGTCTTCTGGGCCCACTCAAGCACTTTGTCCAATTGTCCAATGAGAGGGATCTTGCTACCCCCATCTGTTGATGAAACCCTTGGCTGTAATATTGTCTGTTTTGTCTTGAATCAAGCAAGTGAATCCTTTCAAGACTCTCCTTATTGCCTCCAATTCCCCTGAGGTGGAGGATCCTTGACTTTGTGTTAGAGACCAGAATCCTTTGAGTTCCCGGTGTCCCAAACAGACTCCTCAGTTTGTCAGGCTTGCATCTGTGGTGATCATGACAGATGGAGGTGGAGATATCCAGTTCCCCTTGCGTATATTCCTGCTGTTGAAACACCATGAAAGCTTTGTCTTTATCTCCTCAATCATGGCTGACCTCTTGCTCATATCTAGATAAGCTGGAGTCTAAATATTTCGGCAGGAACCTCATTAGTTGATAAAGATGGAATATTGCTCAAGGTATGAGAAATACAGTGGCTGACAAACCTCCTTGTACTTACATCCAAGACGTTAAATCTTAGAGCCTTTTGAGACATTAGTTTCCTATACAAGAATGGATCTTTTGAATTCTCCTTTCTGACAATGACACAATGCCCAGGACTATTTGGAATCTCACTCATATAAAGGACACATCATGTGAAGGGGAAAAGCTTGATTTATCCCAGTTCACTAGAAATCTGTGTTCCTGTAAGACTCTGAGCACTCATTCAGTATGACAATTGATGAGTTCTTTTGATGCCACTTGAGCTAGCTAGTCATCCTATTATGAATGCACATATACTCCCTCCAGATGAAGAATGGAGACCAGAGGATCCAACACTTTTGTGAATACCCTCTGTGAGGACTTTAAACTGCAGGGGAGCAGCCTGAACTAAAAGTGCTGATCTTCTATGGTGAATCTAAAAGTCTTTGGTGAGATTATCTCATTGGAACATATAGATATACGCCTTGCAAACCTATTGATGTAAGATAATCATCCTCGTTCACCAAAGGAATGTTTTAATGCAGAGTCACCATGCAAAAGTGGATATTTCTCACCCAGCTATTCACCCACTTTAAGTCAAGCACTGGTCTGAAACTCCCTGAAACTTTCTTTAACAACATTAAGCTCCTTTACCTCGTTCTTCTTTTGGGACTGGCACTGTTACAGCTTTGCCAAATAAAATCTGTATCTTCTCTAGAAGTGCTTTTATCTTGAAATTGTCCTCCACCATGTGGGTTACAATTAACCCTGTGTCTGGAGGCCACTGCACAAAATGTATAGCTTAGCCATCTCTGACTATACCCAGAACCTATTGATCCAACACACTTTGTTCCCAGCAATGTATGAAGTTCCATATCCTTGCTCCTACAATTTCCTTCGTTATTATCCTTGGTGTAAGATTTCCTTGGCTGATGATCCTTTTTATCAGGCCAATTTTTATAATCCCTATCGTACGAAGGGCTTAATACATAGCCCCAGAGCTTTTGGTAGGACAAATATTTTTTTGCCTTTGTATATAAGCACATTCTTGTGATCTTTAAAGTCTGTAGTAATCATTTTATCAAGATGAGGCCCAAATAATATTTTGCCATTGAATGTCACCTTTAGGAGAGCATCTTCACTGATGCTTCCACTTTCCATCTCAAATCCATAAATTCTTTTTTGCTGAAGCCACAGACCCAGCTGCCATGGTAATAGTTTTGATTATGTCTGATGAAATGTCACTCAACAATTTTGATTGTTTTTAAATACCCACCTAAAACACAGCCATACCTTTCTGGGATAATTCCAATAACTTATCACAGTCCCTAACCATAGACTGTGACACATAAGCTTACTGTGAATGCCTGCCTTCAAAGCCAAATTTTTGACTGAGAAGCCATTCTCAAAGCTGAATCCACTTTCTTATCTGTGGCTTCCTTTGGAGCACAATCCTCAAGATTCAGTGTAGACCTTCCAATCAAAGTTCACCTCCATAATGGAATGAGGTAACACATCAGCCACAGCCTTTGCCACCGATTCTGCTATAATTTGTTGTACCTCTCCGGGAGACATGAGAGCAGGTACATGTGAAGGAGGGCACCTTACGCTTGTACTCCATGCTGGAATCAGTCCCCCCTCTGATGAAGTACATAAGACATACTTTCTTTTACAAGTCTTTTACCCTCCAACATTTACACACAAATGACCCGAATGGAAAAAATATGCAGGCTTCAATAACCTTATGAGGCAGGCGAGGTTAACTAATAATACCTCTTCTGTCTCTAAATAAACTAATCTCTCAGGCTAAAGAATTCATCCAAGTATTTAAAAAGCTGTTGAAACCATCAATTTAAAAAAAATGTGTATCACTTGGGCCCTCTGGGCTTTTACCTGCTGCCAACACTGCCTTACGACTGAGAAGAACAGCCACGCTGTTGCAGGAGGGTAGGGGGCTGGGGCTCCTCTTTGGCTTAGATGCACAGCCCCAGACATGCATAAGCCTTCTGGACTCCATTGCGGCCGCTCAAGAAAAACATCTGCCTTCTCCGCAGCATGGTGAACTTTAGACGTCTCCCGCTGGCCTTCTCCCTTGTGCTGCCCCGCAGACACAAACAGGGCCGGACTGGCTACCGGGCTTTCCTTAATAAACAATGCAAAACAAAGGTTTTATAAAGTACGCTTTAAAGGTATTTGTTTTGCATTGTTTATTTAGAAGCGGCGGCAGCCCCCAGCAATAAAATCAGCCTCTTCGCAGTGAACCTGGACCCCACCCTGCCACCCCAGCAAAAAACGCCCGGTAGCCAGTCCGGCCCTGGACACAAAACTAGGGATCCTCTCCTATTAATATATCACGAGTCTCTCCAGCAACTCCGAAAAACGCGCCACTGATGCTTCTCCACTGCCAGCAGGTATTGGTGTCTCCTCAAGACAAATGAACAATAGGAGGAGTGGAGAGAGAGGGAGGAGCATTTATGCTTAAAGTTCTAGGGGGTGTGGTGTCTACAGAGGCAAAAATTGCCTCTTATAGTTATGGATTTAAGTGAGGGAGGGACTCTGGGGAATGAATAAACGGTGCTTTGAAGTACTGGTTAAATCTATCTACAAATTTCACTGCAACCAGTAACATTAGGTGGTCATAAATTAGTGAAATTTATCATACCTTAATAAATCGGGACCTGAAGGTGTTCTATCAGATAGGTTGTTACGTGTCATGTCTGGGCATCTTTTATAAGTCCTGTTATATTGTCATTCTGGTTCTTTTAGCTTTGCCTTCCCCATATAAATACAGGATTGCATCGACTAGTGAGCTACTCAGTCCTGATAATGGAACATATGAGTAATGTGGATTCTCAGACTTCAAATGTATCTATTTGGAAACGTATTCATTGAATTTGATTTTCTTACTTCTCAACTACAAAGTACGCTAAAATTAGGAGTCTCAATAAATCAAGTCCAAATCATGGAGTCCTACTTTCTAAAATGAAAATAATACACCAAATTTGATCGAATATGAAGATTGGCTGCTAACACAATAACTACTACCAGAACTGCTATTATGACTATTTCTACTGTTATTACTGCTAGTAACACTTAAAGGGTCCCACTACTGATACATGTACCATTACGTCTACCAGTAGAGGTAAAACTGGAGCTTGTACTGCTAATATGTAAACTAATAGTAGTACTACATCTATTTCAATAACTAGTGATACTAGTACTGCAACTACTAGTGACACCTCTGCTTGTCCCAGAACAAATTTTAGTACTACAACTAATGCTGTGCTTTATAGCACAACAAATCCTAGATTTACTAATACTATTACTACTGATTGGTGTTGGCCGTTTTTTAATGTCAGTGAAAGAGTATTGATTGATTTAAAAAAAATGTGTTTTAATAATGGTGAGATTAATGGATGTTTTATTTTTACAGACTATTAGTCTAAATAAACTTTGTTTTAAAATGTGAACGTCATTCTACTACTGGTGCAACCATTGGTGGTTCTACTAGCACCTTTAGCACTATTAAAAATTACACTACCAGTGCATCTACAATACCTTTTCAATAGGGGAACACCGAAAGTTACTCCATTGTACTTTATTTAGTCCTCTTTATGATGCCCCTCATCCCAAACTTTATGAAAAGGTAACCCTCTGTGTTAGTGACTTAATGTTTATGTCACTATGAAACTGACTGGATGTAATGTATACCAAATACATTTTACCACATTGAGTTGACTCAGAGGTCTGTTAGGTTCGCTTATGTGTGCACCATAGATCTGACTACTGCAATTCAAACCTTGTGGGCTTCAGATCTGAGCACTGCTAGAGTTCACAGCTGTCAGCAGCCGGAATGCCGCGACTTGACCGTGTGCATAGTTCATCATAAATGGACGGAGAAAAAGGATGTTCTAAGACATTAATGAATTCTATTTATATATTCAAGATGGACCTTCTCGGTGTGGGAAAGAGAGGATCCCCGAACCATGGGTGTAACGAATCACGGAAAATGTTAGTCCTGGTGATGGTGTCTGCAGATCCTTTATTCTAGCTTATGTTCTTTGCCAATTACAAGTAATGTCTCTGTAAATTGCTTTCTCTTTTGTTGGTTTGGTTCTGTATGATATGCACGCTTCTTAAACATACATTTCACTATTGAATGGGGAATAACAGGCCCCATCAATTTCTGCCCCTCTGGCTTTATTGGAACAAGCATGTTGTTGTTAAGTACTTTAGCATTTCTGTAAAGAGGGTTGTTTGGTGATTTCAGAACAGGTCGGCATCTCTGAAAGTTTGGGTTGGTCAGGATAGCGCGATAGTGTCATTAAAGGTTTGATGCATATGAATACACATATCTTCCAAATGAGGCTGGGATAAAGTCAGACGCACGTGGCACCATTTTGACTGAGAAAAACGTACTTACATGTTAGGTATTACATGGCAGAATTAGTTTCTACCCCTAATGGTACAGCAGTGCCCAGAGCTGCGGGAGGCCAGACAGATCCTAGGCTCACAGAAACTCAGGTGCCTGCAAGCATGAAGGTGAATGCCACAATGATTGGTGTCACTGCTAGAGATGGGCAGTAAACTCCGCTCCACCGGCGGAATTCGCAGAGTTTTGCCCACTCTGTGCTCCAGGGACAAAGCTCCACCAACCACCGCATGGCAGAGTTTTTCTCACATGAGGCTTGCTAACATTAAGTTGGTGAGTGTAGGAAAATGCCTCTTTCTGCATGGTTAGCCCTCACTTTTTGCCTGATGCCTGATGTAATTTCGAACAGTATGTGCACTGGGTCCCTGCTAACCAGGCTACAAGTGCCAGATCTCTTTCCCAAAACACTGTACCATGATTAGCACAACTTCAGCTATGCCTGTAAATCCCTAGTAACTGGTACCCCTGGTACCTAGGGCATGGGTACTGAAGAGGGTCCTCTGGGGCTGCAGCACTGGTTGTGCCACCCCAGGGCCACCTCACCAAGGCTATGCACTCTGCCATTATAGGCTGTGTGTCTTGGTGAAGGAAAATTTGAAGAGTCAATATGGTATACAGCCCTGTGTGCCATGTAACCATACACTGCATAAGATATAGGTATGTCACCCCTACTGCAGGCCTTTAGCCCCAAGGCAGGGTGCACTATATCCTATGTGCGGGCATATCAGCTTGAGCAGATATGCCCCATCAATGTCCAGTCCATTCTGTGATGTAGTAAGTGAACAGGGAAGCCATAAAGAGCACATGGGCTGGAAATTTGTCAACACGAGTTTCCTAGCTCCATGACGGCTTTGCTGTTTTCTAAGCTGTTTAGTACCAAACATCTTGTCGTAATTAACCCTCACTGTTGCCAGTGTTGGATTTTTTAAAATAAATTCATACATGAGACCCCTTTAGAGGCCCCCTGAAACTTAACTAAACACTAGTGTTTCACCATCCTGCCACAACCAGACATGTTTCTGACCTCATGTGGTGAGATTCAGCACTCTCAGAGGACAAAAACAATTCCTGTTCTGGGCTGGGGTGCTTCACACCTCCTCCAGGGCAGGATGGCCTTCCTGGGCGCGACGCTTCAAAGGCAATGCTGCCTTTGAAATCCAACCCAGGATCCCCCAGATAGTAGGGGAGGCCAAGCCTCCTTTTCTGCTCCACTTTTGGCAGGAGAAAAGGCGAGAAAATTAGTTAGATGCGGAGGAGGGCCCCCTCAGCCTGCACCACCCCAGGGCAGGGCAGGTGAGGTGAACCCCTCTCCTGAAATTCCACCATCTTGAGATAGTGGGTAAATCTCCAATCAAGGCTGAGGTAGTGTCTCTTCCCACAGGAAGTGGTCACTAAAGGGTGTAAACACCCTAAATGTAGATAGCCCATTGCCTATTACCTGTCTCCCCTGCAACACCCCTAAATTCAGTATTTAGGTGGCTCCCTGAAACCTGTTCCTCAGATTTATTGGACTAAAGAAGACCAGGACAAAGAAGACCTGCTGCATGATAACTGAAGGCCTGCTGTAGAAAGAAAAGGCGCCAAACCCTGTCTGCTGCAAGAAGGATTCGACAATCGCTATTACTGTTTCGTCCTGAAACCTACAAGGACTCCAAGAACCCCGGATCACATCCAGAGTTTGAAAAATCACCAAGAAGCTCCCTTGGAGTGAAGGTATCATTTCCCTGCACACCACAGGCACCCATCCTGTGAATTCCAGTTTGTTGACTTGCTGCTCCCTGACGACCTTGACTCAGCACCAGAGAAAAAAATGGTACAACAGCTCTGGAGGCTAAGATCTGCCTCTCCACCAAGGTTGGAGGCACCAGGACCTACCAGAGCCACGGCTTATCAATACCCGGGGTACTGGACCGCCAACAGGAAAAACCAAGAAGAAGAGACCACATCGGACTGCCCAAGCACCAGAAGCAAGCAGCCGTTGAGGGACCTCAAGACACCTGAGACCCACTTCCCGAGTGGCCAAGCTGTCACGAGATTGCCTATCCAAGTTGCCTGCTCCTGACTGCGAGGACCCTAAAGAAGCACAACCCCCAGCTGATATGTTCGCTCTGCACCCGGACCCACCGGCGCCAGCAGCAACCAACCAGCTCTGCTCCCATAGTCCCCAGGCCCTTCAACCTCCTCCCTCCAATGAGACCCACTGGACTTACCTGTAAGTCCATCTGTGCAGTGCATTTTCAAATGGCCCCCTTCGTCTTTGTACACCTGACTCCAAGACCCTCAGCACTCTGCTACCAGCCGATCCGGGATGCTCCCGAACGTCTCCTGCTGGAACTTTGGACCTGGTTCCGACATCAACCTACATCAAGAAGGTGAACTTCGTGAAAGCATTGCCTGATTTTATATGCAATTTTCTATTTTCTTCCCATTGATTCCCACGGTGCGTAATTGCGCCTAAATGTGATACATTTTCCGAACACTTCAAAAATCGTAACTCGAAAATTACTTACCTTAGAACTATGTTCTTGGTCTCTAAAAATACATACAAATAGTCTTTATTTTTACAAATTTGTCTCAGATTATTCTTGAGTGTGTGTCTCATTTATTATCTCTGTGTGTGATAAATTCTTAGCACTACTCTCGGATAAGCCTAACTGCTCACCCACACTACTACAAAGAGAGCATTAGAATTATCGACTTTTACCTCTGCATACCTAGTGGGGAATCACTGGACTCTCTGCACAGTGTGCTTCCTTTTAGTGCACTATATATAGAGAGTCAGCTTCCCACAGCGAGTGAGAAAAAACGAGCGCTAGACTGCCTCTCAGCGAGATTTCTCAACTTGGGCGGTCCTGGCAGGTAGCTACCGCTTACATTGAGAAAGTTGCTACTCGTGTTGCGAAAGCTGCCACTTGAGTAGAAAATCTACACGAGCGGCAGAAAGAAGCAGCACCATCTGAAATGAAAGAACATAAAAAGTAAGTAAGAAAAAATAGCTATTTGTGACAACGTTTCCAACTGTCATTTTGTTTCATGATTGCCATTCAAAAATGCAATATACCGTTCAATTCAATAGAACATTGTGGTCATGGAGCTATATAGGGTTGTAGATTCTACAAAAACACGCAATACCCAGATCCAACAAGTGAGCTGCATCTTATAATGGTTTTTAATGTTTTCCAACCATACAACAACTTATGTGGTAAAATATGAGGAATGAAAAATGGGTATGAAGGAAAACTATGTATTTCTGAAATGTGCACAAGATACTGAGTTTAGGAACAGTAGTTATTTGGGGTTACCCTTAATATCATGGCATTCAGAGGGCTTTTTTTAAAGTTCTTCTTTCTTGCACACTGACTTATATTTAGAAGATAACAAGGCAGAGAAATTGAATTGGTAATACCAAATGTGCTACTATTGTGTGATCCCTCACGTCTCCCGATAAAAATCGTACCCATTTTATGTGGTTCGTCCTAGGGGCTGTGACGGAAAACATCCCGGGCCTTAACACAATATGGAAGCATTTCATTTCATCCAGCTAAATCAACACATTTTTTACATGTCAGGGGTGAGAAGGGATGTTGTTTGATAACAAATATCACATATTTAGGTGGTACCATAATGGAGCTGGCTACCTCGTGTTTGCCCGGGTGCCAGCCCATGTTATCCTATCGACCGTCTAACACTTATAGTGTCCTTTAATGGTAAAGGCCACTATAGGGTCAATTAAGCTTGCACTTTTAATTCCTCAACCTTCATATAATGCACCCTGCCTCCTTGGCTGAGAAGGCCTTTCTTTGGGGAGACTGACATATATTAAAGATAGTTCTTTGGCATTGCCACACATAGTGAGGGCAAAGTTGAGCTTGAGCAGTTTGCACTGGCTCCTGCAGTCTGCAATTGCAGGCCAACTGTCAGTAGTTTACTTGGGTGATCCAGGGTGGCACAAACAGTGCTACAAGCTCTGGGGACCTATTTACACCCATGCCCTGGTACCACTGGCAAAAAGAAATACCTAGATGCCTCTCCCAATGAAGACAACCAGGGAGGCACCAGCAACGCTCTGAGGTAAAGGGAAAAGGCCCCAGGATGAACTACAGATGTCTAGGCCACCACAAAGCACCCGCTCATGCAGGGCAACTACAGCTGAAAGGCCAGCCCCCAAGCTGAGGCAGACATCAAATACACCAACCAACAAGGAAAGAGCCAAGAGCCGTAGGCAGAAAGGAAACCAGACCTGGGACCACTGAGCCAAGAAAATCACCAAACAGGCAAGGTGCAACAGACCTAGAGGGCCACAGAAGTCAAACATGAAGACACCACAAAGGACCCTGAGCAATAGAGG
Source organism: Calotriton arnoldi (assembly GCA_963921515.1). Taxonomy (NCBI): domain Eukaryota; kingdom Metazoa; phylum Chordata; class Amphibia; order Caudata; family Salamandridae; genus Calotriton; species Calotriton arnoldi. The sequence continues at coordinate 173,482 of CAWUFW010000872.1, forward strand.
CTGCCACGGGATGTAGAGGAAGTCAACAGATCACAAGTGCAGCGACCACCACACCTTAAATCCAAATACCAATCAGAAAGAGAAGGTTGAACAATGCAGTGTAGCCCAGGAGTAATCCCAGCAGGGAGCACATTGTGAAGTCCAAGGACACTGCAGAACAAGAGGAAAAGTAAAACACCATATAAAGAGCCAGGAATCCCAGGTGAGCCACCAGAGCATACCACAGAGACAAGACTAAGGCCTGTCAGTGTACCAGGGGCCACCTCACACCCAGAGATGGGCCTTCTCACTGAGGAGAGGAGGGTCTATTAGGTAAATACCCTGCCTAACTGCAGTGAACTATGCAGTGGCAGTGAACACCACCTACCCCATTATCAGTGAGAAGGAAGCCAGGAGGTTGCCCAGACAACCAAAACTGGCTGAAACTAAATGGTTAAAGGTCATTAAGGTATACCCAACTCCACACACCATGCAAAGAAAAAACAGGAAACAGGATAAAAAGAAGTAAAACAGCCAAGAAGACAGACATGGCACAGAAACGGCAGTATAGCACCATTTGGGAGAGTATACATAAAAAGGGGGGCTTGATTCACAAAATTCATTTTAAAGTAAATGAAATAGTATTGCAGTCGTATTTACTTTCTACAAAATGCAATTCAACAGCCAACGCGTGGCGACCTCGACCTCTGTCTGCTTCATCTATCTTTTCTATGTAAGTTTACTACTGAGTAGTAAAGGTGGGACAGACCATGGGGCGTGGTGAGAAAACAGGTATTATCCCCAACTAAATGGGAGGGGTTTAGGGCGATTCATGGAGGGCTTTATGGAGGGTAAGTCAAGCATCACACATGACCAACCGCTTGCACTGAAACACACTCCCATAGAAAATAGTGGAAGCAAGGAAATAAAATAACAACCCAAAGGAACAAATGTTAAATTAATTAAAATATGTTAACATTTTAAAATCTATATATCTATATCTCTATATCATGTTAATAGATACTATATTGAATGATTGAATAAATATTTTATGAGTTTAATGTATAATAATAAACATAAGTTAAAAACACACACTTTTAAACAATTATTAAAAGACAAATATTTCAACATTTAAGTTTGAGAAAATTTCACTAAATCTTTAAGCAAAATACAAAATGTTAGTGAGAGTGTTTTTTTTAGGGTTTTAAAAAAGTACTAATTTAAATGAATAAACCTTGATTAGTAGCTTTTTCTAAAGCCTTGTCTAAAGACAGGTTTGTAACAATAAAAAGAGGCTGCAGTTCTCATGATTCTAGTTTTACTGCCGCAAGTTTTAAAAAATTTCGCAAAATTACTATTTAAGGTGGGATCCATTGCCTTGAAACAGGCAATTACGGCCTGCCTGTGTGTACGTATAGCACGTTGGTTGAAAAGAGTTCTTAATAGCCTCCTTCTTTCAAGCAACAGACCAGGACATAGGCACATTATGTGGGTAATCTCCTCCTCCCCAGTCTTACACAGTCTGCATCAAATGTTTTTGATGGTCCTGAGCCTAGGCACTGTGTGATAAGACCTGGGAGGGAACCAAAGTGGTGTCTGATAAAGAGCTTATTTAACTGCAATGGCCATCTGTCTTCTAGGTAGGGTTGGGGTTTAAGAAATGTGTATTCTCCTCTGATCGTCCATGCTTGGGATCTGGCTGAGAGGGCCTCTTTATTTTTTAGCATTGATGTTTTTTTCAGGACACCAATAACCGCTTTTTTAAATGGTTCTAAGGGCAAACTTTCTTCTTTCCCACAACGAACGAACAGCCAGTTCATCAATTGCCTGATCTCTGCCAGGGAGGCAAATTTGTATTTGTTTTTACTTCGTGCCAGACAGCCTGGCATAGTTATCAGACAATGACTGAATTCTCTTCCATACTTTGATGTAGGCCCCTTTTCATGCATAAGAAATAAAACTCTAGTCTTATCTAAGCCGGTGAGGCATAAAAGAATTGGAATTAGTTGTAATCATTGTGCTTTGGAGTATTAGTATTATGAAAGTACAATTAGATGTCAGCCTGCATAAACAATTCTTCACCACACCAGATTTGTGCAATTCAATCCTACAAATAATTTGACTGTACATTGTTATATTTTTTGTATACATCTGAGCATAGGAAGGCATGAGCTGATTTTCTTTTGTGTAACTGTTTTGCAGAGTAGGAATTTATTCGTTTCATTCAAAATACAAAAGAAACATTTGTACTTTTCTGGTAAATCTCTCAATTATTCAACACTGAAGTAATTTGTCTCAGTTGTAGAATACATTTCCTTTCTGTGGTTTTAGGATCAAATATGATTGTTGCATGATAATGTGATTTAATTAAAGTATTACGTATGTTCTCAAGGTGGGTCTGTAGTTACTATGGGAAATGGCACATATTATAAACAGCACACAGTGGTGTTGGTGAATGCACAAATAGAAAACATATGTTCCTAGAACAGACCATCGCCACTGCCAGGTTTTTAAAACTGTGTAGAAATCTACTGCACTGGGGTACACTGTTAAATTGAGTGACTGTTCAGCAACTGAACTTGCATCCCCTCCAAGAATGGTGGTTGTATGTGCTGTTGTGTGTGTGTGTGGGCGGGGGGGGTTTGCTGGTGACCTCAAGAGCACCAGAAGATTGGCTAGAGATTTCTGATTGAGTTGGGTGCAGCCTATAATTTCACCCACCTACCTCAGACTCCCCTCATTGGATAGGGACAGAGTACACATATACGAATACTGTTTGAACCATACCATGAATACAGACAGAATCTACATTTGGTCTGCTGGCCTCGCTGTATGAGGTGCCTAGACTCCCCCACCCTTTCCACTTTGGTGGGTGTTGTCTGTTAGACCACCTATACATATGCGTACACATGTAATGAAAAAGTGCACCCTTCATGTACAGGTTATTACAAAGATCATTTGCATTTGATTTATTCTGATGGAGTTTTGAGATGTGGAGGAGTGCTGGGTCATGGGCAGGCACTCCAGCAAAATATCAGGCCTTCTGGTTATGTGACTCACCATCATGGTGTACACTTCCTTCTTAACCCTACCCCAGGCTCAGAGCCTCCTCTATTTTAATAAGCCCTTAAATTTTCACTTGAAAGTAGGTGGCTGTCAGAAAGTGGGTTATTAACTACTGAAGCAAGTACCCTTACCAACTTAATAAACTCACTCTGATTAAGTCTAAACACATTTCTAAGAGCAACTGGGAGAAAAATAGAGAAAAAACTAATGAGCAAAAGGACAACAACATGATTAAAGTCTGATAAGGTTTAAAAGGAAATAGCTTTTGTTTAAGGTTTTATGTCAAAATGATCTTAGAAAATGCAAAGCAAAAATGTAAAGTAGTGGTTTACAGTTGTCTGGGACCTTGCCACAATTTTAGATCAACTGTAATGTAGTGGAGGTTGGGCAAGCCAAACTTTGATCAAAGTTTTTACCTTGGTAATTAGGTCTACTTTTTGGAGCTCAATGTCTTCCAGTGGGGGAAAACCCACAGATGAATCGGTGAGGGTCCCTCAAAAGGCATGTACATTGTCATTGAGCTCCTGCTAAAGCCATTGGTTTTGGCACCAATAGCTCTATGTTTGGATTTAAGCTCCAAAAGACCACAGATGGTTTGAGTATCCATTGAAGTCACTTCACAACAGATAAGGTTGTCACCTCAACTCATTTTTCTCCAACTGCTAGAACTTTTCCTTTTAGTCAGTCCTACAGCCACCACCCCTGCTCCTCAAGGTCTAGGTACCATATCTATTTCCAGCCAATGCTTTTCAAGAGTCCAGTCCTCAATGGTCATTTATGTATTCTGGGTGTCAGAGGTCCTTCTGCCTTTTGCATCCCTGTATATGTAACAGGAGGACTACCACTTGAACCTTGACCCTTGGTGAGTAGTTATCGCCCATGGGTGCCACTGAGTATCATGGCCCATGGACTCTTCTTTTTCCATCATTCAAGCTGAGATTTCTTCCTTCAAGATGTTGCCAGGAGTTCTGAGGAAGTGGTGTGAGGTGATAGTCTTATCCTGTGCCCTAGTCATTGACTGAAGAGTTCATACATCTTATCCTGACTACTTTCTTACAATACGCCCAGTTCTTTTACAGCACTTTCTTTCTTGTGTCACTGAAACCTTCCTAGAAGCCCTAACACTAAGATGGACCCCTAGAGGACAGGACTGATACAACTCAGCATGATAGAGGCGACAGGGTGAGTGTTGACTTCCTTGCTGTGCCTGGATGACTAATCCACCGGGCATCCCTAGACTTTTCCCTGCAGGGCTGCGTTCCTGGCCAGAGGGATTTGCGATGTGACTCTGGCCTTGTTGCTGATCCTGCCCTCTGTATATCTGCTGCCGCGGGAGTTTAGACCTTCGGGAGAAGGTTAGGATCCATGCCTCCTTGCCAGTTAGCTCTCCATCGAGGGCTGACTCCTACCTCCCTCCCTCCCGTACTACGATAATACCAACTGCGGGCATTTCTCTTGCAGCAGCTTTGTCTATTGTTCAGATCCTTGTGAGGGCTGTATTCACTGTGTTTACAACCCCACTGGCATCCAAGTACCACATCGATCAAGACGAGGCACTGCAGCGTACTACTCCTGCACTTCATGCGGCAAACTCCTATACTTGGTTTTGCACAGTGCTTCCATGGCCTCAAAGTGCTCGTAATCTCCACACACTCCAGCTGGCCCAGATTTTAGCCCTATTACATCCATTCATGTTGAGCGAGCTGGGAGACGGCAATTTAAAAAAAAATGAGGACTTACTCAAGAATGTTAGATGCCCAGGGTAGAAAAACTACCATCAGTTTAAGCTCTTGTGAACAATGACAAAAAAAGCCCTAGAAAGCACAGCACATCCTGCAGAGAAATGTTTCTGAAGAAAAATGTTCTCCTAATTTAGACCTGATAGCAGCAATATTTGGAAGGACTTTGCTTATTTCCCTCGTTACCTCTGAGCTTCTCTCAGCTGATAACAGCTACTAACACTGTGATAGGACTACTACTACTAATCTCCTAGGGGACTAGAAACTGTAAAGGGGCTTAGCCCCTTAAATGAACAAAAAACTGTAGAAGGATGTCTCTACTGAGGACCAACAACTGTGATTGGCCTTCACCCCTCGCACTCGTCCTCTGAAAGGGCAGACATCTTGGAATCTCTCACCTGTGACCATAATGTTGAAAGTATAATGACTACTCCCCAAACGTACATAGAGACTAGCCCTCAGTAATCCTAGGTTTCTGTCACACAGATCAACATCTGATGCTCCCACCTCTTTGTGTGACAGATTAATGCAACAACATACAACGCTCAGGGACAGACATCCATTAGTCACCAAGATGAACCTACAGAAAATCAATTCTCCGGAAACATCCCTTCCTTAATCCAGTCATAACTCCCTCAAAATAAATTACTTCCCGAATCTCTCCAAGAATGCAGCAAAAAGTTAAAACAAAGACTCTTAAAAGCCCAACCAGAAACACTCCTCTCCGACTCCTAACTTTGCCTGAGGAAAGGAGCCATAAAATCTGACCTCATCTTCTTCACAAGATATACAGCAAGGTGGAGAAAAGTGGTCCATGCAGTACTACAAGTATCATATTCCACCAAGATTCCATGCGGTCTCAAATTGTCTATATCTACCTCCTACATATTTGTTACCGAAGTGACTATATCAATCTACAAGAACAGCATAATTCTGGTGCAAGCATCTGAACCCAATCTAGAAATCTTTAATAAATGGTTCCCCAAACTAAGAGCACTTACAAGAGCCTCTTTAAGCCAGAGCACTGCCCATGATGCACACACTAATCAACAACCTCACAGTACCATTAACACACCAGAACAAAACCCAAATTACAACTGAATTGGACCATTCCACCGCACAAGATTCATCGATTACACTGCAGCCAAACCTGATCTACAATAACAACGATCAAGACTCATACCATACTCTCTTCAACTGCCCAGAACCCCTTTCCTTCGTCTTTAGAGAGCTCCCCAGCATCGTCAGAAACCAGTCAGGATTCTAATCAAACTACAGGCTCTCATCCAAACACTACCTCTCTGGCACCTCCACATATGCTTATACCGACTATTGGAAAGGAACAGAGGTATAAAGGGATCTCCCACCAGCTGATCCAGATATAACCGAAAGGAGCCTAAAACAACACCCCTCCAGAACTAAGACATTCACTGACTCCCAGATGGTTTTGACCATTAAAGCATGTGAAAAGCACATTACTGCCTTAAGTAAACCCACCGGTCGCACACCTAGCTCAGAGTGTAAGAAGGCCCCAAGAAGTAAAGACATCAATAAGGGATCCACAGGAAAGATCCTCAGCACCAGCTTCAACCATCCATTGAACGGGCACGTAAGATCACTGCAATATGGTGAACACCAATTTCAGACATCATGATATACAAAGATAACACACCCAGATCACTCCAAAGAAAAGACAAACAGACTCGGCCACGCTTTTTAGAATCCAGGAAATGTGACATGCCCCACAATCACAATATGACCACTTACTGGCATACCCAGCTAAGCAAGCTGGAACACAAAATTGAAAATATAATGAAGGGATTAAATATAGCAAATACGAACATCAGGGAAACCTCACTAGCTTTCTAAGAGTTCAAGACATATATACAATATGCATTAAGCCCAAAGGATAACATTCTCTCACAATCAACCATAAGCTATATCACTCATCCTTAGCCATGCACACCGGCACGCTACGATGCCTTTCGGTTCAAGTGAGCACAGAACTATCAATCCAAGACAGACATCAAAGCCCTGCCTCTATACTACAAGGAATCCTCACTACCAACCTCACAGCCGACCTACAACATAATGACTGTCAACGTCTAGCAAAGACTTGGCCATAGGAGAAAAGACAGAATACAAAGCACAGGAACCTAATTGAGATTCCACTAACACCAAGTCCTAATCCCCCTTGCATCTTAAAATCGACCCTAAAATGCATGCTACTCAATTCCAAATCAGCGATCATACAGTCAACTTACATTGCCGAATCCATCCTCCATCTGGACTTGGACATTTTATTCCTGACAGAAACCTGCGAATTCAATGGTCCAAATCCCTGCTTGACATCCAAATTATACCATTCAGCACCTTGCCTGATAGCAATGACAGAGAGGAAGGATTGCAATCATTCATGAGAACTCCCAACTAGTTAAGACGTTCCCAGTAGATAGTCTCACATCCTGTGAATACATGGGGGCAGAAATCACCACAGCAAAGAAGTCACTAGACAAAGTACACCTCATTTACCACCTTCCAGGAGACAATCAACTGTTCATCAGACAGATAATGGAAACTATTACAATACGTTCTATGCTACACTCCAACCCCCTTTTTCTCGGAGACTTTAACCTTCACTGGAACGACGAGAATGACACACAGGTCTTCACTCTAAAAAAAATTCCTCTCTGACCATAACCTGACCCAATCTTGCATAAGCCCAACTCATAACAAAGGATCAACTCTCGACCGAATCATATCCAGAGAAGGAGCACTGTCAATTGAATCAATCACACACAATGACTGGTCTGACGATCACATAATCTTATTCAACCTAAATACATACACACAGAGAACCAAAGGGCAGGAAACAAAACAGAAACGCTGGGTTAGAGACACCAAATATATGGACAGGGAGGAATTGACCGCACTTTGCAAAAATAACTCACTCCTCCTACTGTAAAACAGAATGTTCTCGAATTAACCCAGCACTACAACCAAACAATTCTAAGCAAACTCTGCGAATGGCCGAACAACTACAAAAAACACATCTGGAACAAAAAAGCATCGTACTTCAGATCCCAACTCAGCAACGCAAAGAATTGTCCAAGGCGACTATTCGAACCTGTCAAACAACAAACCGGGACAAACAATGTAACTAAGATAAGCAGTAACTCAGTAGAAAACTGTGAAGCCTTCTCTTCATTTTTCAATGATAAAATCTTAGAAAAAAAGAAATTGTGACCGGCTAAGAAAGATTACAAGCCACCATAGACAGCGATCACCATTGAGATGATAAATCTCACCCCAAATGGAGAAAGTTAGTGTCCCAGGCCAAAAATAAAGCATTCTGGAGTGAGTTCAAAACACTGACTGTGGAAGAGATCCAGAAAACCTTACTATCTATAAAACCAACTTCTCATTTCAACGATCCTCTCCCCTTCACAATACTAAAGGAACACAGTCACCTCTTCTCACCCATACTGACAGATAGTAAATTCATCACTGAAACAAGGCCCTATCCCGGACTGCCTGAAGACTGGGCAGGTGATACCCCTCTTGAAACTAATACAGGCTGACTAATACCTGCCTCCCCAACCATTTCTTTAGCTTTGGTGACCTGGAATAATCTTAACTATCGCACATGCAGGTGAGAGAAATGGCTAATAGTTGGTCTGGTACCGCCATTGGCAGTCATTTCGGGGGCAATGGGTTGTGCAAGCCGCAGTGGCCTCCTGGTCAGGGCCCTGGCACTTATTATTTTACAAATTAGGCACTGGCAGCACTGAAGTATCAATGGTGCGGAAGAATGCCACATCAACCAAACCAACAGCCAAGGAGCCCATGAGCACCCATGCTCAGAGAATCGGAGACCACGTAGATGGGGATACCCCCAAAAAAGGGAGCTTGTCCCATGGGGTGGAAACGTAACAGAGCCAAAAAGCCAGACAGAACCGAGCAGGGCAACCCACCCAAGAAACAGGAAGGGAAAGACCAGGAAATACAGGGCAATGAGTACAGGTCTATTCAACAGTGACACAGGACCAAGAAACTGGCAAAAACGAATTTTGTGTTCCCATGTGGAAGGTACCTTGCCTGACAGTTTCGGACAGACTGTTCCTAATGGAACAGGCCTAAGTTTGGTTTGCATTTGGCTTGTTTCTGTACAGAGTGGCATCGTGGGTGAAAAATGATGGATTGGAATAGGGTCTCAAGTGATCATGAGTGGCTGAGATTAATTCAAGCATTCTTCCCATCACTTTCTTTTTTGTTTCTGAAGGCACACTAGGTGCAATATTAATGCCCAGATGTAGGTACTGTGATGACTGTGCCCAGGAATTAAGTTAAACTCTACTGACGAGGCCCAAGAAGACCAAAACCGGTCTGGGGTTGTTTTGCTTGTGTTCCCATTCAGAAGTGACTTGCCTGAGAGCCCTTAAAGTTCTTAACTGGTCACTCTCGCTGATGGTATTCATGGTAGTTGTGGAGAGTTTTCTGTCCCTGCAATATGTATCTCCTGTGATTAATATTGCTGTTTCTCAGACTAGAAAGTTAATCCTTTTTGTGCTAACTTTAGTAATATAAACTAATGTGCTGTCCAAGGAGCTTTCTTTAGTCCTGTATCAAATATAAAATCATGTGTATGAACTTTACAAAGGTGATCTTTTGTATGCATTAGTCACTATTTCAAGCGATAAGCCTTCATTAAGCATCACTGTATTGACAGGTTTATAAAACTAGCTAGTACTACTGTATTTTACCTCATCCAAGTGAATACCGTTATTGCTTCGAAGTTCTGTTATATTGGATCTGGAGGTTCTGTAAATTAGGGCTAGTGATGACAATGTTCATAGCGGTAATGCCGCCATAGACTTTGAAATTGAAATCACTAGAACAAAATTTAAGAATGGACCACTGGGGGGCGTGGTCTGGCCACGAAGGAAGATGGCCGCCTGAACGTGCAGCTCCGCTTCGAGACGGACCCTTGACGGAGGCGGCGCACTTCACAGCTCAGCCAGGACTACCCCGGTAACAGATATGGCATTGTATCACTGTGGCTGCACTTGTGGCTGAATTTCGGACTCGAATAACCCTTTTTAGGGTTAATTCTGACTGGAAAACATTCCGCACCGGCAAGCACATATTAGGCCTTGAGTCACGACAAAGCCTCGGCTCTTGCGTAATTGGAACGCCTCACTCGCTGCATTCCTGTGAGGGCTTTCTTATCGCACATACCGGAAACAGGTGTGCACTCTTCTGGGCTCTTATAATTTCATGCCGGTAAGAACTGTCTTTGCCTTTTCAAACTGTGGCTGAATCCTGTGCCTGAATGACCCTTTCTAGGACTGAAACAATTCTTATTTTGGCAAGCGCATTCTGAATATCGAAGCACAGCTTAGCTGAAGCACCTCACACGCTGCCTTTCTGCGCTGCCACTAACATATGAATTGTCAGCTCTTTCAACTCTGATTTATTGTCATCTGGAAACCTTTGCAAGGAGCACATTAAAGACCAGCGTTTTCAGGAGAATCAATACTTCCTGTATTTCTGTGGAATAATTATTTTCCGAATGGCACCAGCTGGACTAATATCGTCATTTTAAAACTATTATTCATAATAACTAAGCACCATGAATTTAGTGATTGTAACCACTGGTCATTGTTTGTCTATCATGTTTTACTAGTACTTCAATTTGGCTATGTTTATTTTGGGTCTTTTTGGGTGATGATTTTCTTCACATTACCTAGTGACACTGTTTTACCGCCCTTTGATATATTATGTGTGAGGAAATTTTGTGACGCAATGCGCGCTATGCGCCGAATGTCTTGAGCATTCTGCCAGCCTCATACTGCATTTTTATGGAGTTTCAATGATTTAATGCACAATACAGTAAACGCTTGATCTTCTCCTTATTAAATATAAACTGCTACTTATACTGATATTGTTTTAAGTGACAAATACCAAGTATTTTGTGTTACGATATAAGGTATAACGTCATATGTGACAGATCACTTTTCTAACTGATATTAGTTAAGTACTATCACTCTTGTTTTACAAGCGCTTTGTAAACTAAATGTGGTGAATACAGTATATTATTCTCATACCTACCAATAAGTGCTATAATTAACTGCATTTAAGTGACAATTGCTTCATATGTGACTGAACCCCGCAACATTTTCGAAGAAGTCGTTCTACGAATGTCTAATCACAAGAACGGGAACAAAAACTCTAAGCCATCTCTTCTTGCAGATGTGCATAAGCAATCACGCATTATGACTACGAAAGGTTCACCTTCATCATTACCTAATCTACCTTTGGTCACTTCAACTGCAGCGTCAGGAGCAACTATGGATCGCATTCTACAAGAAATCTCAACTATCAGTTGCCGTTTGACGGAGATGGATGCTAACATTTCTTCTCTTACGGCAGAAACTAAATCCATTAGAGCAGATATTGTACAATTTTATCATAAAGCGGAAGGGTTGGACCAACGATTAACAGTAGTAGAAACCCGACTTGACTCAGTACAAAGCAGAGATCAAGACCTTCTACTCCTTCGCAGCAAGCTTGTTGACTTAGAAGATCGTAATAGGCGAGATAATATTCGCTTCTTTGGCTTTACAGAGAAAATTGAAGGCCAGAATGCTCGATCGTTTTTATGCAATGTCCTTCCTAAATTTACATACCTGGGGGAAATTTAAGGGAGTTACATCTGGTTTATATAATGTATTTACATCACACTTGTTTTCACAGCCATTATCAAAGGATCTTCGTATTAAATGGCAAACGCATTTGTCAGTTCTTTACAATGACCAGGAATGGATGGATGTATTGGAACATTTAGATAAAGGAGCTCGGGAGGCTAGATTGAAATTTTGCTTGTTTAAAATTATACATGATTGGCACTGGTCTCCGGTAAAGTTACACAAAGCAGGATTGCTTCCGCATGCAAATTGTTGGAGATGTGACGCTCCGGGCTGTGACATTGTTCATATTATCTGTGACTGCCCTAAGGTTCAAGCCTATTGGTCCTATATAGGCCAGATTCTACATAACTCCATGCCCTTACACTTACCGTTAACACCATCTACCATCCTTTTGCATGACTCACGAAATTCTCAACATCTTTCTAAGCCGCAATGCCGTCTTTTACACACTGCTTTAGCTACGGCCAAAATATGTATATTAAGACAATGGAAATCTCCAACTCCACCATCTCAAGAGTCCTGGTTGACAGCCATGATTCAAACTGCCTCATATGAAAGAGTTATTTATAATTTACAAGATCAAATTAATCTCTTTAATCAAGTTTGGGCCCCTTTTTTGAAAACAGATGGTATCTCTATAGGAGATGTTGTTATCACTCCTCTACTGAATGTTTCATCAAATTGATGTCTCTGTGATAATTCTCTTTCCATTTCTTATCCTTGTACTCTGATGTTGCTTTTACGCTTAGATGAATGTAATATAGCTAGGAAAATGCAGCTGATTTAATATCTATTCTATAATTGTCTTTTCTTTTTCTAATGGTACGAGGAAATTTCAAATATTTTATTATACTGTTATAATGTCTTTTTTATCTATTTATATTGCATTATTATATTCATCTTCTTAACTCATCTTAAAAATGTATTCTGTAACTTGATAATTTTAATAATTTTATCAATTTAATAATTTATTAATTCAATAATAATTCTATTTTTGAATTGTGTTAATTTTTTGGCTTATTGTATTACCTAACTTATATCTAAATGACTTCAATGTCCATTTATTAATATATCAGATATATTGTTATCTTATGCTTTAATGATATAACTTATTTTGATATTTAATTATCTCATAATATTTAATGTTTGCTGCTGTTTTAAAAATGTATGTACTGTATTTATAAAATGCCAATAAAAAATCAATACAAAAAAAAAAGAATGGACCACTGCCTCCCCCTAAACAAACACTTTTGTTTTACATACACAAAGGGGAAGGAGGCTTCCTGGGCCGTATTACACTATGTGGTGCATTTTCCTTGTTTGTGCAGGGCGCACCTTTCAAAAGGTGTGCCCTGTGCAAACAAGGAGATTCCACCGTATTATAATGAATGCGCTGCCTTTAGTGCAGCCCCAAACTCTTGCTGCCTTGGGGGCAGCGCATTCAAGTGAAATAAGGAGAGGCTTTGAAGCAGCTGCTCCATGTTTCACAGTGCAGGCAGCAACCACCCTGCACTTCTAAGAGGGGTGAGGAATACTCTTGCAGACAGGTGCAGTGAGTGACTGTACCTACCTGCAAAGGGATGTCTAGGGGGTCTAGGGGGGGCCAAGCCCCCATGCAAATGAGGGAATACCCTCTGATAATAGTGCTGGCGCTATATGTGCGCCAGCGCTATCTGTATTACGGAAGGGGCCGCACAAGTGTCAGTGGCCCCCTACTGTAATAACAAAGTGCACCAGGGGCGCACAAAGTGGGCGCAAACGCCAGTTGCGCCTCTGGGGCACTTTGTATAATACGGTCCCTGGAGTTCCTGAATTCTGAGGTTCCGATTTATTTAAACTATAATGAGTAATAATGTTTATTTTTATGTTAATTACATCTACCCCACTTTAGGATTGTTCCACCAATTTAACTTCTTTGCACTTCCTGTGGAATTTTACAGTTCTAATAGGAAGTCATCTCAATGCAGATGTCATGTTTTAATGAGACAACAACATTACGCTTGAGTTGTCTGCTGTACTACATAACGATTCCAGTGTGATTTCTTGCACGGTTGCACGCCATGCGTGCAGTGGTGTACGTTTTCTCAACCCCTACTATCCTGCGTTTTCCAGCTGCTGTGATCATCTGGTATAAAATCCTATTGCATTCGCCCATGTACCCTACTTCAATGGCATACATTTTCTGTTAGAACGCGTTAATATTTTTAGCCTGCCCATTCTTTTGTTCTTTGAAAATGTTCTCGTACTCTTTGTTGAGCTATTTGTTGTAGCATTTGAAGATATTCCGCATTTGCTTGCCCAACCGTTTTGCAATCAACTTCCCATTTTGTGTCAGGATTGTTTCTCTTTAGGTTAAGATTTGAATTCTCATTAAGAATGGGACACAGCTCACAAACTGTTTTTTTAAAAGATTTTATGTCGACTTCTGCTGCCCAACTGGCTACATGAAACACTTTAGATTCGTTGTGTATTCTCTGATCTAGCATATCCAGTATTTGACGTTGTTTTTCTGTGGCCTTCAATAGTTCTTTTTATGTTGTTTGTGATTTTGTGCTTGAGGTTCATTGAACTGGCAGTGGGGCTAATTTTGACACAACTAACAGTTACCTCTCTATCAAGTATCATGTAGTGATCAGTGTTGGGAAATACTTCTTTTTCATCAGATTGATCCTCACTTTGCGTGCTTACTTGCAAACGACTGTCTGGCTATCTCATGGTCCATTGAACTGAACTTCAGGGTCTGCCTTTTCAGTAACAACTATATAGGATTGTTAATTTTGAGTACCAATATTTGCATCACCAAGAGTATTTGCAACAATGATTTCTTTGCATGTAGTTTTTTTTGTGACTGGTTTTTAATTTGCGACTGATTCATTTGTTCTTTTCTTCTTTGAGCCAAATCTGCAGTGGCTAAAGCAGGTGCATGCAATGCATGGAGTAGGCTATATATTTCCGTGAATTTATCATTTAAATCTTTTTATACCTTGGAAAAGGAAGTGAATACATGATAATGCTCCATAAATGACATATAAATCGTAACATTCTCATGTTTATTATTCTCTAGGAAACCATTGTTGTAACTCATATATCTGATATAGATAAAATGTATTTGTAGATAGCTATAATGTCAATGTATATTCTCATATAAATACATATCTCTAACTTCGGCATGACATATATCCATTATTGAGATGTCTAGGTGTAGTACCATAGAACTCAAACATAGCATCCCAAAAATAATCAGGTGGCACTTTGTGTGAAACAAATAATGTTCACATGTTTAAAGCCATGACCTTGACTACATGGGCCAGAGATTCCTGCTTCGATTACTTACCTGGTAATTGCATTACTCCAAGTCCTATTCCCTGGCTTCAGTTCATAACAATATGAGTTATTCTTGCCTCTGAAGACACCACATGCCCTAGAACTTTAAACATAAATGCTCCCCACCACTCCTCCTATTCAGTTGCCAAGCTAAGCCCAAATCTAGACTCAGGTGTCCTTGCCTGAAGTGTGAGGGTGGAATGGACATATGAATTGAAGCAAGGGAGTATGACTCGGAGTAATGCAATTACCAGGTAAGTATTGGAAGTGTTATCCCTTCACCACTTTCTTGCCTAAATTCATAACAATGAGATTTAACAAGCAAAAAAAACAGCCAGCATCTGAAGCTCTCAACAATATGTCTTTCTTTACAAGAGAAACTGAAAAATGCAGACTCCAGCATTAACCTCTATTACTTTATAGAGGCCAACACATTTGAACCAAAAACATTCTCCAAGAAAGCAGCTGTGCAATCCTATAATGATTTACAAACGTTGATGGTGAAGCCCATGTCACAGCTCTACATATCTCAAATATGGAAACTCCTTGCAACCCAGCTATAGACGATGACATGCAACAAGTGGACTTGCCCTGGACCTCTAGAGGAGGGACCTACCCCTCTGTAGGCCAGCACAAACAAGGATCTTATCCAACAAATCAAGGAAGCTGTAGAAGGACTCTCCCATTTCTTGGCCAAGCCAAAATTAACAAACAGAGTTTTTGACACTCTAACAGAAGCCGCTCTGCCAAATATATTAGGAAAGCCTCCTAACATCTAAAGAGTGAAGTTTTTTTTTCTTCTTGTGAGGAAGGAGAGGAATCATTTCAGGCAAAATTAACTCTTGATTCCTATAAAAAGGGAGAATTAATTTTCAGTCTGAATAATCAATCAATCAATCAATCAGGGAAGTTTTAAGCACGCTACTCACCCGTGAGGGTCTCAAGGCGCTGGGGGTGGGGGGTGGAAGCAGCTCCGGTCAGTCGAAGAGTCAGGTCTTCAGGGTCTTCCTGAAGATGTGCAGGGTAGGGGCGCGTCTGATATTGATCGGCAGCTCGTTCCAGGACTTGGTCACGATGTAGGAGAAGGTTCTTCCACCCGTTCTTGTTCTGCAGATGCGTGGGGGTTTGGCGAGGGCAAGGTCCGCAGATCGGAGGTTCCTCTTGGGTACGTGGAAGGAGATTCTGTCAATGAGGTATTGGGGTCCGGTGTTGTGGAGGCATTTGTAGGTGTGGGTGAGTATCTTGAACGTTACTCTTTTCTCGTTGGGGAGCCAGTGGAAGTTACGCAGGTGCTGGGTGATATGTTCGTGTCGAGGGATGCCGAGGATGAGTCTGGCTGCGGTGTTGTGTATGGTCTGGCATTTTTTCGGAGCACAGACTTGTTGATCCCTGCGTAGAGGGCGTTTCCGTAGTCCAGTCTGCTGGTTGTGAGTGTGTGGGTGACGGTCTTCCTTGATTCGGGAGGGATCCATTTGAAGGTCTTTCGGAAAATGCAGAGGGTGTTGAAGCAGGTGGAGGTGACGGCGTTGACCTTCGGGACATGGAGAGGGAGGAGTTGAGTATGATGCCAAGGTTTCGGGCGTGGTCCGTGGGGGGGCTGCAGAGGGCGGTGGGCCACCAGGTGTTGTCCCAGGCAGGGGGGGTGGCTCCGAGCATGAGGACCTCTGCCTTCTCCGAGTTGAGCTTCAGGTAGCTGCTGCTCATCCAGGATGCAATGTCCTTCATTCCTTCCTGGAAGTTGAGTCTAGTGGTGATGGGGTCCTTGGTGAGGGAGAGGATGAGCTGGGTGTCGTCGACGTAGGATACTATGCTGAGTCCGTGCTGTCTGACGTTGGGGGCGATGGGGGCCAGGTAGATGTTGAAGAGCGTGAGGCTGAGTGATGATCCTTGAGGTACTTCGCAGTTGATTTCCGTGGGTTTGGAGAGGAAGGAGGGAGTCTGATTCTTTGGGTTCTGCTGGTGAGGAAGGAGCGGAGCCAGTCGAGGGCGGTTCCCTGTGTGCCGGCTTAGTGGAGCCTGGCGGTGACGGTGCAGTGGGAGACGCTGTCGAAGGCTGCAGAGATGACGAGTAGGATCAGGGCCGTGGTGTGTCTTTGGTCGAGGAGGGTGCGGATGTCGTCTGTGGCGGCGAGTAGAGCGGTCTCAGTGCTGTGGTTGCCGTGGAATCCGGATTGGGAGGGGTCGAGGATGGAGTTTTCTTCAATGAATTTCAACAGTTGGATGTTGACCGTCTTCTCGGTGACTTTTGCTGCGAAGGGGAGGAGGGAGATGGGTCGGTAGTTCTTGAGGTCAACAATAGTGTCAACACTACTCTGTCTTGGAAAGTGTTACAGGTTGGGTGTTAACAAGATAAAGCTCCCAGGTCCACTACCCTTCTTGCTGATTGTATTGCTACTATAAAGGTTGTCAGAGTTGAATACCTGACATCAACCTCTTCCAAAGGTTAAAAAGGAGAATTGGAATGCTCCCAGAACTAACTCCAAACTGGAAACTGCTTTAAAGAAGGGAGATTGATATTGGTAAATGCGCTGAATAGCCGAGTCACCAAAACCTCAATGTTCTTAAGGTTCCCCAAGAAACTTCTAAATGCTCTGATGGCAGCCCACTCAACTCTCAAAGTAGATGTCTTCAGACCTATTGATGCACCATATTTCAGGGATTGTAAAATTGAACTAGGCTAGTTAGTGTAGGATCTAACTTTATCCGTCTACACCAAGCTCTAAAAGACCTCCTATGTTTTGCATAATGTTTTTAGGTTGACGGTCTCATAGAGCCTGAAAAATTGAGGCCAGTCCTTCAGAGACTCATTTTTCTCTCAAACCCCTCCTCACAACTCCAAGTCATCAAATTGAGTTTCTTCAATGATTGTTTTTCAAGGCTGGGCAAAAATGCAAAACAATGCCAGAGCTATCAATAGGACTTAGGCTCTCTCCTTCCTGAGACTCATCAGAAATAACTGAATCAAGGAAAAAGGGGGAAAAGTTTAGAGGAGACCTGAGGGCCATGTGCATGACAGGGCATTGCCCAAGCTTTCTCCTCTGCTGATCTGGCACAAAATTACTGAACCTTTGCATTGGTCTCAGATGGAAAAATATCCAATACTGACATCCCTCACTTCCAAACTAGTTGGCTGAAGATCCAAAGATGAGTGAAAAATGAACTGAAGAGGGAATTCCCAGACCCAAACTGTCTCGTCTAATGTTGTTGACTCCCTGAATATGAATTTCTGACACAGAAAGCACAGTCTTCTGGGCCCACTCAAGCACTTTGTCCAATTGTCCAATGAGAGGGATCTTGCTACCCCCATCTGTTGATGAAACCCTTGGCTGTAATATTGTCTGTTTTGTCTTGAATCAAGCAAGTGAATCCTTTCAAGACTCTCCTTATTGCCTCCAATTCCCCTGAGGTGGAGGATCCTTGACTTTGTGTTAGAGACCAGAATCCTTTGAGTTCCCGGTGTCCCAAACAGACTCCTCAGTTTGTCAGGCTTGCATCTGTGGTGATCATGACAGATGGAGGTGGAGATATCCAGTTCCCCTTGCGTATATTCCTGCTGTTGAAACACCATGAAAGCTTTGTCTTTATCTCCTCAATCATGGCTGACCTCTTGCTCATATCTAGATAAGCTGGAGTCTAAATATTTCGGCAGGAACCTCATTAGTTGATAAAGATGGAATATTGCTCAAGGTATGAGAAATACAGTGGCCGACAAACCTCCTTGTACTTACATCCAAGACGTTAAATCTTAGAGCCTTTTGAGACATTAGTTTCCTATACAAGAATGGATCTTTTGAATTCTCCTTTCTGACAATGACACAATGCCCAGGACTATTTGGAATCTCACTCATATTAAGGACACATCATGTGAAGAGGAAAAGCTTGATTTATCCCAGTTCACTAGAAATCTGTGTTCCTGTAAGACTCTGAGCACTCATTCAGTATGACAATTGATGAGTTCTTCTGATGCCACTTGAGCTAGCTAGTCATCCTATTATGAATGCACATATACTCCCTCCAGATGAAGAATGGAGACCAGAGGATCCAACACTTTTGTGAATACCCTCTGTGAGGACTTTAAACTGCAGGGGAGCAGCCTGAACTAAAAGTGCTGATCTTCTATGGTGAATCTAAAAGTCTTTGGTGAGATTATCTCATTGGAACATATAGATATACGCCTTGCAAACCTATTGATGTAAGATAATCATCCTCGTTCACCAAAGGAATGTTTTAATGCAGAGTCACCATGCAAAAGTGGATATTTCTCACCCAGCTATTCACCCACTTTAAGTCAAGCACTGGTCTGAAACTCCCTGAAACTTTCTTTAACAACATTAAGCTCCTTTACCTCGTTCTTCTTTTGGGACTGGCACTGTTACAGCTTTGCCAAATAAAATCTGTATCTTCTCTAGAAGTGCTTTTATCTTGAAATTGTCCTCCACCATGTGGGTTACAATTAACCCTGTGTCTGGAGGCCACTGCACAAAATTTATAGCTTAGCCATCTCTGACTATACCCAGAACCTATTGATCCAACACACTTTGTTCCCAGCAATGTATGAAGTTCCATATCCTTGCTCCTACAATTTCCTTCGTTATTATCCTTGGTGTAAGATTTCCTTGGCTGATGATCCTTTTTATCAGGCCAATTTTTATAATCCCTATCGTACGAAGGGCTTAATACATAGCCCCAGAGCTTTTGGTAGGACAAATATTTTTTTGCCTTTGTATATAAGCACATTCTTGTGATCTTTAAAGTCTGTAGTAATCATTTTATCAAGATGAGGCCCAAATAATATTTTGCCATTGAATGTCACCTTTACGAGAGCATCTTCACTGATGCTTCCACTTTCCATCTCAAATCCATAAATTCTTTTTTGCTGAAGCCACAGACCCAGCTGCCATGGTAATAGTTTTGATTATGTCTGATGAAATGTCACTCAACAATTTTGATTGTTTTTAAATTCCCACCTAAAACACAGCCATACCTTTCTGGGATAATTCCAATAACTTATCACAGTCCCTAACCATAGACTGTGACACATAAGCTTACTGTGAATGCCTGCCTTCAAAGCCAAATTTTTGACTGAGAAGCCATTCTCAAAGCTGAATCCACTTTCTTATCTGTGGCTTCCTTTGGAGCACAATCCTCAAGATTCAGTGTAGACCTTCCAATCAAAGTTCACCTCCATAATGGAATGAGGTAACACATCAGCCACAGCCTTTGCCACCGATTCTGCTATAATTTGTTGTACCTCTCCGGGAGACGTGAGAGCAGGTACATGTGAAGGAGGGCACCTTACGCTTGTACTCCATGCTGGAATCAGTCCCCCCTCTGATGAAGTACATAAGACATACTTTCTTTTACAAGTCTTTTACCCTCCAACATTTACACACAAATGACCCGAATGGAAAAAATATGCAGGCTTCAATAACCTTATGAGGCAGGCGAGGTTAACTAATAATACCTCTTCTGTCTCTAAATAAACTAATCTCTCAGGCTAAAGAATTCATCCAAGTATTTAAAAAGCTGTTGAAACCATCAATTTAAAAAAAATGTGTATCACTTGGGCCCTCTGGGCTTTTACCTGCTGCCAACACTGCCTTACGACTGAGAAGAACAGCCACGCTGTTGCAGGAGGGTAGGGGGCTGGGGCTCCTCTTTGGCTTAGATGCACAGCCCCAGACATGCATAAGCCTTCTGGACTCCATTGCGGCCGCTCAAGAAAAACATCTGCCTTCTCCGCAGCATGGTGAACTTTAGACGCCTCCCGCTGGCCTTCTCCCTTGTGCTGCCCCGCAGACACAAACAGGGCCGGACTGGCTACCGGGCTTTCCTTAATAAACAATGCAAAACAAAGGTTTTATAAAGTACGCTTTAAAGGTATTTGTTTTGCATTGTTTATTTAGAAGCGGCGGCAGCCCCCAGCAATAAAATCAGCCTCTTCGCAGTGAACCTGGACCCCACCCTGCCGCCCCAGCAAAAAACGCCCGGTAGCCAGTCCGGCCCTGGACACAAAACTAGGGATCCTCTCCTATTAATATATCACGAGTCTCTCCAGCAACTCCGAAAAACGCGCCACTGATGCTTCTCCACTGCCAGCAGGTATTGGTGTCTCCTCAAGACAAATGAACAATAGGAGGAGTGGAGAGAGAGGGAGGAGCATTTATGCTTAAAGTTCTAGGGGGTGTGGAGTCTACAGAGGCAAAAATTGCCTCTTATAGTTATGGATTTAAGTGAGGGAGGGACTCTGGGGAATGAATAAACGGTGCTTTGAAGTACTGGTTAAATCTATCTACAAATTTCACTGCAACCAGTAACATTAGGTGGTCATAAATTAGTGAAATTTATCATACCTTAATAAATCGGGACCTGAAGGTGTTCTATCAGATAGGTTGTTACGTGTCATGTCTGGGCATCTTTTATAAGTCCTGTTATATTGTCATTCTGGTTCTTTTAGCTTTGCCTTCCCCATATAAATACAGGATTGCATCGACTAGTGAGCTACTCAGTCCTGATAATGGAACATATGAGTAATGTGGATTCTCAGACTTCAAATGTATCTATTTGGAAACGTATTCATTGAATTTGATTTTCTTACTTCTCAACTACAAAGTACGCTAAAATTAGGAGTCTCAATAAATCAAGTCCAAATCATGGAGTCCTACTTTCTAAAATGAAAATAATACACCAAATTTGATCGAATATGAAGATTGGCTGCTAACACAATAACTACTACCAGAACTGCTATTATGACTATTTCTACTGTTATTACTGCTAGTAACACTTAAAGGGTCCCACTACTGATACATGTACCATTACGTCTACCAGTAGAGGTAAAACTGGAGCTTGTACTGCTAATATGTAAACTAATAGTAGTACTACATCTATTTCAATAACTAGTGATACTAGTACTGCAACTACTAGTGACACCTCTGCTTGTCCCAGAACAAATTTTAGTACTACAACTAATGCTGTGCTTTATAGCACAACAAATCCTAGATTTACTAATACTATTACTACTGATTGGTGTTGGCCGTTTTTTAATGTCAGTGAAAGAGTATTGATTGATTTAAAAAAAATGTGTTTTAATAATGGTGAGATTAATGGATGTTTTATTTTTACAGACTATTAGTCTAAATAAACTTTGTTTTAAAATGTGAACGTCATTCTACTACTGGTGCAACCATTGGTGGTTCTACTAGCACCTTTAGCACTATTAAAAATTACACTACCAGTGCATCTACAATACCTTTTCAATAGGGGAACACCGAAAGTTACTCCATTGTACTTTATTTAGTCCTCTTTATGATGCCCCTCATCCCAAACTTTATGAAAAGGTAACCCTCTGTGTTAGTGACTTAATGTTTATGTCACTATGAAACTGACTGGATGTAATGTATACCAAATACATTTTACCACATTGAGTTGACTCAGAGGTCTGTTAGGTTCGCTTATGTGTGCACCATAGATCTGACTACTGCAATTCAAACCTTGTGGGCTTCAGATCTGAGCACTGCTAGAGTTCACAGCTGTCAGCAGCCGGAATGCCGCGACTTGACCGTGTGCATAGTTCATCATAAATGGACGGAGAAAAAGGATGTTCTAAGACATTAATGAATTCTATTTATATATTCAAGATGGACCTTCTCGGTGTGGGAAAGAGAGGATCCCCGAACCATGGGTGTAACGAATCACGGAAAATGTTAGTCCTGGTGATGGTATCTGCAGATCCTTTATTCTAGCTTATGTTCTTTGCCAATTACAAGTAATGTCTCTGTAAATTGCTTTCTCTTTTGTTGGTTTGGTTCTGTATGATATGCACGCTTCTTAAACATACATTTCACTATTGAATGGGGAATAACAGGCCCCATCAATTTCTGCCCCTCTGGCTTTATTGGAACAAGCATGTTGTTGTTAAGTACTTTAGCATTTCTGTAAAGAGGGTTGTTTGGTGATTTCAGAACAGGTCGGCATCTCTGAAAGTTTGGGTTGGTCAGGATAGCGCGATAGTGTCATTAAAGGTTTGATGCATATGAATACACATATCTTCCAAATGAGGCTGGGATAAAGTCAGACGCACGTGGCACCATTTTGACTGAGAAAAACGTACTTACATGTTAGGTATTACATGGCAGAATTAGTTTCTACCCCTAATGGTACAGCAGTGCCCAGAGCTGCGGGAGGCCAGACAGATCCTAGGCTCACAGAAACTCAGGTGCCTGCAAGCATGAAGGTGAATGCCACAATGATTGGTGTCACTGCTAGAGATGGGCAGTAAACTCCGCTCCACCGGCGGAATTCGCAGAGTTTTGCCCACTCTGTGCTCCAGGGACAAAGCTCCACCAACCACCGCATGGCAGAGTTTTTCTCACATGAGGCTTGCTAACATTAAGTTGGTGAGTGTAGGAAAATGCCTCTTTCTGCATGGTTAGCCCTCACTTTTTGCCTGATGCCTGATGTAATTTCGAACAGTATGTGCACTGGGTCCCTGCTAACCAGGCTACAAGTGCCAGATCTCTTTCCCAAAACCCTGTACCATGATTAGCACAACTTCAGCTATGCCTGTAAATCCCTAGTAACTGGTACCCCTGGTACCTAGGGCATGGGTACTGAAGAGGGTCCTCTGGGGCTGCAGCACTGGTTGTGCCACCCCAGGGCCACCTCACCAAGGCTATGCACTCTGCCATTATAGGCTGTGTGTCTTGGTGAAGGAAAATCTGAAGAGTCAATATGGTATACAGCCCTGTGTGCCATGTAACCATACACTGCATAAGATATAGGTATGTCACCCCTACTGCAGGCCTTTAGCCCCAAGGCAGGGTGCACTATATCCTATGTGCGGGCATATCAGCTTGAGCAGATATGCCCCATCAATGTCCAGTCCATTCTGTGATGTAGTAAGTGAACAGGGAAGCCATAAAGAGCACATGGGCTGGAAATTTGTCAACACGAGTTTCCTAGCTCCATGACGGCTTTGCTGTTTTCTAAGCTGTTTAGTACCAAACATCTTGTCGTAATTAACCCTCACTGTTGCCAGTGTTGGATTTTTAAAATAAATTCATACATGAGACCCCTTTAGAGGCCCCCTGAAACTTAACTAAACACTAGTGTTTCACCATCCTGCCACAACCAGACATGTTTCTGACCTCATGTGGTGAGATTCAGCACTCTCAGAGGACAAAAACAATTCCTGTTCTGGGCTGGGGTGCTTCACACCTCCTCCAGGGCAGGATGGCCTTCCTGGGCGCGACGCTTCAAAGGCAATGCTGCCTTTGAAATCCAACCCAGGATCCCCCAGATAGTAGGGGAGGCAAAGCCTCCTTTTCTGCTCCACTTTTGGCAGGAGAAAAGGCGAGAAAATTAGTTAGATGCGGAGGAGGGCCCCCTCAGCCTGCACCACCCCAGGGCAGGGCAGGTGAGGTGAACCCCTCTCCTGAAATTCCACCATCTTGAGATAGTGGGTAAATCTCCAATCAAGGCTGAGGTAGTGTCTCTTCCCACAGAAAGTGGTCACTAAAGGGTGTAAACACCCTAAATGTAGATAGCCCATTGCCTATTACCTGTCTCCCCCTGCAACACCCCTAAATTCAGTATTTAGGTGGCTCCCTGAAACCTGTTCCTCAGATTTATTGGACTAAAGAAGACCAGGACAAAGAAGACCTGCTGCATGATAACTGAAGGCCTGCTGTAGAAAGAAAAGGCGCCAAACCCTGTCTGCTGCAAGAAGGATTCGACAATCGCTATTACTGTTTCGTCCTGAAACCTACAAGGACTCCAAGAACCCCGGATCACATCCAGAGTTTGAAAAATCACCAAGAAGCTCCCTTGGAGTGAAGGTATCATTTCCTGCACACCACAGGCACCCATCCTGTGAATTCCAGTTTGTTGACTTGCTGCTCCCTGACGACCTTGACTCAGCACCAGAGAAAAAATGGTACAACAGCTCTGGAGGCTAAGATCTGCCTCTCCACCAAGGTTGGAGGCACCAGGACCTACCAGAGCCACGGCTTATCAATACCCGGGGTACTGGACCGCCAACAGGAAAAACCAAGAAGAAGAGACCACATCGGACTGCCCAAGCACCAGAAGCAAGCAGCCGTTGAGGGACCTCAAGACATCTGAGACCCACTTCCCGAGTGGCCAAGCTGTCACGAGATTGCCTATCCAAGTTGCCTGCTCCTGACTGCGAGGACCCTAAAGAAGCACAACCCCCAGCTGATATGTTCGCTCTGCACCCGGACCCACCGGCGCCAGCAGCAACCAACCAGCTCTGCTCCCATAGTCCCCAGGCCCTTCAACCTCCTCCCTCCAACGAGACCCACTGGACTTACCTGTAAGTCCATCTGTGCAGTGCATTTTCAAATGGCCCCCTTCGTCTTTGTACACCTGACTCCAAGACCCTCAGCACTCTGCTACCAGCCGATCCGGGATGCTCCCGAACGTCTCCTGCTGGAACTTTGGACCTGGTTCCGACATCAACCTACATCAAGAAGGTGAACTTCGTGAAAGCATTGCCTGATTTTATATGCAATTTTCTATTTTCTTCCCATTGATTCCCACGGTCCGTAATTGCGCCTAAATGTGATACATTTTCCGAACACTTCAAAAATCGTAACTCGAAAATTACTTACCTTAGAACTATGTTCTTGGTCTCTAAAAATACATACAAATAGTCTTTATTTTTACAAATTTGTCTCAGATTTATTCTTGAGTGTGTGTCTCATTTATTATCTCTGTGTGTGATAAATTCTTAGCACTACTCTCGGATAAGCCTAACTGCTCACCCACACTACTACAAAGAGAGCATTAGAATTATCGACTTTTACCTCTGCATACCTAGTGGGGAATCACTGGACTCTCTGCACAGTGTGCTTCCTTTTAGTGCACTATATATAGAGAGTCAGCTTCCCACAGCGAGTGAGAAAAACGAGCGCTAGACTGCCTCTCAGCGAGATTTCTCAACTTGGGCGGTCCTGGCAGGTAGCTACCGCTTACATTGAGAAAGTTGCTACTCGTGTTGCGAAAGCTGCCACTTGAGTAGAAAATCTACACGAGCGGCAGAAAGAAGCAGCACCATCTGAAATGAAAGAACATAAAAAGTAAGTAAGAAAAAATAGCTATTTGTGACAACGTTTCCAACTGTCATTTTGTTTCATGATTGCCATTCAAAAAATGCAATATACCGTTCAATTCAATAGAACATTGTGGTCATGGAGCTATATAGGGTTGTAGATTCTACAAAAACACGCAATACCCAGATCCAACAAGTGAGCTGCATCTTATAATGGTTTTTAATGTTTTCCAACCATACAACAACTTATGTGGTAAAATATGAGGAATGAAAAATGGGTATGAAGGAAAACTATGTATTTCTGAAATGTGCACAAGATACTGAGTTTAGGAACAGTAGTTATTTGGGGTTACCCTTAATATCATGGCATTCAGAGGGCTTTTTTAAAAGTTCTTCTTTCTTGCACACTGACTTATATTTAGAAGATAACAAGACAGAGAAATTGAATTGGTAATACCAAATGTGCTACTATTGTGTGATCCCTCACGTCTCCCGATAAAAATCGTACCCATTTTATGTGGTTCGTCCTAGGGGCTGTGACGGAAAACATCCCGGGCCTTAACACAATATGGAAGCATTTCATTTCATCCAGCTAAATCAACACATTTTTTACATGTCAGGGGTGAGAAGGGATGTTGTTTGATAACAAATATCACATATTTAGGTGGTACCATAATGGAGCTGGCTACCTCGTGTTTGCCCGGGTGCCAGCCCATGTTATTTAATGGTAAAGGCCACTATAGGGTCAATTAAGCTTGCACTTTTAATTCCTCAACCTTCATATAATGCACCCTGCCTCCTTGGCTGAGAAGGCCTTTCTTTGGGGAGACTGACATATATTAAAGATAGTTCTTTGGCATTGCCACACATAGTGAGGGCAAAGTTGAGCTTGAGCAGTTTGCACTGGCTCCTGCAGTCTGCAATTGCAGGCCAACTGTCAGTAGTTTACTTGGGTGATCCAGGGTGGCACAAACAGTGCTACAAGCTCTGGGGACCTATTTACACCCATGCCCTGGTACCACTGGCAAAAAGAAATACCTAGATGCCTCTCCCAATGAAGACAACCAGGGAGGCACCAGCAACGCTCTGAGGTAAAGGGAAAAGGCCCCAGGATGAACTACAGATGTCTAGGCCACCACAAAGCACCCGCTCATGCAGGGCAACTACAGCTGAAAGGCCAGCCCCCAAGCTGAGGCAGACATCAAATACACCAACCAACAAGGAAAGAGCCAAGAGCCGTAGGCAGAAAGGAAACCAGACCTGGGACCACTGAGCCAAGAAAATCACCAAACAGGCAAGGTGCAACAGACCTAGAGGGCCACAGAAGTCAAACATGAAGACACCACAAAGGACCCTGAGCAATAGAGGCTGCCACGGGATGTAGAGGAAGTCAACAGATCACAAGTGCAGCGACCACCACACCTTAAATCCAAATACCAATCAGAAAGAGAAGGTTGAACAATGCAGTGTAGCCCAGGAGTAATCCCAGCAGGGAGCACATTGTGAAGTCCAAGGACACTGCAGAACAAGAGGAAAAGTAAAACACCATATAAAGAGCCAGGAATCCCAGGTGTGCCACCAGAGCATACCACAGAGACAAGACTAAGGCCTGTCAGTGTACCAGGGGCCACCTCACACCCAGAGATGGGCCTTCTCACTGAGGAGAGGAGGGTCTATTAGGTAAATACCCTGCCTAACTGCAGTGAACTATGCAGTGGCAGTGAACACCACCTACCCCATTATCAGTGAGAAGGAAGCCAGGAGGTTGCCCAGACAACCAAAACTGGCTGAAACTAAATGGTTAAAGGTCATTAAGGTATACCCAACTCCACACACCATGCAAAGAAAAAACAGGAAACAGGATAAAACAGAAGTAAAACAGCCAAGAAGACAGACATGGCACAGAAACGGCAGTATAGCACCATTTGGGAGAGTATACATAAAAAGGGGGCTTGATTCACAAAATTCATTTTAAAGTAAATGAAATAGTATTGCAGTCGTATTTACTTTCTACAAAATGCAATTCAACAGCCAACGCGTGGCGACCTCGACCTCTGTCTGCTTCATCTATCTTTTCTATGTAAGTTTACTACTGAGTAGTAAAGGTGGGACAGACCATGGGGCGTGGTGAGAAAACAGGTATTATCCCCAACTAAATGGGAGGGGTTTAGGGCGATTTATGGAGGGCTTTATGGAGGGTAAGTCAAGCATCACACATGACCAACCGCTTGCACTGAAACACACTCCCATAGAAAATAGTGGAAGCAAGGAAATAAAATAACAACCCAAAGGAACAAATGTTAAATTAATCAAAATATGTTAACATTTTAAAATCTATATATCTATATCTCTATATCATGTTAATAGATATTATATTGAATGATTGAATAAATATTTTATGAGTTTAATGTATAATAATAAACATAAGTTAAAAACACACACTTTTAAACAATTATTAAAAGACAAATATTTCAACATTTAAGTTTGAGAAAATTTCACTAAATCTTTAAGCAAAATACAAAATGTTAGTGAGAGTGTTTTTTTTTAGGGTTTTAAAAAAGTACTAATTTAAATGAATAAACCTTGATTAGTAGCTTTTTCTAAAGCCTTGTCTAAAGACAGGTTTGTAACAATAAAAAGAGGCTGCAGTTCTCATGATTCTAGTTTTACTGCCGCAAGTTTTAAAAAATTTCGCAAAATTACTATTTAAGGTGGGATCCATTGCCTTGAAACAGGCAATTACGGCCTGCCTGTGTGTACGTATAGCACGTTGGTTGAAAAGAGTTCTTAATAGCCTCCTTCTTTCAAGCAACAGACCAGGACATAGGCACATTATGTGGGTAATATCCTCCTCCCCAGTCTTACACAGTCTGCATCAAATGTTTTTGATGGTCCTGAGCCTAGGCACTGTGTGATAAGACCTGGGAGGGAACCAAAGTGGTGTCTGATAAAGAGCTTATTTAACTGCAATGGCCATCTGTCTTCTAGGTAGGGTTGGGGTTTAAGAAATGTGTATTCTCCTCTGATCGTCCATGCTTGGGATCTGGCTGAGAGGGCCTCTTTATTTTTTAGCATTGATGTTTTTTTCAGGACACCAATAACCGCTTTTTTAAATGATTCTAAGGGCAAACTTTCTTCTTTCCCACAACGAACGAACAGCCAGTTCATCAATTGCCTGATCTCTGCCAGGGAGGCAAATTTGTATTTGTTTTTACTTCGTGCCAGACAGCCTGGCATAGTTATCAGACAATGACTGAATTCTCTTCCATACTTTGATGTAGGCCCCTTTTCATGCATAAGAAATAAAACTCTAGTCTTATCTAAGCTGGTGAGGCATAAAAGAATTGGAATTAGTTGTGATCATTGTGCTTTGGAGTATTAGTATTATGAAAGTACAATTAGATGTCAGCCTGCATAAACAATTCTTCACCACTCCAGATTTGTGCAATTCAATCCTACAAATAATTTGACTGTACATTGTTATATTTTTTGTATACATCTGAGCATAGGAAGGCATGAGCTGATTTTCTTTTGTGTAACTGTTTTGCAGAGTAGGAATTTATTCGTTTCATTCAAAATACAAAGGAAACATTTGTACTTTTCTGGTAAATCTCTCAATTATTCAACACTGAAGTAATTTGTCTCAGTTGTAGAATACATTTCCTTTCTGTGGTTTTAGGATCAAATATGATTGTTGCATGATAATGTGATTTAATTAAAGTATTACGTATGTTCTCAAGGTGGGTCTGTAGTTACTATAGGAAATGGCACATATTATAAACAGCACACAGTGGTGTTGGTGAATGCACAAATAGAAAACATATGTTCCTAGAACAGACCATCGCCACTGCCAGGTTTTTAAAACTGTGTAGAAATCTACTGCACTGGGGTACACTGTTAAATTGAGTGACTGTTCAGCAACTGAACTTGCATCCCCTCCAAGAATGGTGGTTGTATGTGCTGTTGTGTGTGTGTGTGGGCGGGGGGGGTTTGCTGGTGACCTCAAGAGCACCAGAAGATTGGCTAGAGATTTCTGATTGAGTTGGGTGCAGCCTATAATTTCACCCACCTACCTCAGACTCCCCTCATTGGATAGGGACAGAGTACACATATACGAATACTGTTTGAACCATACCATGAATACAGACAGAATCTACATTTGGTCTGCTGGCCTCGCTGTATGAGGTGCCTAGACTCCCCCACCCTTTCCACTTTGGTGGGTGTTGTCTGTTAGACCACCTATACATATGCGTACACATGTAATGAAAATGTGCACCCTTCATGTACAGGTTATTACAAAGATCATTTGCATTTGATTTATTCTGATGGAGTTTTGAGATGTGGAGGAGTGCTGGGTCATGGGCAGGCACTCCAGCAAAATATCAGGCCTTCTGGTTATGTGACTCACCATCATGGTGTACACTTCCTTCTTAACCCTACCCCAGGCTCAGAGCCTCCTCTATTTTAATAAGCCCTTAAATTTTCACTTGAAAGTAGGTGGCTGTCAGAAAGTGGGTTATTAACTACTGAAGCAAGTACCCTTACCAACTTAATAAACTCACTCTGATTAAGTCTAAACACATTTCTAAGAGCAACTGGGAGAAAAATAGAGAAAAAACTAATGAGCAAAAGGACAACAACATGATTAAAGTCTGATAAGGTTTAAAAGGAAATAGCTTTTGTTTAAGGTTTTATGTCAAAATGATCTTAGAAAATGCAAAGCAAAAATGTAAAGTAGTGGTTTACAGTTGTCTGGGACCTTGCCACAATTTTAGATCAACTGTAATGTAGTGGAGGTTGGGCAAGCCAAACTTTGATCAAAGTTTTTACCTTGGTAATTAGGTCTACTTTTTGGAGCTCAATGTCTTCCAGTGGGGGAAAACCCACAGATGAATCGGTGAGGGTCCCTCAAAAGGCATGTACATTGTCATTGAGCTCCTGCTAAAGCCATTGGTTTTGGCACCAATAGCTCTATGTTTGGATTTAAGCTCCAAAAGACCACAGATGGTTTGAGTATCCATTGAAGTCACTTCACAACAGATAAGGTTGTCACCTCAACTCATTTTTCTCCAACTGCTAGAACTTTTCCTTTTAGTCAGTCCTACAGCCACCACCCCTGCTCCTCAAGGTCTAGGTACCATATCTATTTCCAGCCAATGCTTTTCAAGAGTCCAGTCCTCAATGGTCATTTATGTATTCTGGGTGTCAGAGGTCCTTCTGCCTTTTGCATCCCTGTATATGTAACAGGAGGACTACCACTTGACCCTTGGTGAGTAGTTATCGCCCATGGGTGCCACTGAGTATCATGGCCCATGGACTCTTCTTTTTCCATCATTCAAGCTGAGATTTCTTCCTTCAAGATGTTGCCAGGAGTTCTGAGGAAGTGGTGTGAGGTGATAGTCTTATCCTGTGCCCTAGTCATTGACTGAAGAGTTCATACATCTTATCCTGACTACTTTCTTACAATACGCCCAGTTCTTTTACAGCACTTTCTTTCTTGTGTCACTGAAACCTTCCTAGAAGCCCTAACACTAAGATGGACCCCTAGAGGACAGGACTGATACAACTCAGCATGATAGAGGCGACAGGGTGAGTGTTGACTTCCTTGCTGTGCCTGGATGACTAATCCACCGGGCATCCCTAGACTTTTCCCTGCGGGGCTGCGTTCCTGGCCAGAGGGATTTGCGATGTGACTCTGGCCTTGTTGCTGATCCTGCCCTCTGTATATCTGCTGCCGCGGGGAGTTTAGACCTTCGGGAGAAGGTTAGGATCCATGCCTCCTTGCCAGTTAGCTCTCCATCGAGGGCTGACTCCTACCTCCCTCCCTCCCGTACTACGATAATACCAACTGCGGGCATTTCTCTTGCAGCAGCTTTGTCTATTGTTCAGATCCTTGTGAGGGCTGTATTCACTGTGTTTACAACCCCACTGGCATCCAAGTACCACATCGATCAAGACGAGGCACTGCAGCGTACTACTCCTGCACTTCATGCGGCAAACTCCTATACTTGGTTTTGCACAGTGCTTCCATGGCCTCAAAGTGCTCGTAATCTCCACACACTCCAGCTGGCCCAGATTTTAGCCCTATTACATCCATTCATGTTGAGCGAGCTGGGAGACGGCAATTTAAAAAAAAATGAGGACTTACTCAAGAATGTTAGATGCCCAGGGTAGAAAAACTACCATCAGTTTAAGCTCTTGTGAACAATGACAAAAAAAGCCCTAGAAAGCACAGCACATCCTGCAGAGAAATGTTTCTGAAGAAAAATGTTCTCCTAATTTAGACCTGATAGCAGCAATATTTGGAAGGACTTTGCTTATTTCCCTCGTTACCTCTGAGCTTCTCTCAGCTGATAACAGCTACTAACACTGTGATAGGACTACTACTACTAATCTCCTAGGGGACTAGAAACTGTAAAGGGGCTTAGCCCCTTAAATGAACAAAAAACTGTAGAAGGATGTCTCTACTGAGGACCAACAACTGTGATTGGCCTTCACCCCTCGCACTCGTCCTCTGAAAGGGCAGACATCTTGGAATCTCTCACCTGTGACCATAATGTTGAAAGTATAATGACTACTCCCCAAACGTACATAGAGACTAGCCCTCAGTAATCCTAGGTTTCTGTCACACAGATCAACATCTGATGCTCCCACCTCTTTGTGTGACAGATTAATGCAACAACATACAACGCTCAGGGACAGACATCCATTAGTCACCAAGATGAACCTACAGAAAATCAATTCTCCGGAAACATCCCTTCCTTAATCCAGTCATAACTCCCTCAAAATAAATTACTTCCCGAATCTCTCCAAGAATGCAGCAAAAAGTTAAAACAAAGACTCTTAAAAGCCCAACCAGAAACACTCCTCTCCGACTCCTAACTTTGCCTGAGGAAAGGAGCCATAAAATCTGACCTCATCTTCTTCACAAGATATACAGCAAGGTGGAGAAAAGTGGTCCATGCAGTACTACAAGTATCATATTCCACCAAGATTCCATGCGGTCTCAAATTGTCTATATCTACCTCCTACATATTTGTTACCGAAGTGACTATATCAATCTACAAGAACAGCATAATTCTGGTGCAAGCATCTGAACCCAATCTAGAAATCTTTAATAAATGGTTCCCCAAACTTAGAGCACTTACAAGAGCCTCTTTAAGCCAGAGCACTGCCCATGATGCACACACTAATCAATAACCTCACAGTACCATTAACACACCAGAACAAAACCCAAATTACAACTGAATTGGACCATTCCACCACACAAGATTCATCGATTACACTGCAGCCAAACCTGATCTACAATAACAACGATCAAGACTCATACCATACTCTCTTCAACTGCCCAGAACCCCTTTCCTTCGTCTTTAGAGAGCTCCCCAGCATCGTCAGAAACCAGTCAGGATTCTAATCAAACTACAGGCTCTCATCCAAACACTACCTCTCTGGCACCTCCACATATGCTTATACCGACTATTGGAAAGGAACAGAGGTATAAAGGGATCTCCCACCAGCTGATCCAGATATAACCGAAAGGAGCCTAAAACAACACCCCTCCAGAACTAAGACATTCACTGACTCCCAGATGGTTTTGACCATTAAAGCATGTGAAAAGCACATTACTGCCTTCAGTAAACCCACCGGTCGCACACCTAGCTCAGAGTGTAAGAAGGCCCCAAGAAGTAAAGACATCAATAAGGGATCCACAGGAAAGATCCTCAGCACCAGCTTCAACCATCCATTGAACGGGCACGTAAGATCACTGCAATATGGTGAACACCAATTTCAGACATCATGATATACAAAGATAACACACCCAGATCACTCCAAAGAAAAGACAAACAGACTCGGCCACGCTTTTTAGAATCCAGGAAATGTGACATGCCCCACAATCACAATATGACCACTTACTGGCATACCCAGCTAAGCAAGCTGGAACACAAAATTGAAAATATAATGAAGGGATTAAATATAGCAAATACGAACATCAGGGAAACCTCACTAGCTTTCCAAGAGTTCAAGACATATATACAATATGCATTAAGCCCAAAGGATAACATTCTCTCACAATCAACCATAAGCTATATCACTCATCCTTGGCCATGCACACCGGCACGCTACGATGCCTTTCGGTTCAAGTGAGCACAGAACTATCTATCCAAGACAGACATCAAAGCCCTGCCTCTATACTACAAGGATTCCTCACTACCAACCTCACAGCCGACCTACAACATAATGACTGTCAACGTCTAGCAAAGACTTGGCCATAGGAGAAAAGACAGAATACAAAGCACAGGAACCTAATTGAGATTCCACTAACACCAAGTCCTAATCCCCCTTGCATCTTAAAATCGACCCTAAAATGCATGCTACTCAATTCCAGATCAGCGATCATACAGTCAACTTACATTGCCGAACCCATCCTCCATCTGGACTTGGACATTTTATTCCTGACAGAAACCTGCGAATTCAATGGTCCAAATCCCTGCTTGACATCCAAATTATACCATTCAGCACCTTGCCTGATAGCAACGACAGAGAGGAAGGATTGCAATCATTCATGAGAACTCCCAACTAGTTAAGACGTTCCCAGTAGATAGTCTCACATCCTGTGAATACATGGGGGCAGAAATCACCACAGCAAAGAAGTCACTAGACAAAGTACACCTCATTTACCACCTTCCAGGAGACAATCAACTGTTCATCAGACAGATAATGGAAACTATTATAATACGTTCTATGCTACACTCCAACCCCCTTTTTCTCTGAGACTTTAACCTTCACTGGAACGACGAGAATGACACACAGGTCTTCACTCTAAAAAAATTCCTCTCGGACCATAACCTGACCCAATCTTGCATAAGCCCAACTCATAACAAAGGATCAACTCTCGACCGAATCATATCCAGAGAAGGAGCACTGTCAATTGAATCAATCACACACAATGACTGGTCTGACGATCACATAATCCTATTCAACCTAAATACATACACACAGAGAACCAAAGGGCAGGAAACAAAACAGAAACGCTGGGTTAGAGACACCAAATATATGGACAGGGAGGAATTGACCGCACTTTGCAAAAATAACTCACTCCTCCTACTGTAAAACAGAATGTTCTCGAATTAACCCAGCACCACAACCAAACAATTCTAAGCAAACTCTGCGACTGGCCGAACAACTACAAAAAACACATCTGGAACAAAAAAGCATCGTACTTCAGATCCCAACTCAGCAACGCAAAGAATTGTCCAAGGCGACTATTCGAACCTGTCAAACAACAAACCGGGACAAACAATGTAACTAAGATAAGCAGTAACTCAGTAGAAAACTGTGAAGCCTTCTCTTCATTTTTCAATGATAAAATCTTAGAAAAAAGAAATTGTGACCGGCTAAGAAAGATTACAAGCCACCATAGACAGCGATCACCATTCAGATGATAAATCTCACCCCAAATGGAGAAAGTTAGTGTCCCAGGCCAAAAATAAAGCATTCTGGAGTGAGTTCAAAACACTGACTGTGGAAGAGATCCAGAAGACCTTACTATCTATAAAACCAACTTCTCATTTCAACGATCCTCTCCCCTTCACAATACTAAAGGAACACAGTCACCTCTTCTCACCCATACTGACAGATAGTAAATTCATCACTGAAACAAGGCCCTATCCCGGACTGCCTGAAGACTGGACAGGTGATACCCCTCTTGAAAAAAGTAGGAGCAGACCCTACAACCCTGAGCAACTTTCGTCCAGTGTCAAATATTCCCTTTCTGAGCAAATAGTTAGAACAATGTGTGCACAACCAATTGCAACAGCGTATTGACCAATTCAACCTACTTGACAAATTTAGATCAGGATTTAGACCAAGGCACGGCACAGAATCAGCCATTGTTCACATAATGGATGACACCCTTAAGCTGTTAGACATCAACAATTCATGCCTACTCATCCTCCTAGACCACTCAGTAGCGTTTGACACAGTGAATCAGATCACAACAACCTACAAAAATTGTTAGAAAACAGAATGGGGCTGTCCGGAAAAGTACTCTACTGGTGAGATGCAGAGTCCCACAAGGATCGACCAGCTCCCCCATACTCTTTAGCCTATATATGGATCCACTGGCGGAAATTCTCACACAGTCGAATCTTGCATACCACATGCATTCAGAGGACACACAATTATACTTAAAGATATTCTCCCTTGAAGATGTCATCCAACTAAATAACACTCTAGTCAAAACTCAGTCCTGACTAGCAAAAAACAACCTCAAGCTGAACTCTCTGAAAACAGAATTCCTTCTATTTACCACTCATAAAAGCTCCATACATATCCATGATTGTCTCAATCACCTTGGTGCAGAGAAACCCAAAGAGTCGACATGGCACACAGCCCTGTGTGCCATGCCCCCATAGACTGCATAAGGTATAGGTAAGTCACCCCTACTGCAGGCCTTACACCCCTAAAGCAGGGTGCACTGTATCCCATGAGCAGACTTGACCCTACAATATCTGAGCCATTCTTGGATACTGTAAGTGAACAGGGAAGCCATACAGAGTACATGTGCTGGATACGCATCATTACGAGTTTCCTAGTTCCATGATGGCTTCAATGTACCCTAAGATGTTTGGTACCAAACATCTTAACTTAATAAATCCTCACTGATGCCAGTGTTTGATTTATTGATAACTGCACACAAGAGACCCTTTAATGGGTCCCCTGAAAACCTACCAAGCACTGGTGTGGTCTCTGACTAGTCATAGCCATCCTGCCACCACCAGACATGTTTCTGACCTCATGGGGGGAGAGCCCAAGCTCTCAGAGGCCTGAAGCAAAGCCTGCTCTGGGTGGAGGTGCTTCACACCTCCTTCAGGCTGGAATGGTCTTCAAGAGAGGGAAACTTCAAAGGCGGTGCCGCCTTTGAATTGCAACCCAAGCTTCCCCAGATAGTGTGGGATGCCAACCCCCCTGTCCTGCTCCACATTTGGTGGGAGGACAGGCGGTAAAATTAGTTAGATGAGGAGGAGTGTCCACATTCAGCCAGCACCACCCGTAAGGTGTGGCAGGTGATGTAGACACTACTTTTGAAAATCCACCATCTTGAGATGGTGGGAAAATATCCTATCAGAGCTAGGGTAGTGCCCCTTCCCACAGGAAGTGGTCACTTAGAGGGTATAGACACCATAAAGGTAGGTAGCCCATCGGCTACTACCTGTCTCCCCCTTTAACGCCCCTAAATTTAGTATTTAGGTAGCATCCCTGGACCTTGAACCTCAGATTCAACAGACACAAAGAAGAACCATACCAAGAAGAGCTACTGCCTAAGAAATGAAGCCCTGCTGCAGAGAAATTTTTGCCAAACCCTGCCTGCTACCTGAAGGACATGAAAGTCGTGGTGCGCTGCCTCGCCTTGCCACTGTGAGGACTCCAAGAACCTCAGAGCACTTCCAGTCTTTGACAAATTGCCAAAGAACCTCCCTTGGAAAAGAGGCTCTGCTCCCCTGTGACAGTAGGCACCAAACTGCAGACACTGAAATTACCAACTTGCTGCTCCCTGGCAACTCTGACACAGCACCCGGACCAAAAGTTATACTCCCACTTTGAAGGGTTTTATCTGTCCCACCACCAAGTTTGGGGACATCAAAATCTACCAAAGCCATGCCGCACCAATACCTGGGGTACCGGACCTCCTGCAACCTGCAACGAGACGAAGAGTCCCCTCCGGACTCCAACTGCCCAGGAGGCAAGTACCAGTTGAGGGACGTAAAGACCTCTGAGACCCACAATGTGAGTGGCCCAGCTGTCCTGAAATTGCCTCTCCAAGTTGCCTGCTCCTAACCACGAGGACAACTCGACGCATGCTGCCCTGCCGACCTATCTGCTCTGCACCTGGCCCAACCGACCCCGGTAACGACACTTCAGCTGTGCTCCTATGGTCCTGAGGCCCTTGCAAGCTGCTCCCTCGAGTGGGCCCCCTTGGACTTACCTGTAAGTCCCTTTGTACAGTGCGTTTTCAAGTTGTAGAATCTGAAATAATAATAAGAAATAATACCACAAAAATTCAATAAACTTGATTATCAAAAAAAAAAAAAGAAATAATACCACAAATACAGTTCTCTGTCAGCACAGAAGATAGCAGAATTTATTGAAGACCAACAAATAATGCGGAAACGTGCAGCACGGAGACAGACAGCATAGTCACTGAATGTCCGAAGATGTGACGTTTCTGACAGCTTTTATAGACCCAAACCACAAAAGGATACAGCATCATAACATACGTAGCACAAATTAAGCATGGTCACTTGGCCCATTAGCAAAGGCCTAGGCTGCGCTATACCATTTATGGTCCGAAATGTACTGTTGCTGACCACGTGTCCCAAGTAGGCAGCTTCTGGGACTTTCCACTATAATGCAATGTATCAGCTCTGGTACTTTTCCAGTTAATAATGTGCAATACCATAGAACGTACCAGAAACATTACGAAATATGATATGCTGAAATGTTTGTGCCTTAAGCGAGCATCTTTCTCAATTCTTGTATCTTTGTTCAGAAAAGCCTTGCGTTACAATAGCAGTTTACTGACAGACAATGGAAAAGTACAAGCATCTTGCGCGTGACACTTATGTCAATTTAACAGGGCCTAAGGTTTAAAGCATTTGGTATCAAAAATAGAAAAGATGGCTTCTACATTGCCCCATCTGATACCAAATCATATTGTCTTATCTTTATTTCATTACCATCTCTTGCCCTTCATCTTCGTGTTCGTGGTGCCTATTGCTATTTCTTCTTGGAATGCATTGAGCACAGCTTGTTGCAAAGGCTGCGCAGCATGCTGGGCAAACCTGGATCATTATGTACAGGGTGAGCAGGGCTGCTATGACTATAATGATCACCTCCAAGATCCAGGATCCCCAGCTTCCTAACCATAGCATTACATTTTCCCACTTACTTCCTGTATGTATGCCGTGTGCTTCGTCCTTAATCTCTTTTATATTGTGTATTGCGTTGTCTATGTTGCGGCCATTGTCAGGTATTTACGAACAGCACACCTGTTTGATGACGTGGCAGACTCCACCCTCTTTGGCCAGGATGATGTCTTAACGCAACTCTGTTTTGTATCACTACGGCCCTCATGGCTGTCAGCTCTTCTGTGATGTTTCCCATCCCTGCTGCTGTTGAGTCAGCCAGGTCCTCAATCATCCTTGCTAGCTGATGTATCCTCTGTGTGGTGTATAACACTCCAGCACCAGGGATCATTACTCCAATACCTGTCATGAAATTATCTGCCCATTCTGCCGTCCTTCTAACCCTCCCTGGCTTATTGCCTTGATGCGTTATTTGCATTATGTCAGAAAAATGGGTCATTCGGGGTAGGATGTAGGCAAGGTAACAGCTACCATACCATCCTGGGGGCAAGTAGAAGTACGCCCACTGGCCGCAGACAAAGAACAGTCCCTTGTACCCCACTAATCCAGGTGAGGACTGCTGATCACTGTTCCTAATCCGCGATAGCCTTGTTATGTGTGTGCAGTTACTCTCGCCAACGAAAATTTGTGCCACTTTCTTTTCTTCTGGAATTCCCTTTATTTTGTTTATCCTATCTTCACATTCTATGAATCCCTTTTCTCCTTGTGCCATTTCCGCTATAGTGCACCTAAATGAAATGCAATCTTTCCATGCGTCCTTCTGCATTAATTGTTGTATGGAGCAGCTTTTCCCCTCCTGTGGTAATTTTGGTATTCTTTTTGGCGGTGTCACTTTGTCATTCTGGATACAGGAAGGGGCAGAAAGGTGTTGTTCTATTCTAAATCTTGGTATTTTCAATTCTCCTTCCTTCTCTGTTCCCAAGTTGTCCCAACCTGCCCTGCCTTTCCATCCCTCATTTCTGGATGTCTTATCAAATGTGTCTAGCATTTCTTTGTCTCTTTTTGCTTGTTGCATATTCATGCATGGCATCCTTTTTCTCCCAGGTACCTCCGTACCCTGTCGTATTGCAATCTTACTACTCTCAGGCGGTGCAACTGCTACTGACATGTTTTGCTGATCGAGGAGCAAATCGCGCATTAAGACACACCCCACATATTTGGAAACTGGTAACACATTGTAGCTCATGCTGTTTTCTGTGTCTGTTGGCAGGTGTGTGCAAACATAACATCCAGATATGTTCAAAATGCGTACATACATTCTTAGCATTTCAACGTTATCTGTTTCCATTATATTCGTCCCATAACTCCCGTTCCCCTCCTCCTTTAATGTCAGCCTCCCCCAGCATATCCTGTCCTGGCATGTTCATTTTTCTCA
This sequence comes from Calotriton arnoldi, assembly GCA_963921515.1. Classification (NCBI taxonomy): domain Eukaryota; kingdom Metazoa; phylum Chordata; class Amphibia; order Caudata; family Salamandridae; genus Calotriton; species Calotriton arnoldi. The sequence goes on from CAWUFW010000872.1 coordinate 213,672, forward strand.
CATCATATGTTACATTTGTATCGCTCCCATCCCCCACCCGGCCGTTGAGGAACGGTATTTCAAGGTCCTTTGCATAGGTTATCACCAGTGCAGTCACTATTATCCCTGGGACTGGTGATAGTATTGCCAGTAGCACAGATGGCCATTTCCTTTCTGCTCTTCTTGTTCGTGGCATTGTTTCTATTTTTCTACCCTTTTTTCCTAGTTCACTGTTCAGTTAACGTCTCTGATAAGACCAGATCCAATGTCCTCTATTGCATAAATTACGCAATCCAGGATGTCAAGCCGTGTGTCTGCGATATCTTGTGCTGGTGCCTGATATCCAAAGGTGGGGAATGAAATGTCTTGTAAAATCAGGTCTCTTAACCCACTCAGTAGCGGGGGATTTGGCACAATCAGTTGCAGTACCCCGTTTACCTCTATTCCAGGGGACAATAATTTTATATTAATTACTAGTTCTGACTCTTCCACTGTCACTTTTATAGACCTGAGCCTTCCAGATCTTATTACTAGCATTTGTAATCAGATGTGTCTACTTATGTATCGTATCCCTAACCAATGTTCATTTGAAGTTGGAATTTTCTGCAGAGTCTTATTGGAAGAACCTTATCTTTGATACCTAACTAGCAGGTTCTGCACCGCTATGTGTCTATTGATGCAGACGCCAGCAACACTGTGAAAGTATCCGTTGGTGCCTTTATGGTGTACCGTCAGAGGTTACCAGCACATGACGGTTGGCACATTTGAAGAAAACAGGTGTCTTTGGAATGATGGTACCCGGAGGCCTGGCCTGCTGAGCGCAGCAGGGAACTGCCTCTGGTATCTTGTTGCTTCTGTTGGAGGACTGGCCTGCAGCAAGCAGGGAACTGCCTCTTCTTTATCTGTTGTCGGTCCTTTCTTGCCTGGTGGAGCGAAGGTTGTACCTGCGAGGTGCCTCAGATGCCACTGGTGGTGTTGGTGGAGCTTGCTCTCCGCTTCCCGGCCCTGCTGCTTTCTTGGTGTAGGAGCTGTGGATCCAGGATGTCAGCCCTTCGCACTTCACGGCTGTAGCTGTAATCAGCAGGACCTGGTGGGGGCCTTTCCACCTTGGCTGGAGGCAGTGTCGTCTGGTGTGAGCTTTTACCCAGATGTAATCACCAGGCTGTAGGTCATGTGGCGGTGGAGTTGCTGCTTCTGGAAGGGCCTGCAGAACCTGGTGATGAAGATAACGTAATGTCTCTGTTAATTTCTTGCAATAACATAAAAGCAAATCGTCTGCTATTGAGAGTGGAGCAGTGGACATGTGGCCTGCAATGTTCATGGGGCGGCCAAAGACTATTTCGTGGGGTCTGAGCTTTTTTACCCTATCTGGTGTGCTTCTCATTGCCAGCAGGGCTAGTGGTAGTGCATCCACCCATGAAAGTTCAGTTGATGCACAAATTTTTCCAATTTTATTTTTCAACACCCCATTCTTTCTCTCCACAGCACTTGCTGCTGGTGGGTGATAGGCACAGTGTAGTTTTTGTGTGACCCCAAGCCCCTTGCATATTCCCCCTATGACATGGGAAATGAACGCAGGTCCATTGTCGGAGCTCAGAAGGGCTGGAATTCCGAAGCGTGGGATAAGTTCTTTCAAAAGGCATTTAGCAACTGTATATGCATCACAGTTCTTTGTTGGATAGGCCTCTGTCCATTTGCTGAACATGCACACAATTACCAGAACATGTTTGCACTTCTGGGTGGGGGGCATGTCAATGAAATCAAGTTGGAGACTTTCAAAGGGTCCATGGGGCGGTGGGAAATGACCAGGTGCAGTTGGTGCACCCTTCCCAGTATTATATTGTGCACACACAGTGCATTGCTTACAAAGTCTCTCAGTTATTTGACGGAATTTGCAGTTGTACCAACATTGTGAAAACAATCTGATCATGCCGTCTCGGCCAACGTGTGAGGGACCATGAAAGAGGCGTGCCATGGAGGGAAGCATTGATGAAGGCAGGCATATTTTTCCATTCGGCCCTGTCCATAACCCCTCCTTTGTTTGCACACACCCTCCTTTTGCCCATTCCTCCTTTTCATGTTCCTCCACTTTTCCCTGAATGTGTATAGGGTCAAAACGTAGTGAATCACTGCTAGCTTTAGTGTCCTTGTTGTTACTTATTATTTGAAACATTGCTAACTGGCAGCCTGTCAGCGCTATTCTCTTTGCTTCTCCATCAATAAATGCGTTGCCTTTTGATACGTAGTCTTTTGATGAAGTGTGTGCTGCACATTTTATGATAGCCACTTTTGATGGCAGTAACAATGCTTGGAGAAGGTCACTGATCAATTGTGCGTGTTGTATTTGTTGGCCTGCTGATGTGAGGAATCCCCTCATTGACCACAGCTGGCCGAAGTCGTGGACCACCCCGAAGGCATACTGGCTGTCTGTGTATATGTTTGCTCTTTTTCGGTTAGTGCCACGAGTTCGGCCGCCTGTGCGCTTTTGGCAGCCGTCAACCTTCCCCCTTCCAGTAACTTTCCAGCGGTGCCCACTGCATAAGAGGCCTGCAGTGTTCCTTGGTCGTCTCTCAGACATGACCCATCTACAAACAAATTCCCTTGGGCATCTGGCAGTGGTGTGTCCGTCAAGTCAGGGCGCATCTTTGTGTGCCTGTCTATGGCTAGTGCACAATCGTGAAATGCATCATCTGAGTCTAAATCATCCAGAGAATACTCTGTCGGCAAAAGGCATGCAGGGTTCAATGTGGTGCATCTCTTGATGACAAAGTGAGGTGCTAATAGTATCAGCTCATACCTAGTGAGGCGTGCATTTGTCAGGTGCTGTGTCTTAGTGGATGTGAGGAGTGTGTCCACTGCATGGGGAACGTGCAAAACCATGGTGTGTGCGAGTACTATACTTTCAGACTGTTCTACCGCCGGGCGTGCTGCCGCCACTGCTCGAAGGCAAGGCGGGAGCGCGGATGCTACTGGGTCTAGTGTAGCAGAATAGTATGCCACTGGGCGGTAGAAGGATCCGTGCTTTTGAGCTAATACTCCCAATGAGCACCCTCCCTTCTCATGGCAGAACAGGTGGAAGTCTTTGCTGTAATCTGGGAGGCCTAACGCTGGTGCTCCGCTGAGTTCACTTTTGAGCTTGTGGAATGCCTGGTCACAGTCTGTGACCAAGGTACCACGTCTGGGACCTCTTTGTGTGTTAGTGCTTGTAATGGTTTGGCAATCAGGGAGAAGTTTGGGATCCAATGCCAACAGTATCCCACCACCCCCAGGAACGCCCGGACCTCTTTTTGTATGCGTGGTCGGGGAAAGTGGGTGATGGTGGATATTCTGTCAGGCAGTAATGTCCTGGTCCCTTCAGATAGTTTGTGGCCTAAATATTTTACATTAGTGAGGCAGAACTGTAATTTCTTGGGGGAGACCTTGTAACCTTTCAGCGCTAGGTGGTGCAGGATGGCAATAGTGTCCTTCACACAAGCATCCCTTGAAGGTGAGGCCAGTAGTAAATCATCTATATACTGGATAAGTGTGGAGCCTTCCTTTAGTACCAGGGAGCCTAAATCTGTTTTTAATGCATTCGTGAAGATGGAAGGGGACTCTGTATAGCCCTGTGCGAGCCTACACCAGGTGAATCTTCTAGATCTGAAACAGAAACTGAAATAGGACTGGATGTCTGGCTGCAAGGGGATGGTAAAGAAGGGAGAGCTCAGATCCAGCACCGTGAAGTGTGTGACTGTGAATGGGATATTGGACAATATTGTTGCTGGGTTTGGAACCACTGGGAAGGAAGGTACCACTATTTTGTTCAATTCTCTTAGGTCTTGTGTGGAACGATATACAGGGGCCCCATCTGGGCCCTTAGATGCTTTCTTCACAGGGAGTATTGGTGTGTTGCATGGACTAGAGCATATCTCCTTTATTATTCCCTGCTTTAGAAGGTCTTGTATTACTGGTGCTATGCCCTCCTCCCCTTCCTTGGAAATCTTTGGTAACAGGGATGCATGGGTATACCCCACCACATCCATTTGCACTTTCCTCCAATTCTCATTTAGCTTCTGTTTTGCCATCTCATTTAGCATTCTGTTCTTAATATCTAACAATTCCTTGTGGACCTTCGATTTCACATCATTAGTTGCGCGCATGTCACGCAGGACCAAATCCCACTGAAAAAACGATTCCCAGTCGTCCGGCCTTATCTTTTTGCCTTTTAATTTCAACATTTGTCTCAAATATGACAACTTATTTATGTCGTACATCTCCTGATACGGAAATTGTAAGTCCGGTCTCCTAGCTGTCAGGTCATGCCATTTATGTATAAATAGTATGGAACTGAGTCCTTGGCGTAGGGCCACATTATATGCTGGGGAGTCTTTTGGTGGTGCTGGCTGACTGCTGTCTAAATTATTTTTACTTAGAGGGTTTCCCATGGTGAGAGATGAGAGTGTGGAAGTGTGCGAAGTGCAAGCGCTAACCTTCCTTGCTTTGCGACGACAGTTCAGATACACCAGACAGATGGAGGGTGGGGTGTCGCGCTATACTGTAAACAGACAACACAATGGGTGAATGAACGTTATCATGCGCTTTTCAGCCGGACCTCAGCTTTTGCAGCAGCAGAGGAAGCTGTTCATCAGGCAAACAGACAGTTCAATTGATACTGGCTCACCGAAGCATTCACAAGTTGGAAAGAGAAAATGTCCTGGGTGCTTTGTAGCATTTACTGGCGCTCCATGGACAGAACACAAAGATGACAGGATAGTATTTAGAAGAAAGAGTAGTATTTCCATCTCCTTGCAATCTCCCGTGATCCCGTATGTGGGCAGGAGGGGCGGCTAGACGGAATTGAAGACCCTATGGACGGTGCCAAGAGGTCCAGTCATTCAAATAAACAGTGCAGAATGGTGAACTCTTCGTGCAGTTCAGACAAACACATAAAACACAAAAGCAATCTCTTGCGTCCCTGCGCCGCAGCGCTGTATAGTAGCCTGTGTGCAGTGAATGTGTGCGATGTTATTACACTAATCCCAGAAGAGTAAGAGGGGAAATAGGAACAATATTATTGGTATTTTAAAGGACATAAGGAACAAAACGCAAATAGGAGGTATTGTACAGTATAGGACAAATATTAATAAGTCAGTCAGCCAGTTCATTGTAGGGGGGCGGCAATAGTAAGGGATATCTGATCCGGTAATAAGGAGTATTTAAGGGGTGCTAAGTGCGTTGTCAGGGAGTTAGCAGCGTCAAATGTCAGTCATGTAGCGTCATAGTACCCAAATGAAAATGATAGCCTGACAAGTACTGACAAGGCCCTTTAACCTTAACCGTATTTGACCACGATGTATGAGAGGCACATGACAATAACACAATAGAAAAATGCAATGAAACCAACAATTATGGACAATAGAACAACTGATACTCCCTCCTCTTTGTGCCTAGGTATATCCCTAGGCACAGCTGGATACCGCCTGTGGCGTCCGGCAGGAGGCATCGGACCACTGGGTACCCGGGGCCAGTGGCGCTGAGGTGAGTTAGCTGCACTCAAACCTGAGTTCATGGAATTTGAGAAACTGACGCCCTGAGAACCTGTTGCAACCAAAAGAGGAGCAGCCCACCTGGCCACTACCCACACTATATCGTTTCTTGCACAGGAAGTATGTGCAACCACAGGGGTGCATTTACCTCCACCACCTGTACCTTGGGGAGCAAAACTGCCACAACTCTAAAACGAGGGGCTACCTGCTACAACCCGACCAGGAGGATGGAAATCCTCAATCAAACTCACAGATTGATGTTTATTCTGGCAAAGCGTACCGACCTCAGCTCCAGTCAGTGGGAAGTAGCTGAGAATGTCCTCCACCCCCATCGGCCGGGGACTCTCCGCAGGCAAGACAGAGGGGTGCAGAAGTTCACCCTCCTTGGTACGCCGTCAGCCAGGTGCTGCTTAGCACCAGGGAGTCACTGCGTGCAGGGAACGTGCGGAGAGACGCCGTCACCGGCCAGGAGGGTTGGGTATCAGGACCAGATACTAAGATGTAGAGCAAAAATGCATATTAGAGAATTTTGGCAGATATCGGCAGCAGTGTCAGAGGTCAAGAGCCGCAAACGGAGCAGGAGAAGAAAGACTGTCGGCACCATGTAGCAAGTGCTAACGTTAAACGGAGGTACAGTCTTCAGCAGAATGATGACAGACTGAAAAATAAATGATCAGAGCAACGAAAAGGGCACAGAGGAAAGTGATAAGAACGGCCGCTATGACAACCATTGGAATTTCCCAGTGACTTTGGAAACAGGAGATGTATACGTCACCAGGGCACAGGCAAACCGACCCTGGCATGAGAGAAGTGCAAAGGAGAGGGAGAGAGAAGAGCGTCGAAGAGCTGTCAAATGAGGGCCATACAAATGTGCTGAGAGAGAGAAAGAGCAGGAGCCAGAGACGTGACGAAGTCAACTCACGGGCATACAGTCCCCCAGCTTCCAAGGGAGCGGAGGAGAGAGAAGACAAATGTAACAGTTATCAAACCTCAGGTCTCCGAACTCCGATGGAAGCTGCAGAGCATCCGCCGGTGGCTGTTGCTGTTGAAGTCGGTCACTGATCCTGGGGCCGCATTCTCACACCAAATGTAGGATCTGAAATAATAATAAGAAATAATACCAGAAATACAGTTCTCTGTCAGAACAGAAGATAGCAGAATTTATTGAAGACCAACAAATAATGCGGAGACGTGCAGCACGGAGACAGACAGCATAGTCACTGAATGTCCGAAGATGTGACGTTTCTGACAGCTTTTATAGACCCAAACCACTAAAGGATGCAGCATCATAACACACGTAGCACAAATTAAGCATGGTCACTTGGCCAAGTAGCAAAGGCCTAGGCTACGCTATACCATTTATGGTCCGATATGTACTGTTGCTGACCACGTGTCCCAAGTAGGCAGCTTCTGGGACTTTCCACTATAATGCAATGTATCAGCTCTGGTACTTTTCCAGTTAATAATGTGCAATACCATAGAACGTACAAGAAACATTACGAAATATGATATGCTGAAATGTTTGTGCCTTAAGCGAGCATCTTTCTCGGTTCCTGTATCTTTGTTCAGAAAAGCCTTGCGCTACAATAGCAGTTTACTGACAGACAATGGAAAAGTACAAGCATCTTGCCCGTGACACTTATGTCAATTTAACAGGGCCTAAGGTTTAAAGCATTTGGTATCAAAAATAGAAAAGATGGCTTCTACAAAGTGGTCCCCTCTCCCGTAGCGCACCAGGAACCAATGGAATCAGCACCCTGATCCCGGATGATTCCGGGATGCTCCTGAGAATTTGTTGGAGGAACATTGGACCTGGCCTTGCTAGCTACCAAAATCCAAGAGGTGAACTTTAGAAAGTCGACTGTTCGATTTTGCATGCATTTAGATTTAAGTTCTTGGTCTGAAAAATTATATAAAAATCGATATTCTTTTTGCAAATTGGTCTCGGATTTATTCTTGAGTGTGTGGCTCATTTATTGCCTCTGTGAGTACAACAAATACTTAGCACTACCTTCTGATAACCTACCACAAATAGAGCATTAGTATTATCAACTTTTGCATCTGTAAACCAATAAGGAACTAACTGGACTCTCTGCACAGTGTACTTCATTTTAGTACACTCCATAGAGAGCCAGCTTCCTACAGGGCCCTTTTGACAGCTTCCCATATTAGACCGTATCTCTCAGTTCACATTACCACCCTATCCACGTACATTTGTTATAATTCAGATGACTATATAAGCCCTCAATAGTTACATCATCAGATTGAACTTTGCAGCATATAGTAATACGATTCAAAAGGCAGATTTTAGTTTAACAACAGCTTATATTATTATTCTCAAACATTTCGTAAAATAGCAGCTTATGTATTACTTAATAAATAGTGTTCCTTGACGTAGTCGTCCCTCCACCTTGAATACAGAGCAAGTCAATGTCTAATGGATAATTAGCCACAGGTGTTGGCCTTCCAGCTGTACTAGAGACCAACTGATCCATGCATCTCCACATATGCTCCTTCCTATGCTCCCATTCATTGTTCAGTGGGCACGAGATGGGCTCTCGTGCCTGGCTGTGCTCTGGGTTCAGAATGACATGAACTGTCAAGAGCTCCAACTGTCACACAAATGCGGCAGGAGGAGGCACAACGGCGAGGGTCACTGTGTATTCGCCACCAACCTATGTGCTTGCTTTGCTTTGTTGCCCACGTTACACGCTTATGATAAACTTGTTGATTTTTAACCCCAGTGAATGACCTTTAAGGTGATTTTGGTATCCCCTTCATAACCAGTGATGTCTTTGCTAGATTGGTCTCGACGTGTTTAAATCCTGATATGCGTTTATTCTCATGATGTCACTAGCCTTTCCGACGATAGCGTTCTATATTTGCTCCCCTAAACTGAAACAGAGATACGTTTATACGGTTGTTTTTAAAGTATATGGACAGAACGAAATCTGTCAATGCAAAATCCATGCGGTTTGTATACCTTCTACATTGTTGTAACTGGGAATCACAAAAAAATCACGCAGCAGGAATTGACAATGCTGAACATGTTAACCTGGCAACGCAGTTCCATTAATCATCACAGTTTGAGCACCCTGGAATCTCCCCCGGCGCCACAGGGCTTTTATTACGTTGAATACATCAGAACAGCTTAATATTTATATAGCTCATGAAACAAATTGCATTTGTTTCAATAGCACCATGATGGCTGTTGTTAAAACAAATGACAGCGTACTTATTAAATTTGGGTTTGTAGGCTTGTAGAATTTTTATTCCAGTACTCCATAGAAACAGCACATGTTTCATATATATTCGTGCTATGAAATCGGGCAGGAGTGGCTTCTTGGAAATGAGTCCACGGTTAGTTCTGCTACATCTTGTCACACAGCTGTTTATTGATAAACATGTAGTCTGCTTGCTGCAATTGAAAACAAAGGGCCAAATTCAGAAAAGCATTTTGTCCTTCATTTACGGCAGAAAATGGTTCAATTTGGTTTACTTCTATCTGGAATTTACAGAAACATCCCTGACGGATGTCAGACTTCATTCAGGAGGACACAGGACAGACAGGGCTTACTGAGCCCGAACGGTGGTGACTGAGGTCATTTCCCACTGGTTGACTGCGGACCTTCCTTCCTAATATGGCTGTACGAAATTGCACGCTTTCCGCACTTGACTCTCAGGATAATGACCCTGGTCACGATACCTCTGTGGGGACTAGGCCCTTCCCTTCTCCTCTGTGCTCAGTCCCACCCAGGTGCTCCTATCTGGACATCATCCTCAGTAAATTGCAGCAGGACCATGAGTTATGCACTGCTGTGGGTTTTGTTCCCCCACAAGTTCAAACACACAACGCACAAGTTCAGTCTTTTTCTTACCCTCTGTGTTGTAGTGAGTATGAGAGCAGTCTCAAATCCTTGCATGCACCTCCACAAATAGCAGAAGCGAATTCTTGAGCATAGGCTGAGTCCTGCAGTGTTCGTGATCTTTTCTGGCAGCAGTCACAGGAGAGTCTGGACACAGCCCACATCTTTGAAATGCATGGCGTCTTGGAGGAGCAGACGAGGACCGCTAAGCACCTTCTGAGCCCTCAATTGTCATGATACACTTCTTGGTCGACAATGATGAACACACAACTCTGTAGATGCATTCTGTAATGTAGAATGTAGATGTAACCTAAAATGACCATTTTGAATTCAAACAGCTCAGCAGCTAGAGATGGACAAAGGCCAGGGAAGATATCATGCAGTGGGCAGCTGTAGCTCAACAAGGGCCTGTGTAGGTTTCTTGCAGTAATTTGTTGCAGTTCACCCTGGCCCAGTGCAGGACCCACTGCTGTTGCAGGCCTGTGCAGAATAATGCAGCATGATAGATGCGGCTTGATGAATGGCTGGTGAGGTTCTCGACAGGAACTGCATAGCAAGACAGTCGAATTTTGCTGGGTATTCTTCAACCAGAAACTCACTGGGCTTCTCCTCCTGCTGGGTCAGGCAGACTCAGTACCTCGCTAAACAAGCAGGCAGTGTTCTATGCACTACACAGCCTCTCAAATCTTCCAGCAGAAAACTCCAGGGGGTGTCACCTCCCCTCTGGGAGACTAACTGATGGGTAGATATCAGCCCTGGGCACACAGCATTCGTTCAAGTACTCTACAGAGCACTCCCATCCCTGGTCACTAGAATTTAGAACTAGATTAAAATGCGATGGAATGGTTCCAAATTTTAGTCTCAATTTCCAGACAGGGGCTGTGGGTTCACTGTCTCAAACTTCAGAACCAGTGTGGAGGGGTTTTCCTTCAAGTGTCCTTCTCTGGCTACTCTTGAGAGAAGCACACAAGAGGTGATGGCAGGAATGCTTGCAATTTCTCTAACCACTGGCAATCGCTCGGGGTAGAATTCTAAACCATTGTTCATTTCCCACCATGCCCCCTCAGGTTGGACCCAGCAATATGCAAATCAGCCTTGACCCTGCTCTAATAGGAACAGCTCGGCCTGAACTGCCAGGCCCTCCCTGTACCGGAACACAAGCAATCCAAGACCGGTTTTACCCTGATTGGGACTTTTTAGTTGGATGCAGCTTAGTTCTGTGGCATAGTGAGCACAGGACTCACGTTTCAGCATATCCTTGCCACTTAAGGCTGTGCCCCAAACACACAAAAGGTGATGGGAGGAATGCTTCCAATTTGTCTAACCACTTTCAATCACTCGTGTTAGCATTCTAACCCATCGTTCTTTTGCTCACCATGCCAGCTCAGTTATGCACCAGGAGCCCAGCAAACATGTCACATGATATTCCCATTAGTATGTTGGAACAATGCACTTCACACAGTTTCCCAGGCGTTCCACTGGGAATGTTTGTGAATAGCCAAAAGTAGAAATAAATCAGCCCCACACATGTTCATAGATGTACTGCTCCATTGGTATATTTACTGCTTTTCTTTGTGAATAGAGCCTGTAGTGTAGAATTGTTTGTAGCTTACACAGGAACATGCAACATATGTCTGTGTGCAAGGACTGAGTGGCCCATTCTATAGTGGCTCTGTGGTGTACTGAATAGAGAAAGATCAAACTAGTAGCAGCCTATGTTCCAAAGCATTTTATTTACATTCATGCCATAAAAGTTGACTGTAGTTGCTTCGATGTTTATTTTGGTGTATCTTGTCACACAATCGTTCACGGACATTCTGCATTCTGCCTTTGAAAACATAAAGGCATAAAGGCAGATGCATAAAATTATTAATGAATATGTGAAGTAGTACTACAGGACTTGAATTTTACATCCTCTTACGTGCCTTTGTGAATCAACTACAAAACATCTTGCTCCCTTTTAGAAATTGGGTTGCTGGTTGACTGGGGTGTGAGCCCTGAGCAAGCAGCAACCACAATCCTAGCCAGGGTAAGGCACAAGCAAACCCCAAATTAACCTGTGCTCAGCCCCCTGGTATCTTGGCACAGACCAGTCAGGCTTAACTTAGAGGTATTATGTAAAGTATTTGTGCAACACTTCAAACTGTAAAAGAGTGAAAACACCACACAATAAGTTAGACAAATGGAGCTGAATTTAATAAATAAAACAAGACCAAAAAAACAAAAATCCAATCAGTAGAACTGGAGTTATGAATTTTTAAAGAATAAACTGTAATACAGCGCCTAAAAGCATAGAGTGCCAACTGCAGCCATCTGGTCGCGCTGGAACGGGCCAAGGTCAAAATTTCAGGCCAACCGCTATGGGGTGTGGGTCAGATACAGTCCCAGATTAGTCCTGCTGAAGTTTTACCTTCTCTGTTTGGGCAGAGTCCCGTTCACTTTGGAGAGAGTCACAGGGAGCAAGGAGAGCATTGCGGGTGGTGGTTGTCATGCTAGAAGAGCAGGCCGGGAGTCACAGATGGGCAGGCTGGAGCGTCATGGTGGAGGTCCTCCATGGCGTCGATGCTTGGTGTGTGAGGAGGCAGGCTATCAACGGCTCACACTGAATTTCTTGTGACAAAGAGGCAAAAACCTTTATTTTGGAACCTGCTGAGCCACACCAAGGGTCCAGGAGCTGAGGGGCACCGGTTGGGGGTCAGGAACTTGCCAAAGACGAGTCCACGAGCTGGTGGGGAGTTTTTTATGTCTGTGAGGCTCATATCAGGAGTCCAGAAGACTAGCCCTTTTAGTCACTCTGGGGTCCTGGGTTCAAGATTGTTTGCTGGTCCAGTTCTTCTTTCCCAGGTAAGAGGGCAGCAGGTCAGCACAACAGAGGAGCAGCTCCTTCAGAGTAGCAGTCCAACAGAGTGGCAGTCCTTATAGCAGCACAGCAGTTCTTCTTCCTGACGGAGTATCCACAGGTCCAGAAGCGTACTGAAGAGTTGGTGTCTGGGGTCCACTTTTTATACCTTGATGCCCTTGTTCTGGAAGGTGGAAGAACCTTCTAGATAGTGGCTTTAAAGTGCATGGAATTCCCTTCCTCCCCTGCCCTGGCTGTAAGCTGACTAAAGTCACAATGCAGGGTCGTTCGGCCCTTTGTGTGGAAACAGGACACAGCCCGTTCAAGTGTAAGTGAATCTGGGCCCAGCTCCTCCCTCCCATCCTGCCAATGATGGCCCATCCAGTCACACCTAAACTCCCATTGTGTGTGGCTGTCTAGGAGGAATACACAAAGCCCAACTGCCAACTACACCCAGTCATGTGACTAAGGAAAGAAAATGGCAACTTTCTAAAAGTGGCATTTTCAGAATTGCAATTTAAAATCCGACTTCACCTTAAGTTAAGATTTTAATTAGGATTCCAGAGACACCAAACATGAAACATTTATCTCTTCCCATTTGGTAATTCCATTTATAAAATGTAATAAGGCAATTCCAATGTTATCTTATGGGAGAGAAGGCCTTGCAGTAGGAAAAAAAGAATTTTTCACTACAAGGACATGTAAAAGTTAAAAGTGCATGCCTAACGTTTTAGATACCCTGCATCCTGCCCTTGGGGCTCTCATGGGCCAACATTAGGGGTGACATATGTATTAAAAAGGAAGGTTTGGGTCTGGCAAAATGTTTCTTGTGCTAGGTCAAAATGGCAGTTTAAAGCTGCACACAGTCTCTGCAGTGGCAGGCCTGAGTCATGTCTAAAGGGAACATTTAGTGGGTGGCACAATCAGTGCTGCAGGCCCATTAGTAGAATTAATTTAAGGCCCCGGTTACATGTAGTACCACTTTACTAGGGACTTATAAGTAAATTAACAATGCCAAGTGTATATGAGCCAATTCTACCATGTTTTAAGGAAAGAATGCAAGCACTTTAGCACCGGTTAGCAATGGTAAAGTGCACAAAGTCCTAAGGCCAACAAAAACAAATTCAACAAAACGTAGGAGGAGGAAAGCAAAATGTTTTGGGGTGACCCTGCAGAAAAGATCAGGTCCAATATTACCTATTACTAAAAGTGCAAAAAAGGGCAAATCCTTTCTTTTTCTATTCTATTTAAGCAGTTTTGTATAGTGCACAGCTGCCCTGTAAGGCCTTCCGGCGCTGAGGCAAACACAACTTGCAATACCTAGACAAGCCATAAAGAGAGCATGCCAGCTAGAAAAGGTAGGTTTTTATGAGCTTCCTGTAAGTAGTTTCTGGGCAGGTTAGTCTGAGATTGGCAGGGAGGGCATTCCATAGCTTAGTGGTCAGGAAAGCAAAGGAACAGCCATGACACCTTTCCCTACTGACCTTAGGGATGGTTAAAAGAAAATAATTCTCTGAACGTAATGATCTTCTTGGAAGATACAGAGAGAGGAGTTGCCAAATTAGAAGGGGACCATTTCTGTGCATTGCTCACTGGGCCATACATAGGACTTTAAACTGGATCCTTTTCTGTATTGGGAGTCAGTGCAGTGCAGCCAATGTTGGAGCCGCAGAATGGTATCTGGGAGTTTAAAAATAGAGCTGCTGTGGCATTTTGGATGACTTGAAGGAGTTCTAAAATATATTTGGGGCTTCCCAAATAAAGGGAGTTGCCGTAGTCAAGACTGGAATTAATTAGTCCCTGTTTAACCACCCTCTTGGAAGAGGGTGGGAGCCACTGCATGATTTTCCTTAGTGTTCTTAACAGTCCGAAGCAGATTGCAGAGATTTTCTTAGATTGGATTTCTATAATTTGTATTATTTATAGTTTCTACTATTTGTATAAGAATAGTCCTTAATTATTCTCATCTTCACATTTTTTATGTTTTGAGGACAATTCATAAAGGCTTTTAAGAATACTACAGGAGTTGTACTTTGTGCACTCCAAAATGCCATTGTGAATTGGCCCCATATTTCAGAATTGTTTGAATGAGCACTGTAGCATCGATAGGAACATGTTATATTTCCAAATATGTCTGCAAGGTCTGAAGAGTACATTCTGTAATGACTCTGTGGTGCACTGAAAGGGGAAAGATCGAAATAAATAAACATTCTTTAAGTGTACTCAGGAACAAAGCCCTCAGTGTAGCTACACCTTAGAGATGTCCATTCAAAATAAGGCAACCCAAGAGCAAAATTCAAATGGGTTTAATTTTCATGAAAAGACATTTTGATGATCTGTCAAGCGAATCCCAACTTAAATTGGAATTCCGTTGAGATAGCATGTGAACAAGGACATTTGTCTGTTAATAGCAGATCATAAGGTCATGGAGTAAGTGTGATCATTGCTTTCAAAGTCACCTTAGTAACCTCTGAAATTAGAGCAGATACATTTAATGGCTATGTTTCCCACGTGCCTGAGTTTAATCCTACACTGCGACCCTTTCAAGGCTCACATAGCCACCTTAGCTGCAGCTGTGTAATAAAATAATTTGAAAAAAATATTGCGGTTTCAACCCTTGCTTCAGTGGCATATCTAATGCATTAACCCCTTCGGTGCTCACGACGGCCCCCGGCCGTCACGCGTCACGGTGGGCGTGTGCGCACGACGGCCGGGGGCCGTCCGAATCCCGCCCACTAATAGAAACGCCCGCACAGCGCGAAAATTCGCCGCGCACGCAAGGGGTTAAGTATAAATGGGCTACATTAACAAATGCACCGCTGTTCAACATAACAGCGTTTTCAGTTCAAAACAGCCATTTGTAATGCAATTTGCAATACACATTTACACTGTGAATCGCAGTGCATACATTGCATGTTAGACCTGGCATCCATGGCGTGGTTTCCCCTGGCTTTTTGCCTCTACCTCCTGTATTTTTGATGCTGTGCTGGATTTCGTATTTGCTGCCTTAGATGCTTTGGGCACTTTGCCACTGCTGATCAGTGTCAAAGTGCAAGTACTCCCTGTGTAAATTGTTATGATTGGTTATCCATGATTGGCATATTTGATTTACTGATAAGCCCCTAGTAAAGTGCACTGAGTGTGCCAGGGCCTGTAAATCAAATGCTACTAGTGGGCCTGCAGCACTATTTGTGCCACCCACATGAGTAGCCCTGAAAAGATGTCTCAGGCCTGCCATTGCAGTGCCTGTGCGCAGTTTGTTAACTGCCATGTCAACCTGGCAAGTGCACCCACTAGCCAGGCCCTAACCTTCCCTAATCTTACATGTTAGTCACCCCTAAGGTAGGCCCAAGGTACCGCTGTGTGCAGTGTATGTGAAAGGTAGGACATGACCTGATGTGTGTGACATGTCCTGATAGTGAAATACTGCCAATTTAGTTTTTCACTATTGTAAGGCTATCTGTTCCCATAGGATAGAATGGGGAGTTTGCTTATAACATCTTATAAGCATAACTGCCCCTGGGAACCAGATAGGAAAATAAAGTTTAGTATGCCTGAACTCAGAATGTTAAAATGCATCTTTTAGTGAGGGTGATTTTTAGATTCTGTGTTTGAAAATACCACTTTTAGAAAGTAGGTATTTTCTTGCTTAGCCATCCAGTATGTCTCTGCTAGGATGTGTATTGACTGTCTGGCTTTGGAGTGACAAGGGCTGGGGATGTGCAGTGGCTCCAGAGAGTCTGGATGAGTCAGTACTAGGCTGAATAGGCCTAGACTGCATTTGGAGTGGTGGGAGGAGTAGCACTTGCCCCTGAATACCGCTGTGCCTCCCTTCCACAATGATGGTTCTGCCCCCCTGTGGTGTGTCTGGAGCCAGGGCTCACACTGACAATGGAGGTTGTTGTGCACTTGCAAAGTGCCCCCCAGAACTGGTTTGGACTGGGCTCAGAGCCCTGAGCCAGGAGAGAACAAAGAGATTTACAGTATAAAAAGAGGGGCCCTGACCCCAGACTTTTAGATCATCCTTGGAATTCAAGAGGACCCTTTGCCAAGGAGAAGACCTGGAGAGACTGAGGAGAAGTACTGCCCCTTTGCTGTGTGGGGTTGGCCTGCAGTTGCTGTGTCTGTCAAGGAAAGGAGAAGGACTTTGCTGTGTTCTGCGTCTCCTGCTTGAAGGAGATCTCTAAGGGCCTGTGTGTGCTGGCCTCCTGTTCTGAAGACTCAGGGACACAAAGACTTCACCACCAGCTCCCCTGAACTCTGCTGCTATGAGTTCTGACCTGCCAGGAGGTGCCTGTGCCAGTATTCGACCTCTGGAGGTTGTTGCTGCTGTTTGGGAGCTGGAAGAGAGAAGGAACTTGAAGAACTACAAAAACGACGCATCGCTCTTCTTGCGGCTATTTTTCTGATGCATCTCCACGGCGCGAGAAGAGTTTCCATGCATCACCTTGCCGCTACGAAATCCGACACAGCCCCTGTCGCTGCTGCAAGAATTGACGCATCAAGGGGTCGCGGCTGAAGAAAACTGACGCAGCGCTGCTCACCGCCACCACGTCGATTACCGACGCATCCCGGATTTCCACGCATCGCACCTGTGCGACAAGTTTTCCCGACTCATCACCTGCGGACCGGAACCGTCACGACGAATCGATGCATCACTTCCCTCTACAGACCGCATTCGACGCATCACTTTTCCTGCGTGCAGCAGAACTGTTGCATCGCCTCCCCAAGGTCTCAGCTGACACATCTCTTTGTTTTCGATGCTTCTTCACTCTGCTCTTGTTTGGCCCTGTGAATTTTGACGCAAATACAGGTACTTTGTGTAAAAGTCCCGCATCCATAGTTTTCTATGGTACAAGTTCTTGAAACCTTTTGAAAGTCATATTTTTAACTCTATGTTGGATTTTTGTCGTTTTGGTCTTGTTAAGTTTAGATAAAGATATTTTATTTTTCTAAACTGGTGTGGTGTCCATTTGTGTTTTTTCACTGTGTTACTGTGAGTGTGGGTACAAATACTTTACACATTGCCTTTGGGATAAGCCTGTCTGCTCGTGTCAAGCTACCAAGGGGTTGAGCAGGGGTTATCTAAAGTGTGTATACCCCTTACCCTGACTAGAAGCAAGGGTCCCTATTTGGACCAAGGTACCTACCTGTGCCAACTAGAGACCCCCATTTCAAACATTGCACATATTGCAAACCGTTGAAAATCACAGAGTAAAATATACAATAATGAATACTTGACCTCCTATCTTCAAAAGTGAGTAAAATGTGATTGGTTTGTGATTTCTTATACAGTCACAAAACACCGAATGGTTACTGACTGCTCCAGTCAATTGATACTGCTCCAGGTAGTTGATAAACATTCACAAAGTGGAATATGTCACACCTGTCAATCTTTAGAAGCAGATTGGCAAGTGACGCTCCCGATTTCAGCAGGAGATCCCCAGTTATTTACAAGCTATGTATGACTTTTTTTCCTTTCAGCTGCGTATTTAATCCAATTTGTTTAACACATACCAGATTAACATTGATTAGACTGTTATTTAACTGCAGCAAAGTAGTATTTTTTCATAAATGGGAACTGTCTTAGTACCCAGTGGAGAGGTGTGGTGCAGCGGCCAGGGCAGCTGACTTCGGAGCACAGGGTTCACGGTTCGATCCCCGGCTCCGGCGGCAGCTCAGCACCGTGTGACTCTGGGCAATAGCTCACTTAATTTCCACTACGGCCCCCAGCGCCTTGAGACCCGTAAGGGTGAGTAGCTGCGCTATATAAAAACTGACTTACTTACTTACTTGACTCTCTGATGTGAAGTTATTTCTCAGTGTTCTGAGGGATAGCTCAATGAGTTCAATGTTCATCAGCTAATCAAATTAGTGATCAGCAGGTTGCAAGTTCGAGTCCCACAAGCGTGACTTAGTTTTCCGGAATCCCGATTACCTCCTAAGTGCGGAGGATGACCTGTTGACATCCTCTGTGCTAGCTCCACAATGCTGAGGATGTCAACAGGTCATCCTCCTGGGCGGTTGCGGGAAATGCTCTGTTGGCCCCACCAGAGGCTTCACTGCTTGTCAGCTTCTATGGTGGTTAATGGGGAATTGCTTCTGCGTCAGCCCCCGCCTCTCCTCCACCCATCACCCACACTGACGTCACTGATCACTGACGTCACTGATCACAGTGAATGGAGTTACCAGGAGCAGGTAAGGCAAGCTCCCTGAGCGTCTGATGAATTTTTCTAGCATGCCCCTTAGGGTTTGAGGCCATCATCGCTAGAAAGAGGAGAGTCTCCACTTTTCAGCTATGACTTTCTCGAAAACAATCCCTGCTAATGGATTGTGGACACATCATGATCCAAGAGTGGGGATCCACTAGACACCAGGGAAAAGATATATATATATATATATTCATTGAAAAAAACATAGGTTTCAGGGACATTATAGTTAGAAATTAGCATTTTAAAAAACCCTAGAAATTTACTGAAAAAACCACAGGTTTCAGGGACGTTATAGTTAGTTGGACATTTCACTCGTAGAAAACCAGAGAAATTTGGCCGTTATAGTTAGTTGAGCTAACTATAACTCATGCCCCCGCAATGCACTGCTGATGACGTCACATATTACATCATTCATGACATGGTCAGTGACATCACTGATGACATCTCAAATGACATCACTGATTACATCACTGATGACATCATCCAGTGACTGTGTGTTTCTGTAAAAGTTTAAATATGTTTTATATATATATATGCCAAGGTGTATTGAAGAATGAGTGGGTGTATAAGTGTCTGAATGGATGATTTAGTAGGTGCGTGACTGACTATAAGTGAGTGATTAAATGTGTCTTACTGAATGCATGGGTTAATGACTTAACTGTGTGAATGTCTGTATCAGTTTGTCTGTTGGTGTGTAGGCGGCTGCATGGGTTGGTGAGTAGCTACATGAGTGTCTATATGGGTTATTGATTCATTGTCTGAGTATCTGTATGGGTGCTAGAGTGTCTGTGTGGGTGGGGGGGTGTGTGACTCTGTGCATAGATGTGTGAGTGGGTGATTCACTGGGTGTATGGGTTCAAGAGTGCATCTGTGAAGGGCTGTATGGGTGGGTGAGTGTGTGTATGGGTGTGTTGGTGAGTGAATGGATGTCTCAGTGGTACATGTGTGAGTAACTACATATGTGAAAGGCAGTATATGTGAGTGTTGGAGTATATAAATGACTATATGTGAGAGTGAGTGATTGTGAGAGTGGCTGTATGGATGAGTGTGTGCTTGTATCAGTGATTGTATATGAGAGTAAGTATGTGTTAGTATCTGTATGAATAAGTGAGGTGGTATGTGTATAGCTGTATAGGTGAGTAAATGGGAGTGTGATTGATTATTTGCATGACTGACTAGGTGTGTGAGTAACTCTCTGGGTGAGTGGCAGTGTGTGAGTGTCTGTATAGGTGCATGAGTGCATATGATAGTGCTGTATTGATGAGTGACTGCATGTATGAGTGACTGTATGGGTGAATGAGTGGATGTGTGTGTAGACCTAGGAATCAGTGAGTTTGTATGTAGTAACTGGTATTGGTGTGTCTATGGTTTCGAAAATGGTAGTCTGTATTTTAGAGTGGGTGTATCAAAGGTTATATTAGGGTATGAGGAGGTGCATCAGATTATCACGTGGATGATGTCATCAGTGATGTCATTTGAGATGTCATCAGTGATGTCACTGACCATGTCATGAATGATGTAATATGTGACGTCATCAGCAGTGCATTGCGGGGGCGCGTGTTATAGTTAGCTCAACTCAACTATAACAGCTGAATTTCTCTGGTTTTGTACGAGTGAAATGTCCAACTAACAATAATGTCTCTGAAACCTGTGGTTTTTTCAATGAATTTCTAAGGTTTTTAAATGCTAATTTCTGACTATAACGTCCCTGAAACCTATGGTTTTTTCAGTGAATTTCAAAGGTTTTTTAAATGCTAATTTCTAACTATAACGTCCCTCAAACCTATGGTTTTTTCAGTGAATTTCTAAGGTTTTTTTAAATGCTAATTCCTAACTATAACGTCCCTGAAACCTATGGTTTTTTCAGTGAATTTCAAAGGTTTTTTAAATACTAATTTCTAACTATGCCTACAGAGGTAGGACATGTGCAGAAAGAGGAAGAAAAGCACAGAAAGAAGCAACAGAAATGCAGAAAGAGGCAACAGAAGTCCAGAAAGACGAAGAAAGGTACAGAAAGAAGCAAGAGATATGCAGAAAGAACCAACAGAGGTGCAGAAAGAGGCCTTGTAGCAAAGTCATCCTGTGCCCCCAACTTTTTGCTCACTGGTACTGGTGGTTACTGACTCTGACTAACCAGGCCCGGAGCCAGTGCTATGCTGAAAGATACTTAGAATAAGGTGAAAACACCTACATACACTAGGGTACACTATGGGTGGGGGTACCCCTGTGATTGGCATGACCTCCCCTGTAAGGCCCTAGTACAAAATAGGGCAGGGGGATTAAAACAACCTCTAAGTCAGAGGTGCAGAAAGAGGCAAGAGAAGTGCAGAAAGAAGCAACAGAGGTGCCAAAACAGGCAAGAGAGGTGCAGAAAGAAGCAAGTGAAGTGCAGAAAGAGGCAAGAGAGGTGCACAAAGGGGCAACAGAGGTGCAGAAAGAGGCAGGAGGGGTGCAGAAAGAAGGAAGAGAAGTGCAGAAATTACCAACAGAGGTGCAAAATGAAGCAAGAGCGGTACAGAAAAAGGCGGAAGAGGTGCACAAAGAGGCAAGAAAGGTACAGAAAGAGGCAGGAGGGGTGCAGAAAGAAGGAAGAGAAGTGCAGAAAGAAGCAACAGAGGTGCTGAAAGAGGCAAGAGGAGTGCAGAAAGAGGTAGGAGAGGTGCACAAAGAGGCAAGAGAGGTACAGAAAGAGGCAGGAGGGGTGCAGAAAGAAGGAAGAGAAGTGCACAAAGAGGCAAAAGAATTGCTGAAAGAAGCAACAGAGGTGTTGAAAGAAGCAAGAGAAGTACAAAAAGAGGCAAGTGAGGTGCAGAAAGAAGCAAGAGCAGTGCAGAAAGAAGCAAGAGCAGTGCAGAAAGAAGCAAGAGCAGTGCAGAAAGAACCAACAGAGGTGCAAAAAGAAGCAAAAGCGGTACAGAAAAAGGTAGAAGAGGTGCACAAAGAGACAAGAGAGGTTCAGAAAGAGGCAGGAGAGGTGCAGAAAGAAGGAAGAGAAGTGAATAAAGAAGCAACAGAGGTGTTGAAAGAGGCACGGAGGGTGCAGAAAGAGCAAGAGAAGTGCAGAAAGAACCAACAGAGGTACAGAAAGAGGCAAGAGAGGTGCAGAAACAGGCAGGAAAGGTGCAGAAAGAGGGAACAGGGGTGCAGAAAGAAGCAAGAGAGGTGCAGAAAGAGAAAAGAGGGGTACAGAAAGAGGCAAGAGGGGTGCAGAAACAAGCAAGTGAGGTGTAGAAAGAGGCATTAGAGGTGCATAAAGACGCAAGAGAGTTGCAGAAACAAGCAAAAGAAGTGCAGAAAGAGGCAAGAGAATTGCTGAAAGAAGCAACAGAGGTGTGTAAAGAAGTAAGAGAAGTGCAGAAAGAGGCAAGTGAGGTGCAGAAAGACGCAAGAGAGGTGCAGAAAATGGAAAGATAACAGCAGAAAGAGGCAAGAGGGATGCAAAAAAGGGAAGAAGGGTGCTGAAAGAAGCAAGAAAGGTGCAGAAAGAAGCAAGAAGTGCAGAAAGAGGCAAGAGAGGTGCAGAAAGAGGCAAGAGAGGTTCAGAAAGAGGCAAGGGAAGTGCAGAAACAGGCAAGAGAAATGCACAAAGAGGCAAGAGAGGAGCAGAAAGAGGCAAGAGAGGTGTAGAAAGAAGCAAGAGAAGTGCAGAAAGAGGCAGGAGGGGTGCAGAAAGAAGCAAGTGAGGTGCAGAAAGAGGCAACAGAGGTGCAGAAAGACGCAAGAGAGGTGCAGAAACAAGCAAGAGAAGTGTAGAAAGAGGAAAGAGAATTGCTGAAAGAAGCAACAGAGGTGTAGAAAGAACCAAGAGAAGTGCAGAAAGAGGCAAGTGAGGTACAGAAAGAAGCAAGAATAGTGCAGAAAGAACCAACAGAGGTGCAAAAAGAGGCAAGAGGGCTACAGAAAGAGGTAGGAGAGGTGCACAAAGAGGTAAGAGGTACAGAAAGAGGCAGGAGGGGTGTACAAAGAAGCAATAGAAGTACAGAAAGAGGCAAGTGAGGTGCAGAAAGAAGCCAGAGCAGGGCAGAAAGAACCAACAGAGGTGCAAAAAGAGGCAAGAGGGGTGCAGAAAAAGGTAGGAGATATGCACAAAGAGGCAAGAGAGGTACAGAAAGAGGCAGGAGGGGTGCAGAAAGAAGGAAGAGAAGTGCAGAAAGAAGCACTAGAGGTGCTGAAATAGGTGCAAAGGGTGCAGAAAGAGCAAGAGATGTGCAGAGAGAACCAACAGCGGTATAGAAAGAGGCAAGAGAGATGCAGAAACAGGCAGGAAAGGTGCAGAAAGAGGGAACAGGGGTGCAGAAAGAGAAAAGAGGGGTACAGAAAGAGGCAAGAGGGGTACAGAAAGAGGCAAGAGGGGTACAGAAAGAGGCAAGAGGGGTGCAGAAAGAAGCAAGAGCAGTGCAGAATGAACCAACAAAGGTGCAAAAAGAGGCAAGAGGAGTGCAGAAAGAAGCAAGAGCAGTGCAGAATGAACCAACAGAGGTGCAAAAAGATGCAAGAAAGGTACAGAAAGAGGCAGGAGGGGTGCAGAAAGAAGCAACAGAGGTGCTGAAAGAGGCAAGAGGAGTGCAGAAAGAGGTAGAAGAGGTGCACAAAGAGGCAAGAGAGGTACAGAAAGAGGCAGGGGGGTGCAGAAAGAAGGAAGATAAGTGCAGAAAGAGGCAAGTGAGGTGCAGAAAGAAGCCAGAGCAGGGCAGAAAGAACCAACAGAGGTGCAAAAAGAGGCAAGAGGGGTGCAGAAAAAGGTAGGAGATATGCACAAAGAGGCAAGAGAGGTACAGAAAGAGGCAGGAGGGGTGCAGAAAGAAGGAAGAGAAGTGCAGAAAGAAGCACTAGAGGTGCTGAAATAGGTGCAAAGGGTGCAGAAAGAGCAAGAGATGTGCAGAGAGAACCAACAGAGGTATAGAAAGAGGCAAGAGAGATGCAGAAACAGGCAGGAAAGGTGCAGAAAGAGGGAACAGGGGTGCAGAAAGAGGCAAGAGAGGTACAGAAAGAGAAAAGAGGGGTACAGAAAGAGGCAAGAGGGGTACAGAAAGAGGCAAGAGGGGTACAGAAAGAGGCAAGAGGGGTGCAGAAAGAAGCAAGAGCAGTGCAGAATGAACCAACAGAGGTGCAAAAAGAGGCAAGAGGAGTGCAGAAAGTGGTAGGAGAGGTGCACAAAGAGGCAAGAGGAGTGCAGAAAGAAGCAAGAGCAGTGCAGAATGAACCAACAGAGGTGCAAAAAGAGGCAAGAGGAGTGCAGAAAGAAGCAAGAGCAGTGCAGAATGAACCAACAGAGGTGCAAAAAGATGCAAGAAAGGTACAGAAAGAGGCAGGAGGGGTGCAGAAAGAAGCAACAGAGGTGCTGAAAGAGGCAAGAGGAGTGCGGAAAGAGGTAGAAGAGGTGCACAAAGAGGCAAGAGAGGTACAGAAAGAGGCAGGGGGTGCAGAAAGAAGGAAGATAAGTGCAGAAAGAGGCAAGTGAGGTGCAGAAAGAAGCCAGAGCAGGGCAGAAAGAACCAACAGAGGTGCAAAAAGAGGCAAGAGGGGTGCAGAAAAAGGTAGGAGATATGCACAAAGAGGCAAGAGAGGTACAGAAAGAGGCAGGAGGGGTGCAGAAAGAAGGAAGAGAAGTGCAGAAAGAAGCACTAGAGGTGCTGAAAGAGGCAAGAGGAGTGCAGAAAGAGGTAGAAGAGGTGCACAAAGAGGCAAGAGAGGTACAGAAAGAGGCAGGGGGTGCAGAAAGAAGGAAGATAAGTGCAGAAAGAGGCAAAAGAATTGCTGAAAGAAGCAACAGAGGTGTAAAAAGAAGCAAGAAGTGCAGAAAGAGTCAAGTGAGGTGCAGAGAGAACCAACAGAGGTATAGAAAGAGGCAAGAGAGATGCAGAAACAGGCAAGAGAGGTGCAGAAAGAGAAAAGAGGGGTACAGAAAGAGGCAAGAGGGGTACAGAAAGAGGCAAGAGGGGTACAGAAAGAGGCAAGAGGGGTGCAGAAAGAAGCAAGAGCAGTGCAGAATGAACCAACAGAGGTGCAAAAAGAGGCAAGAGGAGTGCAGAAAGTGGTAGGAGAGGTGCACAAAGAGGCAAGAGGAGTGCAGAAAGAAGCAAGAGCAGTGCAGAATGAACCAGCAGAGGTGCAAAAAAAGGCAAGAGAGGTACAGAAAGAGGTAGGAGGGGTGCAGAAAGAAGCAACAGAGGTGCTGAAAGAGGCAAGAGGAGTGCAGAAAGAGGTAGAAGAGGTGCACAAAGAGGCAAGAGAGGTACAGAAAGAGGCAGGGGGTGCAGAAAGAAGGAAGATAAGTGCAGAAAGAGGCAAAAGAATTGCTGAAAGAAGCAACAGAGGTGTAAAAAGAAGCAAGAAGTGCAGAAAGAGTCAAGTGAGGTGCAGAAAGAACCAACAGAGGTGCAAAAAGAAGCAAGAGCGGTACAGAAAAAGGTAGAAGAGGTGCACAAAGAGGCAAGAGAGGTACAGAAAGAGGCAGGAGGGGTGCAGAAAGAAGGAAGAGAAGTGCAGAAAGAAGCAACAGAGGTGCTGAAAGAGGCGCGAAGGGTGCAGAAAGAGCAAGAGAAGTGCTGAAAGAACCAACAGAGGTACAGAAAGAGGCAAGAGAAGTACAGAAACAGGCAGGAAAGGTGCAGAAAGAGGGAACAGGGGTGCCGAAAGAGGCAAGAGAGGTGCAGAAAGAGAAAAGAGGGGTGCAGAAAGAGGCAAGACAGGTGCAGAAAGAAGCAAGAGAAGTGCAGAATGAACCAACAGAGGTGCAAAAAGAGGCAAGAGGAGTGCAGAAAGAGTTAGGAGAGGTGCACAAAGAGGCAAGAGAGGTACAGAAAGAGGCAGGAGGGGTGCAGAAAGAAGAAAGAGAAGTGCAGAAAGAGGCAAAAGAATTGCTGAAAGAAGCAAGAGCGGTACAGAAAATGGTAGAAGAAGTGCACAGAGACAAGAGAGGTTCAGAAAGAGGCAGCACGGGTGCAGAAAGAAGGAAGAGAAGTGCAGATAGAAGCAAAAGGGGCTGAAAGAGGCGCAGAGGGTGCAGAAAGAGGAAGAGAAGTTCAGAAGGAACCAACAGAGGTACAGAAAGAGGCAAGAGAGGTGCAGAAACAGGCAGGAAAGGTGCAGAAAGAGGGAACAGGGGTGCAGAAAGAAGGAAGAGAAGTGTAGAAAGAGACAAAAAGATTGCTGAAAGAAGCAACAGAGGTGTAGAAAGAAGCAAGAGAAGTGCAGAAAGAGGCAAGTGAGGTAAAGAAAGAAGCAAGAGCAGTGCAGAAAGAACCAACAGAGGTGCAAAAAGAAGCAAGAGCGGTACAGAAAAAGGTAGAAGAGGTGCACAAAGAGGCAAGAGAGGTACAGAAATAGGCAGGAGTGGTGCAGAAAGAAGGAAGAAAAGTGCAGAAAGATGCAACAGAGGTGCTGAAAGAGGCGCGAAGGGTGTAGAAAGGGCAAGAGAAGTGCAGAAAGAACAAACAGAGGTACAGAAAGAGGCAAGAGAGGTGCAGAAACTGGCAGGATAGGTGCAGAAAGAGGGAACAGGGGTGCAGAAAGAGGCAAGAGAGGTGCAGAAAGAGCAAAGAGGGGTGCATAAAGACGCAAGAGATGTACAGAAACAAGCAAAAGAAATGCAGAAAGAGGCAAGAGAATTGCTGAAAGAAGCAACAGAGGTGTTGAAAGAAGCAAGAGAAGTGCAGAAAGAGGCAAGTGAGGTGCAGAAAGAGGCAAGAGAACAGCAGAAAGAGGCAAGAGGGATGCAGAAAAGGGAAGAAGGGTGCAGAAAGAAGCAAGAGAGGTGCAGAAAGAGGCAGGAGATGCAGAAAGAGGCGAGAGAGGTTCAGAAAGAGGCAAGGGAAGTGCAGAAAGTGGCAGGAGGGGTGCAGAAAGAAGCAAGTGAGGTGCAGAAAGAAGCAACAGAGGTGCTGAAAGAGGCAAGAGGAGTGCAGAAAGAGGTAGAAGAGGTGCACAAAGAGGCAAGCGAGGTAGAGAAAGAGGCAGGAGGGGTGCAGAAAGAAGGAAGAGACATGCAGAAATAGGCAAGAGAATTGCTGAAAGAAGCAACAGAGGTGTACAAAGAAGCAATAGAAGTACAGAAAGAGGCAAGTGAGGTGCAGAAAGAAGCAAGAGCAGTGCAGAAAGAGGCAGGAGGGGTGCAGAAAGAAGGAAGAGAAGTGCAGAAAGAAGCAACAGAGGTGCTGAAAGAGGCGTGAAGGGTGCAGAAAGAGCAAGAGAAGTGGAGAAAGAACCAACAGAGGTACAGAAAGACGCAGCAGAGGTACAGAAAGAGGCAGGAGGGGTGTAGAAAGAAGGAAGAGAAGTGCAGAAAGAAGCAACAGAGGTGCTGAAAGAGGCAAGAGGAGTGCAGAAAGAGGTAGAAGAGGTGCACAAAGAGGCAAGAGAGGTACAAAAAGAGGCAGAAGGGGTGCAGAAAGAAGGAAGAGAAGTGCTTAAAGAAGCAACAGAGATGTAGTAAGGGGAAGTGGGGTGGAGAAGGAGGCAAGAGGGATACAGAAAGAAACAAGAGAGGTGCAGAAAGAGGGAAGAGGGGTGCAGAAAGAGGGAACAGTGGTGTGAAAGAGGCATGAGGGTTGCAGAAAGAAGCAACAGAAATGCAGAAAGAGGCAAGAGAGGCACAGAAAGAAGCAAGAGTCGTTTACACACCATTAGTACCAATTTAATACCCACATTTAGCAATAAGTAACTGGTGACCATTCTAGGTTTGCACAGGGCCTTCCACCATGCTGTAACTCTTGTCGCTGCATTTTTGGTAACGTTTGAGCCGTTTGAGCTAGAAACAAAGTTTTTTTGTTCAAATCTGCAGATTATGCAGCAGATGATGGATTATGTGGCAAATGCGGTAAAAGTATAATTGTGCAAAAGTCGGTGCAGCCAAACAGTCACATAATTCCAGTGGCCCTGCTCATACTTCTGACTAGGTCCAGAAGTGCTCCTCAGTGGTTCCTTCTTTTTTTTGTTTCATTGAGTTCATAGTTTAGCATCTATGGAAACGAGGAAGACTAAACCTGAGGTTACAATTCCATAACACAGACTATCATACCACACAATTACTCTCCATAACACATAATCCCACTCTACATAATTCCTACACACTAAATACCACATACTTTCTATCCACATAATTTCACTGCACAGCATACCACATAATTCCAGTACACGCAACCTACATCCACTCCACTCCAAGAAACATTATTAAAACACTTTTACATTTACAACGCCAATAGCTCTAACTCTCGCAAATGCGAAACCTATTACATTGCAAACTCTTCTTTAACTAGTAGTCGCGTTTGCAGAGTGGTGGAGAAAGGGTGCTGGGCCTCCGACCAGCGCTCAGAAATTCCGCTGCGTAGGACTTACAGGAGGTACCAGGAGGGCTTCTTAGCCCCCAAAGTCCCTCAGGAGTAAAGTGGACTTCATCCCCCATCCCGTAGTCTGCCAGGAGGTGCGTTTGCAGAGTGGTGGAGAAAGGGTGCTGGGCCTCCGACCAGCGCTCAGGAATTCCGCTGCGTAGGACTTACAGGAGGTACCAGGAGGGCTTCTTAGCCCCCAAAGTCCCTCAGGAGTAAAGTGGACTTCATCCCCATCCCGTAGTCTGCCAGGGGGTGCGTTTGCAGAGTGGTGGAGAAAGGGGGCGTGGCCTCCGAAGACGTCTTAGCAATTCCACTGTGTGGGACTTACTGGAGGTAACAAGAGGGGTAGTTGGCCCCCAAGGACATCCTTGGGGCCAACTACCCCTCCGATTACCTCCAGTAAGTCCCACACAGCAGGATTGCTAAGTTCTCATAGCAGGCCACGCCCCCTTTGCCCACCACTCTGCAAACACGCTCCCTGGTGCGCTCTTGGATGGGGATTGAAGTCCCCTTCACTGCTGGGGGTGGTTAGGGGCCAACTAGCCTACCACTTACCTCCAGTAAGCCCCACACAGTGGGATTGCTGAGAGGTGGACACAGGCCACGCCCCCTTTCTCCACCACTCTGCAAACACGCCTCCTGGCGTGCTCTTGGTTGGGGGATGAAGTCCCCTTACCTCCTGAGGGTCCCTGAGGGCCCACTAGCCCTCCTGTTATGTCTAGTAAGCCCCACACAGCTGGATTGCTGAGAGGTGCACTCCTGCTCGGAGATGAAGTTCACTTTAGTCCTTCGGTCCTCTGGACACAAGAGGACCTCATCGCCCCCCAGGGCTTGAGCCATATTTTTTTTTTTTTATTAAAAAACTGTAAGGGGGCTGCGCGGCCCCCCTCCCGAGGCCGATTACAGCCTCGGGGACCCCATTCCCCGGGTCCTGGCCAGCCTGGTTTTTTTTGGTGGGGGGGGCCAGACCAATTATGGCCCCAGGGACCCCATCCCCCGGGGCCCGGCCTTATTTATTAAAAAATAATTCCAAAAGGGAGGGGGGCCGCGTGGCCCCCCTTCCCTGGGCCACTATTGGCCCCGGGGACCCCAACCACCAGGGACCGGCCTTATTTTTTTAAAACATAAATAATTAAGAGCAGGAGCCCCCCCGCATTTGAATAAGGATCGCCCCGGGGAGGTGGCAGTCCCTGGGCCTGCGGGGGCCCCGCGGACCACCGCACCATTATTAAATATTGACCCCGGGACCTGGCCCACCTGGGGGCTTCAAGAAAACAAAGTGTGGGAGACCGCACTTCATTTTTTAAAAAAAAATTCTTCCGGATTCGCACACCCAGCGCGACTCTGGCCGAATTTTTTTTTTTTTTTAAAATGCTTTTTTTGGGCCTGGCGGTCTCTGTGGGAGCCCCTGAGCAGGCCTAGGGGTCTGGGTGTTTCTACCCTGCCCCCTTTTTCTTCATTTGTAACTTTTTCTTTCCTTTTTCTTGCGACTCGGTTACCGAGTCACAAGATGGCTGCCAACACATTCTGGTTTGGAGTGTTGGCAGCAAATCAGAATTAAGCTCGTGCTCGGGAGGAGTCGCGAATCCTCCTCGGTGCTCAGATATCGATATTTTTATTTTTTGAATTTCTCAGAAATTACCGAATGGATTTACACCATTTAAAAAAAAGGTCGCTTTCTGAACCAAGAGCTACCTTTTTGCCAAATTTGATGCAATTCCGTTCAGCAGTTCGGGCTGTAGCCTGTTCCAAAAATTCCTATGGAAATTAACATGGAGAAAACGTGTTTTGGGACCCCCTTTTTTCTCGGCCCCCGCTTCACGAATGATCCCGAAACTTTCAAGATAGGAGCTGACCTGAGCGCCTCATTAGTTTTGAAAATTTCGTGATGATTCGTCAAACGGCGCCAAAGATATTGGGAAAAGAAAAAACGCTTTTCCTACGGAAACTAGGTCGTAACTATAACTATCTACTGGCGACCGCCAGTAGGTAATATATATATATATATTCACTGAAAAAACCATAGGTTTTAGGGACAGTTATAGTTAGTTGGACATTGCACTCGTACAAAACCCGTGAAATTCCCCGTTATAGTTAGTTCAGCTAACTATAACTCGCGCCCCGCAATGCACTGCTGATGACGTCACATATTACATCACTCATGACATGGTCAGTGACATCACTGATGACATCACTGATGACATCTCAAATGACATCACTGATGACATCATCCAGTGACTGTGTGTTTCTGTAAAGTTTAAATATGTTTAATATATATAGGGAAAGGCGTATTGAAGAATGAGTGGGTGTATAAGTGTCTGAATGGATGATTTAGTAGGTGCGTGACTAACTCTATAAGTGAGTGCTTAAACGTATCTTACTGAATGCATGGGTTAGTGACTAAACTGGGTGAATGTCTGTATCCGTCTGTCTGTTGCTGTGTAAGTGGCTGCATGGGTTTGTGAATAGCTACATGAGTGTCTATATGAGTTGATTGGTTGTCTGAGTATCTGTATGGGTGCCTGAGTGTTTGTGTGGGTTGGGTGTGTGCGACTCTGCATAGATGTGTGAGTGGGTGATTCCCTGGGTGGATGGTTTCAAGAGTGCATCTGTGATAGACTGTATGGGTGGGTAAGTGTGTGTAAGAGTATGTTAGTGAGTGAATGTATGTCCCAGTGGTACATGTGTGAGTAATTACATATGTGAAAGGCAGTATATATGTGTGTTGGAGTATATAAATAGCTATAAGCTAGAGTGTGTGATTGTGAGAGTGACTGTATGGATGAGTGTGTGCTTGTATCAGTGATCGTATAAGAGCGTAAGAATGTGCTAGTATTTGTATGAGTAAGTGAGCTGGTGTGTGTATAACTGTATAGGTGAGTAAATGGCAGTGTGTTTAATTATTTGCATGACTGACTAGGTGTGTGAGTACCTCTATGGATGAGTGGCGGTGTTTGAGTGTCTATATAGGAGTATGAGTGCATATGATAGTCCTGTACTGAGTGACCGTAAGTATGAGTGACTGTACGGGTGAGTGAGTGGATGTGTGTGTAGACCTAAGAATCAGTGAGTGGGTATGTAGTTATTGGTGTTGGAGTGTCTATGGTTTTGCGAATGGCAGTCTGTAATTTAGAGTGGGTGTATCAAATGTTATATTAGGGTGTGAGGAGGTGCATCAGATTATCATGTGGATAATGTCTTCAGTGATGTCATCAGTGATGTCATTTGAGATGTCATCAGTGATGTCATCAGTGATGTCACTGACCATGTCATGAGTGATGTAATATGTGACGTCATCAGCAGTGCATTGCGGGGGCGCGAGTTATAGTTAGCTGAACTAACTATAACAGGGGAATTTCACGGGTTTTGTACGAGTGCAATGTCCAACTAACTATAACTGTCCCTAAAACCTATGGTTTTTTCAGTGAATTTGTAAGGTTTTTTAAATGCTAATTCCTAACTATAACATGTCTGAAACCTATGGTTTTTTTCAGTGAATTTCAAAGGTTTTGTAAATGACAATTTTTAAATGTATTAATTGTTATATTTATTTTTTTGATACTGATTTACTACATTTTTTTAAACTTTTTATTTTTAGATTTTTTATTTTTTAAATTACATTATAATTACATTATACATTACATTACAAAATATACTTTCTCAGAATGAATTACTTTAGTTTAAATACTTTGCAAATAGGCAATAGACTTTTAAGTACAGTAGTTACAGTTGTTGCAATGGGCAACACAATTTCAAACACAATGCAACATTGAGATCAATGTGAATTTCTAGTTAAATGCAATTAGTTACTTTATGGATTACTTTTCTAACCACAGGACTGGATCCTAGATTCAGTCCTGGGACATCTCCTGTAAACAGTTGAGTAAAAGCGTTTTGGTTACAGTAGTGATTTTTAAGGAATATTATTGTATTTTAAAAGTTGACAATAAGAAGAAACTTTTTCACATAGAATCACCAATGTTATCCTATGGGAGGAAATTCACTTAGCAGGTAAGTAGTGTTATCGTTACTTTTTCTTACTCAGTGGTGGATCCTGAATCCAGCACTGGTGCATCTCCTGTAAACAGTTGAAAGAATGCGTTTAAGTCATACAGGCGATTTTTAAGGAATATTTGTAGTTTGTGAAAATCGACACTTTGAAACTTTTCTGCTGAAAACCAGACAATGGATTCCTATGGAAGGAAATACAAGTTACTGGTAAGTACAGTTAGAATTACTTTTCAGGGTCAGTGCTGGGCTAAAAGATGCAGCACTGGGTTCTCTCCTGATAACAAGTGAGTAAATCGGAATTCGTAGTTCGGCTGATTTTAGAGGAATATTATAAAGTTCCAAAACTCCACACTTAGAAGAATTTCCAAGTGAAACCAGTCAATGTTAGCCTATGGAAGGAAATTCAAGTTACTGGTAAGTACGGTTAGAATTACTTTTCAGGATCTGTACTTGGCTCAAAGATGCAGCACTGAGGTCTCTCCTGATAACAGGTGAGTAAATCGGAATTCGTAGTTCTGCTGATTTTAGAGGAATATTTGTATGTTTCAAAATCGACAGAAACTTTTTCAGCAAAAAGCAGGCAATGATATCCTATGGAAGGAAAATCAAGTTACTGGTAAGTTCGGTTAAAATTTCTTTTCAGGATCAGTACTGGGCTCAAAGATGCAGCACTGGGTTCTCTCCTGATAACAGGTGAGTAAATCGGAATTCGTAGTTCGGCTGATTTTAGAAGAATATTATAAAGTTCCAAAACTCCACACTTAGAAGAATTTCCAAGTGAAACCAGTCAATGTTAGCCTATGGAAGGAAATTCAAGTTACTGGTAAGTACGGTTAAAATTACTTTTCAGGATCAGTACTGGGCTCAAAGATGCAGCACTGAGGTCTCTCCTGATAACAGGTGAGTAAATCGGAATTCGTTGTTCGGCTGATTTTAGATGAATATTTTAAAGTTCCAAAACTCCACACTTTGAAGAATTTCCAAGTGAAACCAGTCAATGTTAGCCTATGGAAGGAAATTCAAGTTACTGGTAAGTAAGGTTAGAATTACTTTTCAGGATCAGTACTGGGCTCAAAGATGCAGCACTGAGGTCTCTCCTGATAACAGGTGAGTAAATCGGAATTCGTAGTTCGGCTGATTTTAGAGGAATATTTGCACAATGGTGAAGGAAGGGGGTGGGGCCTGAGGTGACATGTCTGCAAACACGCCCTGTGGCGCGTTTTAAGTTGGAGAATTAATTCCTCCTCAATCCCGAGGGTCCCTAGGGGCCAACTAGCCCACCAGGTACCTCCAGTATGCGCCAGAGAGCTGCGTTGCACAGAGGTGTCCAGAGGCCATGCCCCTTTTTACAACACTCTGCAACGCAGCTCCGTGGCGCTTATTGGAGGTACCTGGTGGGCTAGTTGGCCCCCAGGGACCCTCAGGATTGAAGGGGATTTAAATCCCCATCTTAAAACGCGCCACGGGGCCTGTCTGCACACATGTCACCTGAAGCCCCGCCCCCTCCCTTCACCACTGTGCAAACGCGCCCCGTGGCGCGTTTTAAGTTGGGGGATTAAGTCCCCTTGAATACTGAGGGTCCCTGGGGACCAACTAGCCCACCAAGTACCTCCAGTAAGCGCCACAGAGCTGCGTTGCAGAGAGGTGTAAAAAGGGGCGTGGCCTGGACATCCTCTCTGCAACCCAGCCCTGTGGCACTTACTGGAGGTACCTGGTGGGCTAGTTGGCCCCAGGGACCCCCAGTATTGAATGGGAATTATTTCCCCAATTTAAAACGCGCCACAGCAGCGTTTGCAGAGTGGTTAAGGGAGGGCGGCGCCTGACGCTCGATCACGTCTTTTTCTTTCTTTTTGTTTTTTTGAAGGGGGCTGTGTGGCGCCCTTCTTCTTTACTTTTGGGGCCCTGGGGACCCCATCCCCCAGGGCCTGATGCCTTTTTCCTTTAAAAAAAAAAAAAATACTGTAGGGGAAGGGGCCGCGTGGCCCCCTCCCGTGGTCTATTCCGGCCCCGGGGACCCCATCCCCGGGGCCGGCCTTTTAAAAAAGAAAAATTATTTTTATTATTTTTGCGGAGGGGGCCGCGTGGCCCCCTCCCCGGGCCACTACTTGCCCCGGGACCCCATCCCCCGGGGCTGGCCCTATCCTTTGGGGTCCGTGGGGGACCCCAACTCCCCACGGACCCTGCCGGCTCCCCGCGTCCTGCGGGAGCCGGTATTGCTTTTCCACATGGGGAGCTGCTAACATGCAGCTCCCCGAGTGGAAAGCAATGTGCTTTGGATATTGGAGAGAGAGCAGGTTTCCTGCTCTCTCTTCCAATATCCAAAGCAGTTTGCTATGACAGGACGGGAGCCGCGAGGCTCCCGTCCTGTCATAGCAAACTACAGTGTCCCGGGGTAGGCACCCGGGACACCGCAGGAGCCGGCCCTGGGGGTGGTGGTCCCCAGGGCCATCAAGGGTCTCCAGGAGGGGGCCGCGCGGCCCCCTCCCAACTTATTCAAAGCTCCGGGGAGGTGGTGGTCCCCGGGCTCTGGGGTCCGTAACGGACCCCCATATTTAAATTTTAGTGCCCCGGGGAGGTGGCGGTCCCGGGCGTGTGGGGGCTGGAGCCCCCCACACAGGCAATTTTAATTTAAAAAGAAGCCCCGGGGGTGGCGGTCCCTGGGCTGCGGGAGGGCTGAGAGCCCTCCTGTACCATTTGTTTTTAAAGCCCCGGGGTGGCGGTCCCCGGGCTTGGGAGCCTTAGAGGCCCCCACATATTATAAATAAACCCCGCATGCCCCCGGGACTTGGCCCACCCGTGGGCCAATTAACAACGAAGCGCGGGAGACCGCGCTCGTTTTGTTTTTTATCGGCAGGATCCGCGCACCCAGCGCGTTTTTGCCGATTTTTAAAAATATATATATTATCTACTGGCGGTCGCCAGTAGATAGTTATAGTTAGGACCTATTTTCCATAGGAAATCCGCAACATTCTATTTGCAATAACGTTGGCGCCGGTTGACGAATCTTCGCGAAAGCTTCCAACTTGTTGGGGCGCTCCGGTCGGCTCCTATCCTGAAAGTCTCGGGGTGATTCGTCGAGCGGGGGCCGAGAAAAAAGGGGGGTCCCAAAACGCGTTTTCCCCATTCATTTTTCCATAGGAACCTTTAGTCGCAGCTACAGGCCGAACTGCTGAACGGAATTACACCAAATTTGGCAAAGAGGTAGCCCTTGGTTCAGTGTCGTGCCTTTTGCTTAAATGGTGTAAATCCGTTCAGTAGTTCCTGAGAAAATCAAAAGTAAAGTCACATATATATCTATGGCCGAGTAGGGTCCGCGTACCCTCCCCGATCACGAGCTGCATGCTAATTGGCTGTCAAGTGGCTGTCAACACTCCAAATCAGGAAGTGTTGGCAGCCATTTTGTCCTCGGTAGAACCGAGGGACAGAAACAAGTGCGCAAAGCGCAAAAGGGGGCAGGGTAGAAACACCCTGACCCCTAGGTCTGCTCAGGGGGTCCCACAAGGACCCCCTGGGCAGAAAGCATTTTTTTAAACGGCGGGATGCGCTTAGGGTGCGCGGATCCCGCCGATTAAAAAAAAAGCATAAGAAACAAGTGCGCAAACCGCACAAAGGGGGCAGGGTAGAAACACCCTGACCCCTAGGTCTGTTCAGGGGTCCCACAAGGACCCCCTGGGCAGAAAGCATTTTTTTTTTAAATCGGCGGGATGCGCTTAGGGTGCGCGGATCCCGCCGTAATTAAAAATCGAAGCGCGGTCTCCGCACTTCGATGCTATTTTGCCCTTGGGTGGGCCAAGTCCCGGGGGCATGCGGGGGTTTATTTATTTTTAATGTGGGGGGCCTCTAAGGCCCCCCAAGCCCCGGGGAGCACCACCCCCCGGGGCTTTAAATAAATAATGTTGGCGGGGGGCACACGGCCCCCCGCAGCCCCGGGGACAGCCACCCCCCGGGGCTTATTTTTTTAAATAAATTACTTGACCTGTGTGGGGGTGCTCCTCCCGGGGCACTAAGAAAATAAATGTGGGGTCCATTATGGATCCCCGAGCCCCGGGACCACCACCTCCCCGGGGCTGTGCAAAGGATGGGAGGGGGGCCGCGTGGCCCCCCTCCTGGAGCCTGTGGTGGCCCTGGCGACCGCCACCCCCCAGGGCTGGCTCCTGCAGTGTCCCGGGGTGCCTAACCCCGGGACACTGTAGTTTACAATGACAGGACGGGAGCCTCGCGGCTCCCGTCCTGTCATTGCAAACTGCTTTGGATATTGGAAGCAAGAGCAGGAAACCTGCTCTCGCTTCCAATATCCAAAGCACATTGCTTTTCCACACAAGGAACCAACTTAAAACGCGCCACAGGGCGTGTTTGCAGACATGGCACCTCAGGCCCCACCCCCTTCCTTCACCATTGTGCAAATATTCCTCTAAAATCAGCCGAACTACGAATTCCGATTTACTCACCTGTTATCAGGAGAGACCTCAGTGCTGCATCTTTGAGCCCGGTACTGATCCTGAAAAGTAATTTTAACCGTACTTACCAGTAACTTGAATTTCCTTCCATAGGATATCATTGACTGGTTTCACTTGGAAATTCTTCTAAGTGTGGAGTTTTGGAACTTTATAATATTCCTCTAAAATCAGCCGAACTACGAATTCCAATTTACTCACCTGTTATCAGGAGAGACCTCAGTGCTGCATCTTTGAGCCCAGTACTGATCCTGAAAAGTAATTTTAACCGTACTTACCAGTAACTTGAATTTCCTTCCATAGGATATCATTGCCTGCTTTTTGCTACGAAATCCAGGTACTTTGTAGGTAAAGGGTCGCAGAGACCACTGCTTTGAACTGAACTCCTCTTTGCACACTTCAACTATTTTTGCAGCATTTCAAGAGTAATCCTATTTTACAGTATTGTGGCTTTTTATCGTTATTGGTCTTGTGTTAAGTCTATATATAAAGATACTTATTTTTGATAACTACTTGTGTGGTGTTCCTCACTGTGTTACTGTGTATGGTCATAAATGCTTCACACACTGCCTCTGAGATAAGCCTAACTGCTCGTGCTACGTTACCACAGGGTTGAGCAGGAGTTATCAAAGGGTGGAACCCTCTCACTCTGACTTAGGAAGAAGGGTCCCTACTTGGACAGTGGCCAGCCATTGCCAACTAGAGACCCCCATTTCTAACAGGATCCATGCCAAATGTTGTCCTTTTTCTCAACGTCATGGGGATTCTAAAGGTCCTCTGGGCTTGTGGATTCCCCTGGAGGGGACCGCAAAAATAACCAAACTATAGCTACATTTTGTTTTTGGGGGAAAAATGGGAATAAGCTACTGTGCAAGAAAGTGTCTGTTTTTATTTTCTTAAAAATGGCATCAATTAAAAGTTAGCTTTCAGGAACAAGCAGAGCTGTATCAAAAAAACTATTTTGTTACCACAATTTTGGCATTTTTCTAAAATGTAGCTTATCTTTCCTAATTTTTGTGCTTTCAATCTACTTCCAATTTGTGTTGGAAACAGGATGAAGTCCATGGCTGATGTCAGAAAGACATACATTTCTGAAAAGTAGACAACAATTTGAATTCAGGAAGTGGTATTTGTGTAGATACCTCAAGGTTTTCAAAAAGAAATTATCTGTTGAAAGAAAAAATATGAAAAATGGGTAGTGTACAACAGTTATTTCTGACAACGTTTTCATCTGTACCTTCATGTCAGGATGGCTGATTTCCAAAGGCAATACATGGATACGACTGCCAGAACCGTCTGGTCATGGAGATATATAGAGTTTGTAGGTTCACCATGAACCTGAAGTACCCAAAACCAGCAACTGAACTGGTACCACAATGGTACCACAAACCACAGTGCCAACTTTGTACAGTTTACTAAACAGCTGGACTCCCTTATGGAAGTTATCTACATAAAGGTTATGACCTTTATGAAGGAGAGATTGGGCAAGCTCCCATACAATCTGCTCATTAACATCATCCTTGTGTACACTCCCAGGCTGTACACATAACCAGCAGAGCTCTCACATACCATGCACATCTTGATGCTGTATAAGCACTTTTACTAGGTATGTACTGCCTGAGCAGCAGTCACTCTTTGTACAAGATCAAGGAATCATTGATTCTTATCTTCTATCCAGGAGTATGAATCTCTGGAAACTTGGCATACAAATGTTTCGCTACTGGGTGAATTTTGAATAACTTGTCATGGTGTGGCTGGTCCCTGGGAAATGCAGCAGACTTGTCACTGAAACGGAGTATTAGCTGAAAAATCAAAAACCTCTCTCTGCCCATGACTGGTGTGAGACAGGCTGCCCACATGAGTTGTTAGAGTGGGCTGTACGGTTGGTTTCTGGACTATTTCCATCTTCAGCATTAGGCTCAGAAATGTTTTCAGCTCCACAAGCGAAGTGGGAGTCCACTGGTGTGCTCCAGAGTGCCTCCATGCTACCTCAGAAACTGCTCGGCATACAAATTTGTTTGCTGCACAATTTCCTCAAGGAAGTCTGCATCTAGAAAGAAATGGTCGTAGTCAATAGACAAAAAATGCTGTGTTGACCTTACATCCAGTATCTCCACTGAATGGAGGAAAAACTGACTGATCTAAATTAGGAGTCTGCCAAATGAGCACTCTGTCTGTGCTCAGCACCATATCTGCTAGCACTCTATATTGGTCAACCCTATCACTGGATCTTCACTACATAGCCAGTGCATGCTTAAGGACATTACAAACACCAGGTCCATGTTCCTCTAAATCACTGGAAGATCATCAGAAGGAACTCCAACTGAAAAAATCACTCCATGACCCTTTCCCTCTGATGCTGTCTCAGTCTCATATCCTACCTTCGAGCTCTCCTCCATTATTTGAGTTAGAGCCTTGGAAACACTCATCCAGTGAGATTCTCCTAAAAATAAATACTGTGTGTCTCTGTATGGGAGGTGAGGGTGTGTGCTATGAACTGAAAGAATGTAATGTATTGCTGTGAGAGTGTAGTAAAGTGCAATCACAACAACAACAGTCTCAAACTCGCACTTATCTAACACAAAGAACTTCTCCAAAGATCCTACATTGCCAAAACCTTCTCCAACAAAGCTAAGCAAAAAAGGTAAGAAAACAATTAGCTCATGCTGCAACACACACAATATGACAAAAGCACATTATGCTACATTTCCCTCTGATATCAGGAGAAACTTTTTTGTGAGGCACTCTCCTTGTGAAAGAGCAGAGTGTGGGTGACTCATAATGATGTTAGCCATTTGCACCATATGGCCCTCTGCTTCTACCCTCAACAGCATAGAGCAGTGTGTCAGCCCACATTCCTAACTATAACTACCTACTGGCGACCGCCAGTTGGTTATATATATATATATATATTCATTCACACGACTCCACCCAGGATGCCGAACACATGGTGGGTGCTTCCATGAACGGGAGGTGGGACCCGTTTTGTTACACAACAACTTGAAAAAGGTAGGAGCACTCTCGGGGTCATTCAATTGATTTAATTATGCAGACGCGTTTCGGCATGGTGCCTTCTTCAATGCAATTAAATCATAATAAAACACAGCGTGTGGTTGGTTTAAAAAGTCCAGCTGTTGCTCCTATTGGTGGAACTCCAACCAATAGGCAGGCAGCACAGTTCTTACTCAGTTTGTTATAGCCCCAAGCGTTGACACACATGCGTCAGTGTTTCCCTCCGATGTAGTTCCATAACACGGGCCTCCATATATATATATATATATATATATATTCACTGAAAAAACCATAGGTTTTAGGGACAGTTATAGTTAGTTGGACATTGCACTCGTACAAAACCCGTGAAATTCCCCGTTATAGTTAGTTCAGGTAACTATAACTCGCGCCCCGCAATGCACTGCTGATGACGTCACATATTACATCACTCATGACATGGTCAGTGACATCACTGATGACATCACTGATGACATCTCAAATGACATCACTGATGACATCATCCAGTGACTGTGTGTTTCTGTAAAGTTTAAATATGTTTAATATATATAGGGAAAGGCGTATTGAAGAACGAGTGGGTGTATAAGTGTCTGAATGGATGATTTAGTAGGTGCGTGACTAACTCAAAGTGTAGCGATGAATTTCTGCACGCAAGGCCGGCGATGCGTTAAATCCTTGCCGCGAGGGGAGGATGATGCGCCGATCTGCTGATGCGTGTAGAGACGATGCGACAAACTTCTGCACGCTAGACCGTTGATGCGATGACTCCCTGCCGCAAGGGAGGAGGCGAGGCGACGATCTTGTTGCGTGTGCGATCGGGTTGCGATGCGAAGAAATGGCGCTCCGCGAGGGAGCGACGATCCTGATGCGATGCGATGAAAATGGCGGACGCTCGACGTCCGCGCTGCGATGTCGTGAAGCAATGATCTCGGTGCGAAGACTCGATCTTTGGTTGCGAGCACTCGGCGGCAGCAGCGCGATGATTTTTCGGGTGCTCTCGGCTGCGGCGGCTCGCAAACGTGCGTTAGCGACGATTTCAGCACTCTCTTCTCTGTAGTAGAACTAGAGGCCCTGGAACTCACAGGAGCCTCACCTGCAGATAGAAATCCTCGCTGGGAGGAATCAGGAGGCTGGTGGTGAAGTCTGATGTGCCTGAGACTTCAACAGGAGGCTAGCTCTCTCCTAGCCCTTGGGTGATTGCTTTAGCAAGATTAATAAAAGTTCTCTCAAAAGTCCTTTTCCCTCTTCTTCCAAGTCCAATGGTAACCACTGCAGGCCAATCCCAGAAACAGCACACAAGCACAAGGATAGTCACCTCCTGCAGATTCCTTCAGTTACACGGACAGAGGTTCGTCTTGACATCCAGGAGCAATACACCTTGTAGGGGTTTCAGCACAGATATTTATACCCCAAAAGTCTTTGTTCTCAAAAGCTACAAGTCACTGAGCCTAGCCAGAACCAGTTCTGGTCAGTCCTGGAGCACTTTGTTTACCAGGCTGCATCCTTCCTTTCAGAAAGAGGGGGTCTGCTATCAGACACACAGTAGGAGGTGGAGCCAGCATTCACCTTGATAGGCACAGCCCTATTCAGGTCAAGGAGCCACCCCTCCCCATACTCTAAATGCAGATCTCTCTATTCAACCCAGGTCTGACTCAGCCTGCCCTGTCCCTCCAAAACCAGACAGCCAATACACATAACAGCAGAGCACACTGGAAGGCTTAGGCAAGAAAATACCTACTTTCTAAAAGGGGTATTTTCAAACACAGAATATAAAAATAAACTTCACTAAAAGATGTATTTTAATATTCTGAGCTCAGGCATACTAAATTCGTTTTTCTACCATGTTCCTGGGGTCAGTTTGGACTATAGAATGTAATAGTCAAACTGCCCATTCTAGCCTATGGGGAACAGGTAGCCTTACAGTAGTGAAAAACGAAATTGGGTGTAATTCACTACCAGGACATGCTACACACACCAAGGCATGTCCTACCTTACACACACAATGCACCCTACCATAGGGGTGACTTACATGGTGCCAAGGGAAGGTTCAGGGGCTGGGAAGTGGGTGCACTTCACAGCCAAGATGGCAGTTCTGGACTGCACACAGACACTGCAGTGGCAGGTCTGAGACACACTTTACAAGCTGCTTCTGTGGGTGGCACAAACCAGCGCTGCAGGCCCACCAGCAGCATTTGGTTTACCAGCCCTGGGCACACACAGGCCACGCTACTTGGGACTAACAGGTAAACCAAATAAG
This sequence comes from Calotriton arnoldi, assembly GCA_963921515.1. Classification (NCBI taxonomy): domain Eukaryota; kingdom Metazoa; phylum Chordata; class Amphibia; order Caudata; family Salamandridae; genus Calotriton; species Calotriton arnoldi. Next base: position 255,153 of record CAWUFW010000872.1, read on the forward strand.
CCAATCATGGATATACCAATTCACATGTCATATTTACACAGGGAGCATTCGCGCTGTGGCACTGAAGGGCAGTGGCACAGCGCCCAGAGCATCTAACACCAGAAAAAACAGAGGAGACAACAGCGAAAAATGGAAGGAGACCCACGCCAATGGTGCCAGGTCTAACAGATCCTGTATGTGGATAAAAGTTATGAAGGCATAAGCGAGAAGTACCCTAAATAGCAAGAATAAACAAGGGCTCAGCATTGGGGTGGAAACGCCTTAGCAGCCAAGGGGTTAAATTGACTACTATTGGGATATAGTAACACCAACCTGCTCCAAGTGGTAGAAAACGCCTTTTTGGATTTTTACTCTCAGTACCATAAAGTTGTTTATCTCAGGTTTTCTCACTCTGAACTTGGGGTTCCATTTATAGCTGATATGGTTTGAACCCATCAAATTAATTTGTGGCATAAGGTTTGGTTTTGTGACGATACCCTATTAAATCGTAAGGTGATCGACAATTGCCTTAAACTGTTGGCACCCTTCCAAATTCCATGGTTGAAGTATGTCAAACAGATCTGCTTGGACTTGGGGCATCCAGAATATTTTGAACACCCATATACATTACAGTCTATTTTTAGGAAAGAATTAAAAAAATGTGCTTTTTGCTGTTTGAGTAAATGAGGTTGGCCACAGAACTGATAAAACCTAGCGTTTTTAAGACCAATTCATTTTGATTATTTTTTATTTGCAACCTTATTTTAAGTCTGTACACAATCAATATCACAAGTTTGTCCCGACTCATTTTAGATTTGACATTTATCTCTGTCTGGTAACTTTTCCCACTGCAAATGACTGGTCTGAGGACTTACCCAAATGCCCATGTGATAATTTATCTGTTCAAAGCACTATGCACACTCTATTCTTTTATAAGGACCTGAGGAAGTGTTTTATATTGCCCTTTTTATGTGAAAAAAATTCAAACAATGTCGCCCCGCCTATTTGTTTCTGCAGTCTTTTGATCTGCTGGGAAGTGGCTTGCTATCTGTGCACTGTGTTACAGCGCAGAAAATCTTTGGTCACCTAGATTGGCCTTGTGGTGGTGACTTGTACTTTCCTTTTTTATTGGCACTTGCACTTTTGATTACATGTTTTATATGTGTCTAGCTGGCTGTCTATTTTTTCATTATTATGTACATATAGACTGGTTTCTTTTTTATAATGTGCAATAATGTTTTATAACTTTTTTAACATGAAATCGAATAAAGCTGATTTTGATTTGATTTCACTGCTACAAATAGTAACACCCTCTATTTAAAACAGCATTAAGCATCTCATCTATATGCATTGGAATTAGGGGTGTGGAGGTACTGCATCACCCCAAAGTAACCACACTGGAGTTTAGAAGGTGAGTGTGCAATAGAAAAGCCTTTACATTTTGTGCACTATCTACAACAAACTAACGCAGCGCGGTGCCGCAAGCCATCTGGCTGCGCCGCACTGCGTTAGTTTGGAAGCAAAGGGATGCGTCATATCTGCAACTATGTCACCGATTCCTTTGCTCTCCCCTGTGCTGGTGCACAATCAGCTGCCATGCACCGTCGCAGGCACTACCTTGCACCAGGGAGCAAGGATGACTGCGTCGTGGGGAAATTGATTTTGTGCAGGAAGGGACACCTTCCTGCACAAAAACAATCACTAGAGGTGATTTCCTTTTTCCATGCATGCTGCACTATGAAGCACGCATAGAAAGAGGAAAAAGCAAGGAGAAATGTAAACGTTTCTCATCATTGCGCCTCGCTATGCCTCCCCTAGGTTGGCATAGCATTCTGACGCATTTCCAGGTTTACAATTTATCGTAAATCTTGAATTGTGGCAGAATACATGGGTATTGCGTGGGAACACCCACAGCAACACCCATGCCATGCCCCTTTCACACAAAGTGTTGCATGAGAAGGGGCAATATTTACGAGGACACGTAAAGCCACGCAGGGTGGCTTTACGTGTCCTTGTAAATATTGAGCAGCAGGTTGCATCGCCAGTATGACACAAAAAGTGACATACCGGCAGCGCAAGGGGTTTGTAAATATGTTGCTCAGTTTTTATCGTGTCACATTAGCTGCGTCTTAAAAAATGGAGGCCATATGTTATTCAATCTCTTATGGCAAATTTCCGCTTTTTTTTCTAACATGAAAATGGTGTTTACTTTTCTGTCTCTGACTGCTAAGTGAGAGGATTTTGTAATGTGAACTATGTGATAATCTTGCTGGGGTATAGGGAGTGTAAAAGAAAAGCTTGTAGGATGTAAAAGAAATTCTAACACACTAAATTTAAATACTTGCAAATGATATGTGCACACAATTTCAAAATATATCAGCATCAAGGAAAGCAAAATGGAGGCCCATTGTGTTTTTTGTAATCCTAAAGTGTGATAGAAGTAAAAATTTAAATAGAATAAAATAAATCAAGGCACTTCATTTGTGTGATACTCAAATGATAAATATTTTCTGAAACCTGCCAGAGACTGTAATTTGTGCTTGATAAAGGCTTTAAGTAAAACTGCATGTCTGATGGAAGTTTAGTGACCATTTCAAGTGGCCATTTCAATCGAAAATATTGTTGCTGTAAATAACAGTTCACTACCACACCATGGTTTTGTCATATAGTTGCGACAATGTGCTCCAAAATGACCCACCGGCTAAATGCTAAGGGGCAGATTTATCATTCTTTTGGGCAGCGCAATGCAATGCAGCAAGCCACCATGCTGCGCTACATGAACTGGCGCATTCCTGTCCTTCCCTAGAGCAGGCGCACTTTTAGGCTGCCTAGCGCCAATGCAGACAACCTTGTGTCATGGTGCAAGGGTGCCTGCATTGTAGGCAGGATTGTTTTTGTGCAGGAAGGGAAATCTTTCTGCACAAAAACAATCCTGACGGGCATGGTCCCTCTTTGTACGTGTGGTGCAGAGTACAGCACAAGTAGAAAGAGTAAAAAACAAGGAGAAACAATGTATTTTCGCTTTGTCACGCCTCATCTTTGGAAAGCATAGCATTGTGACGCATTTTCAGGTCTACAACTAATGGCAAATCTGGGAATGCGCCAAACCCCACGGGTGGTTGTGTGGGAACACGCACGCTCCACCCATGGTACGGTGTCCTGCCTCAGAGTAACGCAAGGCAGTGATTTGTGCTGCCTTGCATTTCTCTAGATTTATCAAGCCAGGCAGGGCCATGCAAGGTGGCCTTGTGTGGCTTGATAAATCTCCCTTAGGTTTTGCTTTGGCCTTGCGCCCCCTTGCATGGCGTAAGGGCGATGCAAAACCTTGATAAATCTGGCCCTCAACCCGTACCACTTTCCTGCTGAGTGGACGTGGCTCATTTGTTACACTTATTCCTTGTGTATCGTTTGGATTTTTCCGCAATCCTTATGATATTCAGTGATCTAACATTGATGGGAGCACCCCACTCTGAAAATTGCTCCAGCACCTTTAAGTGGATCAGTGTTTGTGCTATTGTGACCAGTATCTGGTACCTTTCAAAATACAAAGAAGGCATAAAGATCTGCTGCTACTGCATGTAGGCTTCTGCGTCTCCATTCACAATTCTCCCGAATGAGGCATAGGGGTCAACTCTGCATTTACTTATTATTGAGGTGGGCCCAGTTTGTCTAATTGCATATATCCCCATTGCCCTGTGCCAGATTATTACATCAGGTGAAGAACAACGGCTGGCATCTGGCAGGGCCGCACTATACATAATGCATTCATCCTGGACAAATAGCTGCACTATACACAGCCGTTCATTAATGTATTCATCCGTTTTATGGTCTGTGTCGTCTGCAGCAAAAACTGTGTGTGTGGATGTTTACTTCAACATGAGCTGTAAAACATCCTTGCCTCTAGGGCAAAGGTCTAATGGGGTCATTTAGGCCCTGACAGACTGCCATCACACTGTCCGGTGTGTTATCCGGGCATAGTTCCACACTCCATAGTTAAAGATCCCTGCCTACCTGTGGTTGCCCTTTATGTTGAGCCCCATCAGCAAAGCTTTTTTTTTTTTTTTAAACTCCTAAAGCAGCAATTTTTGTCCGGAAAAAAAGCAATGTCCCTGATGTTTTGGTATCACCTCAACCAACCTTTCCTACCATGCCATCTCTAAATGGGGTTTTGGGGCATATGTTTGATGCTGCAGGAGAACCGGCAACTTACAGTAGTTCTCACATTCCACCAAAATCTAAACGAGCCCCTATATGTCTGCAGGTGTGCATCATACAGACTGTGCTTCTAACTTTCCCTTTCCTCCCTCCTTTCTCCCTCCCTCCTTTCCCCAACCTACCCCTTTGCTCCCTCATTATGTTCCTCTCTTCTTCTTTCTTGCATCCTTCTTCCCATCTTTTTTGCTTTCTAAGCACTGAACTGCCTTCTTCCCTCCTTATTTTCATTCTTCCTTCCTCTCTTCTCCCGTCATTAGTTGTCGTTCTATGTATTAATTTACCTTTTGTAGCTTTGACAAGTTCAATCATATGATAATAGGATTATTTTTGCATCTTAAAAAGCCAAACCTGCAACAGCATTAGCATGCTATCCTGAAGGCCATGCATATTAGGGGTAAATTCACATTTCGGCCTAAACTCCAGTTTGCCCAGGGATCGACATTCAGAAGAGTTGTGGTAAACACTGCAGCCCCAAACCTTTTCCCTGATGAATTTCAGCACATCAAACATGCTGACATCTACAGGGAGTGAACCTGCAGTAAATTCTGATCTATGCAGAATGAGCAGCAGAAATCACTAATGCCACATGTAATTCATCATTTTCCAGAGGAAAACATGGAATAAGAGGTATTTTCCTCACCCGATAAATACTGCACGCTCTGGTATCAGTATTTATCAATTGCAGTAGTCCCTTAGTCATGCTCTGTACTGAATCCTGAGGGATACATTCATCATTAAGATACGCTGGAAATCAGAAAGATGTTCTTGCACAATTGTACAAAATGCACAAATGGTATATTCAGAATCATTTAAGACATACACCATGCACTCAACATTTTATAAATAGGCGACTGAACAAAATAAAGATAAACAAAAGTATTGATCACTTGTGGGACCTGAAAAATACATCGCACATGACCAAAATGCCTACTTTACATGTCAGATTTTAACTCACCATTTAAAAGTTATGTCAGTGCAATATAATGCAATAGTCCCTTTATTACATATGGATCCATGTTATTGCTTCATCATAAAGAACAAAATACCAGGAGAGAGAGCAGCAGTTTGGAGTGAAAACAGACGCAGAGATCCGATGCAACCTAAGCAAGAAGGCTGACCACCAGGGTCCCAAACTGCAGCAAACAAGTGAGTGAAATAAACAAAAGGGTCTGGTTTGCACCACAATTAACATATACTTTGTATTATGTTTTCCTCTTGGTTACCATTCTAGTCTCGATCATGTACCCTGTCCATGTGATGGTGTGAGCGGTCAATCAACTTTACATTTTTTGTTTTTTTGTAAATATTATTTAAAGTACACCAAGTGGCTTTTAAATCCATTTTTTAAAAAGAACAGGCCTATTAGCCTGGATAATGCCTACTTGTGGCTACTTACTTTGGCCGATGAAGAGCTGGCCTTCCGCACAAGTAAGTTTTTGAGAATTGCCAGCCGAGCACACAAGATGATGTCTAATCCCTGAGCTCTTATATTTATGTACGGATATTTTGTATAAATTGATGTATGAATTGGTATTTTATATTATTGTTAATTGTCTATTGTTATTGGATTTTATCATTACTCTCCATTTGTCATTTTAATTTGTTATGTTGCTGTGCTTTTATGGATACCAAGTTATCCGAATAAAGTTTCTGAATCTACAACATATACTTGGCTAAAAGGCCAGAGGTTCTGAAGGCACACAAATACAGTATTCCTCTGTTCTCACGGTGTGCTTGGCTAGCCTTACCCTTCACAGGGATGTTGGGGGTTCACTTTACCCAAGAAAAGCTGAACACATGGATGGCAAAACTGCACATATCAGCATGATTGCCCTTCCAATTGGCTACAAATATTACTGATAGTTCAGTATATATGGGTATGCAATTTCACACAATCTATCATTTTTCAAAATGCATGTGTGATCTCTCTTCATTTCTACATTTGTTTAATTTTACCACACTGTCATTTTCATAATAGATTCCCGGTCAACTGTTTATGACTGAGAATCTATTTGGAATGAGCAGAGTGTCAAAGCAAACACAAAAGCATAGCATTGATAGCATAGCTAAAGCAGGTGTATAGGCAAAACGTCAGGGTCGTGACCATTATGCCTTAGACAGCCACAAATGTGTGACACGTGCTCACAATATGCCAAGAAGAGGCCCCACTCTGCCAGGGCTCTCATTATACAGGGGACAGTCACAATCATAGCAGGAAGGCCTGCAATATGTCACGGGTTGTCACTGGTAGACCATCAAGGGCAACTGTTATGTTAAGGATAGTCACAACTGTAGGAGAGTAGGATCTGCTTCACATGGGTACCCCCACTTTTTGCTGATGCTTCACTGTTTTTCGACTTTAGTCTGGCTGGGGCCCTGCTAATCAGAACCCCAGCCTAGCTGCTTCCTCTCTAAAATGGTTTACATGTGCCTTAGGCACATCTCTGATTGGAAACTGGAGTGTCCTTATAAGGCCCTAGTATATGGTATACTATGTACCCAGGGCATAGGTACCTCAGAGGCCTGCCAGGGGCTGAAGCATGTATTATGCCACCCCTGGAAGGCCAGACAAAATGACACCACAGGCCTGCTACTGCAGCCTGAGTAAGGTGGTGCATGCACCCCTTACAGTGGTATAGGCTACCTATATCACTACCATTGCACACACCTATAAACCTATAAGTCACTCCTATGGCAGGCCTTGACAATCCTGAAGGCAGAGTACTTGGGTTTTATGTGAGAGGGTGCCCCTGCATGAGCAGAGCCCCTCTGCAGCATTCGGAGTACCTCCTCTGATGCTGTTTGCAGTGCAGCCTGACCATATACTCTTAAGTGCATTATATCCTCGCGGTAGAATGCTAACTTTGGACTGGCTGCACCAAAACATGTCGAGTTTGGTGTCAAACATCTTGGAATACTACCCCCCGCCAGTTCTGGCGGCGGGGGTAGCATTCCACCCTTCTAAAGGGAGAGACATGTACCCACCGGCATACCCGGTAACTTCTTTCCAGAGCCCTGGCATCACAAAATGGATGCCGCTGCCACAGACACGAGTCTGGCCTCCTGCTGCTGACAGAAACTCCGGCAGGGGAGGCCTGGACAATAGGTTTCCTGTCCCAGGGAGGTGTAACCACCTCCCCAGACAGGATAGTGTGTGTTGGGGCTGGGCGGGAGCACTCTCTGGTGCTTTGAAGTCCTGCACTGGGGGCACACTTGGTGTCCCTGTGCATACCCCAGTTCAAACCGGCTCAGGGGCTTCCAGCCCCTGCTCTGGCGCGAAACTGGACAAAGGGAAAGGGGTGTAACCACCCCTCTGCCCTGACCCTCCCATAGGTGGGTCCCCAGAGTATGTCCAACCCCCTAACTTGGTATAAGTATGGGACCCCAGTCCTTAGGACTTTAGATTTACCTGGACGAAACTCTGACACAGAATCCTGGACCTTCGACGCTCTACTGTAATATTAGAGGACTGAAGAATCTCCCTTGGGGTCAAGGAGTGACTCCCCTGCTTGGCAGGCACCAAAGAAGCAATTGTCCGGTCTGCATCGCTGAAGCACCCGCCGGACACCTTAGTCTTTGTATCACCAGAGGTAGATTTCCAGACTTCCCCGAGGCTGCCCTGAGTCTCCAGCAAAGCTGAGGCCCGTAGCTGTCGTGGATAATGTGGAACCGTGACCCCTGGACACAGCGTACTTTTGCAAGTGTATCCTCTTCTGGGTCTCCCACGAAGTTGTGCTTTGGGCTCCGAGTAGCCCCAGCCTCCAGCACCGACTGCACCGAAGATCACTGGCCTCCACTCCACGAGTGTCCTGTGAGCCAGCTCCAAGTGCGTCCACTCAAGGCTCCTTCGCGGTTGCTAGTCCGTTGGCTAGTGGGCCCTCCCGAAGGCAACTCTTCTTTTTCTTGAGCTTCCCTGGTTGCTCCAGGCGTGCCCTGACTTACCCTCGCTGGGTGAGTCCCTCAGACCTTGCTGGTCTGCACCACCGTCCTTCTTCTATTTCCACGAGACTTGCCGTTGCCAAGGCTTGTTGGGTCCAATCCGGTCACAGACACCCCTGCAATCGACAGACGTCGTGGGACAGCTCGAATCCAGCTCCTGGTCATCGTCGATGCCTCCTGGACCTCGTGGCTGAAGAGTCAAGACGACCGTCAACATACCTGAAGCACTCGACATCGGTGGGCATCCGCTCATCGCCCTCCTGGTCACTGGCTAGTGACCCAGACTCTGTCCCCTCTGCTTTCAGGTTCTTCAGATCTTCGATCCACCTTTGGATCCACCCGAACACTTTCGACTTGGCCGCCAGCAGCACTTTGCAGCAGATCGCCATTGAAAACGACGACGAAACCCGACCCCGAAAGACACCTATGCACCCGGCTTCCCTGGGTGAGGTAACACGAGTACTCCGGTGCTCCCGTGGGTATAGACTCTAGAACAACCCAGTTCTAAAGGGGTTTGCTCCAAGTCCTCATCTAAGTGTCCCTTTTCTTTAAAATTCCAACCGCGACTTTCCCCATAGAAGTCAACGGCGATTCGCGGCTGTGTTCTTACACTGCACGCGTCCCCCGTGGGTCCCCTGTGTCACTACCTTGGGTGGTTCCTTGTGGTCCAAGCCCTTCTACAGGCTCTAGGCCCTGTGTCTAGCTCAGTCGTGGTTCTTATACCACTTTATTGGTATATGGTTTGGTACGCCCCTAGGGCTCAAACGTGTATTTGTGCTATTACTGTTGATAACTAACTTATAACTTATGTACTTCGAACTCTAGCCTCATAAAGAGACTAGAGGGGTGTGTTTAGCAATAAATACATATATTTTGAATATATACCTGGTGTGGTCCTCTTTCATTTGGTCACTCAAGAGATTATAGACTGGTAAAACAAGTTGCTTTACATTCCTTCAAGACTTAGCCTGAAGGCTGCTCTCCATAGCTACCACTAGGATAGCTTTCAAGAAAGGTTGTCTTTAACCTATCTCCAATAAGGGGTTGTTTGGACTGGTGCAAGGTGCCCACTATAAATAGTGGACAGCATATACCAGGCCAACTTCTCACATTGGTGTGCAGCGTGTGGGATTCCAGCTTGCTATTGTTTTACCAGATAAACTCAATTGAATTGATCAACTGAAAACCACTAAGGGTACACCTCAGGTACATATAAATCAAGCTTAGTATACAGTAAGTTCTACTGAACTTAGAGTTGTGTGTTAAGGGATAGCACACCCTTTCTACAACTCAAGGGAGTTTAGTAGGCCACACTAGAGTAGGTAGTGCATACACCACACCTCACTAGTAATGTCTTCAAAGCCAGGACCCAGTGAGTCCTTGCCAGAAGCCAGTGGGCTTCTTCCCTCCAAGTATGATAATCTCCCATTCTTGGAATTGAGAGCATTATGCACTGCTAGGAAGCTGAAGACAGGCAAAAGTGCCAGCACCCAACACCTCAGGGAGGTGCTTCGGTCAGATGATCTCAGCAGACCCCTAGGGTCTGAAGGGGTAGGCAGAGAGGGTGGGGCAGAACAGGAGGAAGGGGTCAGGGGTGAAGAAACCCAGGCCCCCCCTCTGAAACTGGCCAGGAAGGTGACAATGACCTTGCCCTGGAAAACCCAGCTATTCCTGTGGATGAAGAGGAGGATCAGGATGACCTCACCTTTGTCCCCCCAGGAAGAGTTGAGTGTGCCAAGAAGGGCTAGATCTCCTTCTCAGGAGTCTAACCACTCTGACACCTCAATAGGGACCTCTGTCTCTTCTCATAGGAGAGAATCCTCTCATGAGAGGAGAAAGAGACTGATTCAGTATGAGCAAGCCCAGCTTGAGCTCAGAAAACAGCAGTTGGCTATAGACAGGGAGTCCCTAGATCTCTACAAAGAGAGAAAAAGATGGGACTAGAGTCCCATGGTGGCAGCAATTTCCCCAGAGGTAGGGAAAGGTCTTATGACCATAGAAACCTGAGCAAGATTGTCCCTCCCTACCAGAGTGGGGATGACATCCACAAATGGATAACTGCACTGGAGAGGGCCTGTAAAGTACAGAGGGTCCCTCAGGAGCAGTGGGCAGCAATCTTGTGGCTCTCCTTTGCAGACAAAGGTAGAGATAAGCTCCTCACTGTTAGAGAGGAGGATGCTGATAATTACACAGTCTTAAAGAGTGCTCTGATTGATGGGTTTGGCCTAACCACTGAACAATACAGGTTAAAGTTCAGAGATACCCAAAAAGCACAGACTCAAGACTGGGTGGACTTTGTTGATTGTTCTGCCAAGGCTCTGGAAGGTTGGTTATTGGGCAGTAAGGTAGGTGACTTCACAGGATTGTACAATCTTATCATGAGGGAGCAGATTCTTAATAACTGTCAAAATCAGCTGTTGCATCAGCACCTGGTGGACTCTGATCTGACCTCTCCCCAAGAATTGGGAAAGAAGGCAGACAAATGGGTCAGAACCAGGGTGAGGCAGAAGGTACAGAACCAAGGTGGTGACCCTAAGAAGCAAGATTCTAAAAACTCTGATAAGGGTGGGTAGAAGGGTAAAGACCAGAAGTCTTCACAAGGCCCCTAAAAATCTTCTTCAGGTGGGGATTCACAGTCTAACAAAGGGAAAGGCCAAAAGAAACCATGGTGCAAGGTCTGTAAGCAAAAGACCCACTGGACCAGTGATTGCACCAAGTCCAAAGACTCTACTCCAGCCCCCACCAATGCCCCTAAGGCACCTGTTCCCCCTAGTGCAGTTACAGTTGGTGGTGGGAGTACACAGGCCAAGGGTTTAGTAGGGTTGACCCTGTGTAAAGAGATGAGCTCTGACCTAGTCAGAGAACTCACTCAGGCTGTTCTAGTCTGTGATGGAGGCATGGATGTGACCGTCTCTGTGAGTCCCAGTAATCTGGGCAAGTACAGACAACAGCCATTGATAAATGGAAAAGAGGCTTTGGCATTTAGGGACACAGGGGCAAGTGTCACCATGGTGACACAATACCTTGTGGATCCTGGGCAGATTATACTTGGTGAAATGTACCAAGTGACCAATGCTAGCAATGTCAGAACAGACCATACTCTGGCAGTTGTTAACTTCTCCTGGGGAGGGGTAACTGGCCTTAAGAAGGTTGTGGTAAGTGCAGACCTACCGGTTGAATGCTTGCTTGGCAATTATCTGGAAACTTCAGCTTGGGCAGAAGTGGAGCTCAGGACCCATGCAGAAATGCTGGGCATCCCTGCAGATGTGTTTGCTGTGACCAGGTCACAAGCCAAAATGTCTAACAGTGAACAGGCCTTGGATTCTGGAATAATGGACCAAGTGCCCTCCAAGAAGAGGAGTAGTAGGGTAAAGGCAGTGCCTTACCCTTTGGCTCAGAAGGAAGATCAGTCTCTTGAGGGGGATGATCTCAGTCCTGAGGAAGGAACTGTCCCAGAGGAGCTTGAACCTGACCAGGTTGAGTTCTTGGGGACAGGGGGCCCTTCCAGGGCAGATCTGAGCCAGGAGCAGCAGAGCTGCCCCTCTCTTGAACCCCTCAGACAGCAAGCTGCTGCTGAGGCTGCTGGGAAAGCTAGTGGTCCCCATACAGTGTATTGGGATGATGGACTCTTGTACTCAGAGTGTAGAGACCCCAAGCCTGGTGCCACCAGGAGGTTGGTTATACCTCTGAAGTTCAGGGGCTTCCTATTGACCCTAGCCCATGACATTCCCTTAGCAGGTCACCTGGGCCAGAACAAGACTTGGGACAGAATTGTCCCTCACTTTCACTGGCCCCACATGTCTGAAGACACCAAGGAGTTTTGTCGCTCCTGTGTAACCTGCCAGGCCAGTGGCAAGGCAGGTGGCACTACAAAGGCCCCCCTGATACCACTACCTGTGGTGGGGGTTCCCTTTGAAAGGGTGGGGATTGACATTGTTGGTCCCATGGATCCCCAAACAGCATCTGGGCACAGGTTTATCCTGGTGGTAGTGGATCATGCCACTAGGTACCCAGAGGCTATTCCCCTTAGGACCACACCAGCACCTGTGGTGGCAAGAGCCCTCCTGGGAATCTTCTCAAGAGTGGGCTTCCCTAAGGAGGTTGTATCAGACAGGGGTGCAAACTTTATGTCTGGATACTTGAAAGCAATGTGGAAGGAGTGTGGAGTGACTTACAAGTTCACCACACCCTATCACCCACAATGCAATGGTTTAGTTGAGAGATTCAACAAAACCTTGAAGGGCATGATTAAAGGGCTCCCAGAAAAGCTTAGGCGTAGATGGGACATACTCTTGCCCTGCCTTTTATTTGCATACAGGGAGGTGCCTCAAAAGGGGTTGGCTACAGCCCTTTTGAACTTTTGTTTGGTCACCCTGTCAAGGGTCCATTGTGCTTGGTGAAGGAAGGATGGGAGTTACCTCTCAAGCCCCCAAAGCAAGACATAGTGGACTATGTACTTGGTCTCCGCTCCAGGATGGCTGAGTACATGAAAAAGGCAACTAAAAACCTTGAGGCTAGCCAGGAACTTCAAAAAGCCTGGCATGACCAAAAGGCTGTACTGACTGTTTACCAGCCAGGACAGAAGGTGTGGGTGTTGGAGCCAGTGGCCCCAGCAGCTCTCCAAGACAAATTGAGTGGACCCCATACCATTGTTGAACAGAAGGGTGAGGTTACCTACTTAGTAGACCTAGGAACACCCAGGAGTCCCCACAGGGTTCTCCATGTCAACAGGTTAAAACCATATGTGGACAGGGCAGACATGGGCTTGCTCATGGCTACTGATGAGGGACAGGAGTAAGAGAGTGACCCACTCCCTGACCTGCTCTCACAGAACCCTGATGATGGGTCAGTGGATGGTGTAGCCTTGGCAGGCAGCCTCACTGCCCAGCAGCAAGCTGATTGTAGACAGGTGCTCAATCAGTTCAGGCACATATTCTCACTGACACCCAGTCAGTCCACCTGGTGCACTCATGAAGTGGACACTGGGGACAGTCTGCCTATTAAAAATAAGATCTATAGGCAACCTGACCATGTCAGGGACTGTATCAGGACAGAAGTCCAGAAGATGTTGGATTTGGGAGTTATTGAACCCTCAGATAGCCCTTGGGCTAGTCCAGTGGTCCTTGTGCCAAAACCTCACACCAATGGTGGGAAAAGAGAGATGAGGTTTTGTGTGGACTACAGGGGTCTCAATGCAGTCACTAGGACTGATGCCCATCCAATACCAAGGGCAGATGAGCTGATAGACACTTTGGCCTCAGCCAAGTATCTAAGCACATTTGACCTGACAGCTGGCTACTGGCAGATCAGACTAGCTGATGATGCAAAGCCAAAGACAGCATTCTCAACCCTAGTGGACATTATCAATTTGTGGTGATGCCCTTTGGTCTGAAGAATGCACCTGCCACTTTTCAGAGGTTGGTGAATACAGTCCTTACAGGTCTGGAGGCCTATAGTGCAGCATATCTAGATGATATTGCTGTCTTTAGCTCCACCTGGGAGGATCACCTGGTCCACCTCAGAAATGTTTTGCAGGCCCCGCAGAAAGCAGGCCTGACTATCAAGGCCACCAAGTGCCAGATAGGGCAGAGTCAGGCTGTGTACCTGGGCCACCTTGTGGGTGGAGGCCAGGTTCAACCCTTGCAGAGCAAGATCCAGACCATCATGGACTGGACTGCTCCAACTACCCAGACTCAGGTGAGAGCCTTTTTAGGCCTGACTGGGTACTATAGGAGATTTATCAAGGGGTATGGATCAATAGTGACACCCCTGAATGACTTAACTTCCAAGAAAATGCCCAAAAGGTTCAGTGGACAGTTAGCTGTCAAAAGGCATTTGATGACCTAAAGCAGGCAATGTGCACTGCTCCCATTCTACAGAGTCCTGATTACTCCAAGAAGTTCATTGTCCAAACAGATGCATCTGAATTGGGGGTAGGGGCTGTACTGTCACAATTGAATGATGAAGGTCAGGATCAGCCAGTAGCTTTTATTAGCAGAAGGCTGACCCCTAGAGAGAAACGTTGGTCAGCCATTGAGAGGGAGGCCTTTGCTGTGGTCTGGGCTCTGAAGAAGTTGAGGCCATACTTGTTTGGTTCTCACTTCCTTGTTCAAACAGACCATAAGCCCCTCTTATGGCTAAAACAAATGAAGGGTGAAAACCCCAAACTGCTTAGGTGGTCCATTTCCCTACAGGGGATGAACTTCACAGTGGAACATAGACCTGGGAGTAACCATGCCAATGCAGATGGACTCTCTAGGTACTTCCACTTAGAACATGAAGACTTAACTGGGCAAGGTTAGTTTAATGTCCCTACGTTTGGGGGTGGGGGGTTGTGTAGGAGAGTAGGATCTGCTTCACATGGGTACCCCCACTTTTTGCTGATGCTTCACTGTTTTTCGACTTTAGTCTGACTGGGGCCCTGCTAATCAGAACCCCAGCCTAGCTGCTTCCTCTCTAAAATGGTTTCCATGTGCCTTAGGCACATCTCTGATTGGAATCTGAGTGTCCTTATAAGTCCCTAGTATATGGTATACTATGTACCCAGGGCATAGGTACCTCAGAGGCCTGCCAGGGGCTGAAGCATGTATTATGCCACCCCTGGAAGGCCAGACAAAATGACACCACAGGCCTGCTACTGCAGCCTGAGTAAGGTGGTGCATGCACCCCTTACAGTGGTATAGGCTACCTATATCACTACCATTGCACACACCTATAAACCTATAAGTCACTCCTATGGCAGGCCTTGACAATCCTGAAGGCAGAGTACTTGGGTTTTATGTGAGAGGGTGCCCCTGCATGAGCAGAGCCCCTCTGCAGCATTCGGAGTACCTCCTCTGATGCTGTTTGCAGTGCAGCCTGACCATATACTCTTAAGTGCATTATATCCTCGCGGTAGAATGCTAACTTTGGACTGGCTGCACCAAAACATGTCGAGTTTGGTGTCAAACATCTTGGAATACTACCCCCCGCCAGTTCTGGTGGCGGGGGTAGCATTCCACCCTTCTAGAGGGAGAGACATGTACCCACCGGCATACCCGGTAACTTCTTTCCAGAGGCCTGGCATCACAAAATGGATGCCGCTGCCACAGACACGAGTCTGGCCTCCTGCTGCTGACCGAAACTCCGGCAGGGGAGGCCTGGACAATAGGTTTCCTGTCCCAGGGAGGTGTAACCACCTCCCCAGACAGGATAGTGTGTATTGGGGCTGGGCGGGGGCACTCTCTGGTGCTTTGAAGTCCTGCACTGGGGGCACACTTGGTGTCCCTGTGCATACCCCAGTTCAAACCGGCTCAGGGGCTTCCAGCCCCTGCTCTGGCGCAAAACTGGACAAAGGGAAAGGGGTGTAACCACCCCTCTGCCCTGACCCTCCCATAGGTGGGTCCCCAGAGTATGTCCAACCCCCTAACTTGGTATAAGTATGGGACCCCAGTCCTTAGGACTTTAGATTTACCTGGACAAAACTCTGACACAGAATCCTGGACCTTCGACGCTCTACTGTAATATTAGAGGACTGAAGAATCTCCCTTGGGGTCAAGGAGTGACTCCCCTGCTTGGCAGGCACCAAAGAAGCAATTGTCCGGTCTGCATCGCTGAAGCTCCTGCCGGACGCCGAAGTCTTTGTATCACCAGAGGTGGATTTTCAGACTTCCCCGAGGCTGCCCTGAGTCCCCAGCAAAGCTGAGGCCCGTAGCTGTCGTGGGTACCGTGAAACCGTGACCCCTGGACACCGCGTACTTTTGCAAGTGCATCCTCTTCTGGGTCTCCCACGAAGTTGTGCTTTGGGCTCCGAGTAGCCCCAGCCTCCAGCACCGACTGCACCGAAGATCACTGGCCTCCACTCCACAAGTGTCCTGTGAGCCAGCTCCAAGTGCGTCCACTCGAGGCTCCTTCGCAGTCGCTAGTCCGTTGGCTAGTGGGCCCTCCCGAAGGCAACTCTTCTTTTTCTTGGGCTTCCCTGGTTGCTCCAGGCATGCCCTGACTTACCCTCGCTGGGTGAGTCCCTCAGACCTTGCTGGTCTGCACCACCGTCCTTCTTCTATTTCCACAAGACTTGCCGTTGCCAAGGCTTGTTGGGTCCAATCCGGTCGCCAACACCCCTGCAATCGACAGACATCGTGGGACAGCTCGAATCCAGCTCCTGGTCGTCGTCGATGCCTCCTGGACCTCGTGGCTGAAGAGTCAAGACGACCGTCAACATACCTGAAGCACTCGACATCGGTGGGCATCCGCTCATCGCCCTCCTGGTCACTGGCTAGTGACCCAGACTCTGTCCCCTCTGCTTTCAGGTTCTTCAGATCTTCGATCCACCTTTGGATCCACCCGAACACTTTCGACTTGGCCGCCAGCAGCACTTTGCAGCAGATCGCCATTGAAAACGACGACGAAACCCGACCCCGAAAGACACCTATGCACCCGGCTTCCCTGGGTGAGGTAACACGAGTACTCCGGTGCTCCCATGGGTATAGACTCTAGAACAACCCAGTTCTAAAGGGGTTTGCTCCAAGTCCTCCTCTAAGTGTCCCTTTTCTTTAAAATTCCAACCGCGACTTTCCCCATAGAAGTCAACGGCGATTCGCGGCTGTGTTCTTACACTGCACGCGTCCCCCGTGGGTCCCCTGTGTCACTACCTTGGGTGGTTCCTTGTGGTCCAAGCCCTTCTACAGACTCTAGGCCCTGTGTCTAGCTCAGTCGTGGTTCTTATACCACTTTATTGGTATATGGTTTGGTACGCCCCTAGGGCTCAAACGTGTATTTGTGCTATTACTGTTGATAACTAACTTATAACTTATGTACTTCGAACTCTAGCCTCATAAAGAGACTAGAGGGGTGTGTTTAGCAATAAATACATATATTTTGAATATATACCTGGTGTGGTCCTCTTTCATTTGGTCACTCAAGAGATTATAGACTGGTAAAACAAGCTGCTTTACATTCCTTCAAGACTTAGCCTGAAGGCTGCTCTTCATAGCTATCACTAGGATAGCTTTCAAGAAAGGTTGTCTTTAACCTATCTCCAATAAGGGGTTGTTTGGACTGGTGCAAGGTGCCCACTATAAATAGTGGACAGCAAATACCAGGCCAACTTCTCACAACAACTATGTGAATTGTGCCCACAAAATACCAAGTGGCGATACTATTATGTTAACATTATCATTAGGCCAGCAATAGCCACAGTTAAACCCTGGATGTCCCCAGTACGTTTATGACGGTCACCATTAGGCTTGAGTTACTATTCTCAAAGGAATAGCTATACCAATGTCAAGTGTTTCCACCATAAGAGCATAAATGGTGTCATTATTCCATGGATCCTGTTATCACACTAAAGTCAGCCACAATCTTACTTAGAATGGTTCCATTATGTCAAGAATGCCACAAATAGGCAATGACCACTATATGTAAGGGTTGCTATAAATATGTCAAGTGGACCCAAAAGATGTTAGGGAGAGCACCATTATGCCAATAATAGCCACATTTATACGGAAACATCCTAAAGTAGGCCAGGGATGGGCACTAATACACAAAGTATTGCCACAAAATTGTCAGGTCAAGCAGGAATACCAAGAATTATGTCAAGAATGTCTACAATATGTTAAGGATGGGCCACAATATGGCAAGGATGAGTCATTGGCAATGGTTTGCCGCAGTGCATTGTCTAAACCAGGCAGTAGCCTGGTGGCCTAAGGAGGGACCTCTGGGTCTCTTGACACCAATCCAGATGATGCTAGGCTTCCTTATAGTGAGCCCTCTGCCATGTGCGCCTTGCTAGTAAACACAGTGGGCAAGGGACAGGCCAGGAGCTGCTGGGGTAGGGGACAGGTCAGGGAATTCAGAGGACACACCAACAGGTGGCAGAAATCATTGCAGAGAGGGACTTAATAATGCAGCAATGGTGGCTTAATGTGCTTTACTGTTCCACCAAGGCACCAACTTCTCTCTCCATTAGCTAAGCCTCTAAATGTCTGCAAGTGGGAGGAGAAGGTAGGGAGCTGAATTCAGCTGCTGTAGCAGCTCAGGGCAAGCTTTCTCTTGCCCAGCCCTGGGGAATTTGTTGCATTTTACATTACTTGCCTGCCCTTGCTACACATACTGGCCATGAAAGTGTGTGTGTTTGGGTGTTGCATATGTGTGTTTTTGTTGTGGTGCATGTCTTTTGCCAGACTCAACAGTGGGAGAGTATCAAAGCCACGTGACAATATTCTTCTCCTCCTCCTTCTGCCTCATCCTAGTTCCAAGTGGCTATACTCCAAGCCCCTTAGTGCTTAGTCAAAAAAAAAAGCTGCATCAAAACCTAAAGTATATGCTTTAATATTGACCATACAGAAGCTAAATTACTTTATTTTGTCTCTGGACAGAAATTACTTTTGTTTATTACTGGTTATGGTATCTCTTTGCAAACAATTTGTTGTTTTCCTCTATTTTATTTCTTAGTTAATTTCCTCAACATCTGTCATTCTCCAGAAGTTATTTGCCTCCTTGATTCAGTTATATGGGTTCCCCAAGAACATTCTCATGTTTAATGATGCCATCCTTTGGTGGGAAGAAAACAGAGGGCCACTTTGACAAAAATATGAAAGCTTTGGATCGTATGAGCTTTTCAAGTGGCTAACAAGTGTTCTTGGCCATACTGTTTACTGTGTCCTCTTTCTCAACCACCCTGTCATCAATGTTCACCTGACCACAACATCATCTTCTTTAAATACCCCACCCTCTAAAAGTATTTTACTTTCTTGCTGGACATACTTCTGCAGCCTGTGAGAAATTATTGTATTCCATGTTCTATTTCACCAGTGTTTAGTTGACCACTGAACTAATCCGAAGGCTATTTGGTGCAATGAGAGACTAACTTGAAGGTATGTCTTCTATGTCCTATGGAAAATCAATACATAAACCCATGACAGCAATAAATAGTTACAAAATTGCTTTTCCACTTTCAGAAATTAATGCAGTAAATGGAGGACCAATGCAAGAGACCTGGTAAGGGAAGAGGCTACAGTATTCATAGTCATGTTTGCTTTCTATGTCAGCCTTACAGATAGTACAAACAAGAAAAGTGGCAAGACCTTTCATATGCTTCAAGAAATGAATAAACCCAAAATGCCTAGAGATGGAAGACTTGATCACACAATAGATATTAATAAATAGCCACGTTTACATCAGAGCTAAGGTACAAGCTACTCATGTTTCTTCCACCATGACAGTGGTCCCAAAACCTGCAAACCTTTCACCTTTCTCGGCTGACTGTCTATCTTTGCAATGAAAACCCCCATGGCCATCATGAATGCTCCTCTTTATTTCTGGCTTGGGAATTGAAATTTAAGGAAAAACATTGCAAACTTTTGTACACTATCATGAACTGATCTTTTGCTCTTAACCTTTTGAACAGATCTTTTGATTCCAACCTATTTACATTCTCCATTTCCATAGCAAATCTGCAAAGGTTATTGGAGTTAATCTGTTGCCTCATGACATTAAATGCCACAATCTCTTTGATTGTAATCATTATTGCTTCCACCATGGTCACTGCAAAGAATCTACCCCATTCGATTTTCTAAAACATTTCCTGGAGGCTTTAGACAAAAGTTGACCTGCAGTCCTTCTAGGATCTTAGTGGGACTTGATACCATTTCTCATCTTGTCCTCCTAGAGTGTCTGGGAGTCTATACTGGTATCACCTGTAAAGCCTCGGAATTAATACATTCATTTCTGGGCAATCACAACAGGTAAAACTCAAATTCTTCCGATTCACTACGTCCGACCTCTCCAAAAGTGTTGCGTAAGGCTTTCACCATTGCCTTTTTGTTTAGAAATGACCTTATCCCACTCAAAGTGATTATCAGGGAATTTCACTTCCAAATTCATATTTATACCAAAGTCAGAAAGATGTGAAGATGGCTTCGGAGTCCACTGGCTCAATTTATTTCTGTCTGCATACCATACATTCTATGAGGAAACTCAGTGGGATAGCATTAAATGATGATAAGAGCAAAGACCTTCTTGCAAGGCCTGTGCAAACTTATCAGCCGTTTTTTTCTTGGCATGCCACGACTGTGGTTCTACCAGGCCCTGCCAAGCTTGTCAGAAATCAAGAAATCAGGAGTTGTGAAGTGATCTTTAGCAACCACACCAGTAAGGCACCCATGTCCTGAAATAATTGTACCTACCATTTCCCCCCACCAAACGCAGATCTCTCTCATTAGGGCCATATCCCTTTATTGGCTGGGAAATGACAATGTCCTCTACTAGATGCCCCATCATTATTCCAAAAACAATGTAGATTCCCTAAAATTGGCAGTCAGTACAAACAGATCTAGGCAGACCAATCCTCTTGCCAATTATTAGGCTAAAATTGCTTGAGTGGTGGAAGGGCAATCATCTCTTCAAAGCTCTGAAACTATCTTTTTGGCTGCATCAACGCCCTTGAATTTCTCCTCACGTTTAAGAAGAAGTTAAAGACATATCTGTACAAATGGTACCTTTGCAATTGAGTTATCACCTTGTCATTCTGATCCTTTGGGTAACCCCTTCTTATTACCCCTTTTCTACCTCCCCATGGTACTTCTAGCTGGTGATGAAGTAATTAATTGCTTGTTGCTTGCAGCAGGCTAGTTAAAACCCCAAAATAGAAATACAATAGAGCACTATCATCGACCAATGCTTTAATACTGTCACCAAATCGTACAGCAAGAAATGGTCAACCAGAACACCTATACAAAAATTGTATACTGCACTGCTTTAAAGCACTAGGTTTGTGAAGGTTCACTTTAAGCACTCAATCTGAGTAGGTGGTTAAATTCTAATCTCTGCTCAAGAAGAAATTTGATCACAGCTGGGATCTCTAAGTTGTCTAATAACTATCACACTTCCCCTGCTTTTCATTGACAGATTTTGCCAGATAGAACCTGGTGGATTTTCTCAGGGAAAAAGCCTACCAAAAAGACAAAACATTCAGATTTTTATGTGATAAATAAATCTGCATGTTAGGTCTCAATTTGAGGTAGGGTACTCGGCATAGTAAATATTTTCTGCACCGGATATCCCACTCTGTGGTATCAGTATTTAAAAGATGCAAAATATGCCCCATCCTATTCGTCCCTACTTCATATTAGGTTTTAAAATACTGATCGTTGATTCTGCAGATGACAGCGTGAAAAGATTCTCTTCATTTTGGTGTGCCTAATTCTTTAGCTGACAATTGAATAGAATCTGACCTGGGGCTTTGAAACTGAGAGAGATCACAGGAAGCTAACTTATGCTTTTGACTGAGTTGGGCCTCCTCATTCTCCCAGAGCTCACAGAAGCTCAACTCAAATTTTTCGAATCTTGACTGAAATTCTCTGCAGCTCGATACTGGCCCACTCGAATCTAATTGATGTGTTATATGGGTTTGGGTGCATTACTTTTGAGACTAACGGCCAAATTTAGAGTTTGGTGGACAGGATACTTCATCACAACCATGTCAGAAATCCCGTCCGTCAAATTACAAGTCTATAGCAGCCTATGGGGCAGGATATCTGTCACCTTTTAATGGAGTGCCCTTTCCGCCAAACTCCAATTAAGCACCTAAGCCTTAAGAAGCCTATGCTCATCTTCTGTGGGATTAGTCTTCATAAGACACACCTTACAGTCTCCTCCTTAAATTAGCCTACAGAAAAACAGTGCTTAAGTTGTAAAATAGTACATGCCGGTGCAAAAGTTTTCTGAAAATCCGTAGATGGCACTGAAGAATATCAGGATTGTCAAATACCAAGGATGCATAATGTGGATTCCACCTCTTGCATCTTTCTTCCA
This sequence comes from Calotriton arnoldi, assembly GCA_963921515.1. Lineage (NCBI taxonomy): Eukaryota > Metazoa > Chordata > Amphibia > Caudata > Salamandridae > Calotriton > Calotriton arnoldi. The sequence goes on from CAWUFW010000872.1 coordinate 277,077, forward strand.
CTACCAGACACTCTCTGCCCCTTTATTTCACTCTAGCAAGTTCTTTTCGGATTTACTTTAGCCCTATATTGCTGTTTTTCCATCTTTCTCGTCATCCCCCTTTCCTCCGTTTGTTTTTCTCTCTCTTGCTCTGGATGAAAGTCTGATGAATAAAAAAAGTGCCAGTCCCCAAACATAAGAACTGGTGGACCCGCCTGCAACTACTGGCTCAAATTAGGCACTTCAGAAAGACCTGCACTTTACACTTTCACATGCCTACCCTGATTCCGGATGGCTGGTAGTGAAGAAGAGAACTTAAGAAGTGGTTGAGGAAAACATCAGTGCCCTCGCTTACAAAAAAATGAAGACAAGTATCAATTTAAGGACAGGTAAGGGCCCCATAGTGTACCGAACTTCAAAAAATGATATCCCATGCCTAGGAAATATTGTTAATATTCAGACTGGGTGACTGTAATGCCAAATAAGTGGTGTAATGAAACAAAACAAGTAAGACGGTTGGAGCAAATAAGATACAAAGTGCTTCCATTCTCAGGAGAATATAATAATGGACACACAGCTAATGCATCTGCATCAAACTGACCCCGAATAGTTGTAATGTCAAACACAGACAGTGTAGTGCCACAAAGTATCATATAAGTGACTGGAAAGTAGACCAACCAAGAGACAAAGAAGACACCCAAGTACAATACCACCAGCAGGACCAAAGGTGCCATGAACCCTAATTCAGAGAAGGAAAATGGACAGTAATCCTCTAGATTAGCAGGAAAAAAAAGCTATAAACGGGGGACGGGGGCATTTATCTCCTTTGAGCACTGGGCCCAGGTGCCCATGTACCGATCAAAATAAAGGGAAGGAATGTTCTGTGTAGATTCTTTGAGACAACAATTGCACATTATGAAATCTACCAAACCATGCAGTGGGCGCTCTTGGGTGGGGTTTACCTATGCCAATGATATCTCAATGTAGTATGGCCAAATTATTGAGGAAGCACCACTGTTTGCTAGGCAATGGCAGCAGTGGCGGCTCGCCGAGGGAGTGCGGTGAGGCAGTGGGGAGGGGTGGGGCTGGGTGGGGGTAGTGGACTTGGACTTACGACGGACAGAACTCCCTCTGAGTTCAGTCCATCATATGTCCGAGTTCACTACCCCCCACCCTGCCCCTCCCCCGCCCCAACGCCCGCAGCACTCCTCGGCGAGCGCCACTGAATGGCAGACTATTGGAGGGGACTTCATTGGCAATAAGATTGCTAGTGTTGAAATGTATAGCCAATCAATCATTTGAGTCAAAGTGAGCTTTCGTTGACAATTGGAAAAATATGAAGTTCCAAACCTGTGTAGTTAAACTCTTCCTCTCTACTAAAGGTGACATTAAATCTGTGTAGCTTCTATCTGTGGGGCCTTGCATGGATGAAAATGCCTAGAGCTGTAGCAATGTCGAGATGAATGTACATACCAAAGCAGGTGGACAAATGGAGCAAGATGAGCGGAACAGGGTCTGTCTATATGTAAGTACTGCAAAAGACACACAATTGATGGACGGAATGCAGAACAAATCAAAACAAAACATTCACCCCCAGTCAAAAGATCTGGGTTAAATCCATCATTCTTTTGCTCACCATGCCACCCCAGTTTAGACCTGGCCATATGCAAATCAGTCTTGACCCTGTGCCTCACGGGAACAGTCCAGCCCGAACTGCCAAGCCAGTTCCTCCCTGGGCCGGTTCCGGGGTTTCACCCCTCATCAGCCAGGATAGCTTGATTCCAGTGGCACAGTGAGCCCAGGACCCACGTCTGGGCATACCTGGCGCACTTAGGGCGAGAAAGCAAAAGACACACAATTGATGGATGGAATGCAGAACAAATCAAAACATTCAACCCCAGTCAAAAGATCTGGGTTAAATCCATCATTCTTTTGCTCACCATGCCACCCCAGTTTAGACCTGGCCATATGCAAATCAGTCTTGACCCTGTGCCTCATGGGAACAGTCCAGCCCGAACTGCCAAGCCAGGTCCTCCCTGGACCGGAAACAAGCATCCTAGGACCGGTTTCGGGGTTTCACCCCTCATCAACCAGGATAGCTTGATTCCAGTGGCACAGTGAGCCCAGGACCCATGTCTGGGCATACCTGGCGCACTTAGGGCGAGAAAGCAAAAGACACACAATTGATGGACGGAATGCAGAACAAATTAAAACATTCACCCCCACTCAAAAGATCTGGGTTAAATCCATCATTCTTTTGCTCACCATGCCACCCCAGTTTAGACCTGGCCATATGCAAATCAGTCTGGACCCTGTGCCTCATGGGAACAGTCCAGCCCGAACTGCCAAGCCAGGTCCTCTCTGGACCGGACACAAGCATCCTAGGACCGGTTTCGGGGTTTCACCCCTCATCAGCCAGGATAGCTTGATTCCAGTGGCACAGTGAGCCCAGGACCCACGTCTAGGCATACCTGGCGCACTTAGGGCGAGAAAGCAAAAGACACACAATTGATGGACAGAATGCAGAACAAATCAAAACATTCACCCCCAGTCAAAAGATCTGGGTTAAATCCATCATTCTTTTGCTCACCATGCCACCCCAGTTTAGACCTGGCCATATGCAAATCAGTCTTGACCCTGTGCCTCATGGGAGCAGTCCAGCCCAAACTGCCAAGCCAGGTCCTCTCTGGACCGGAAACAAGCATCTTAGGACAGGTTTTGGGGTTTCACCCCTCATCAGCCAGGATAGCTTGATTCCAGTGGCACAGTGATCCCAGGACCCATGTCTGGGCATACCTGGCGCACTTAGGGCAAGAAAGCAAAAGACACACAATTGATGGACGGAATGCAGAACAAATCAAAACATTCACCCCCAGTCAAAAGATCTGGGTTAAATCCATCATTCTTTTGCTCACCATGCCACCCCAGTTTAGACCTGGCCATATGCAAATCAGTCTTGACCCTGTGCCTCATGGGAACAGTCCAGCCCGAACTGCCAAGCCAGGTCCTCCTTGGACCAGAAACAAGCATCCTAGGACAGGTTTCGGGGTTTCACCCCTCATCAGCCAGGATAGCTTGATTCCAGTGGCACAGTGAGCCCAGGACCCACGTCTGGGCATACCTGGTGCACTTAGGGCGAGAAAGCAAAAGACACACAATTGATGGACGGAATGCAGAACAAATCAAAACATTCACCCCCAGTCAAAAGATCTGGGTTAAATCCATCATTCTTTTGCTCACCATGCCACCCCAGTTTAGACCTGGCCATATGCAAATCAGTCTTGACCCTGTGCCTCATGGGAACAGTCCAGCCCGAACTGCCAAGCCAGGTCCTCCCTATATGTAAGTCCTGGCAAAGGTGAGACAAGGCCAGAACTTGTTGGCCCTTTGCTTGTGATTTCAACTGCTACATCACAACCTTGATCCTTTGCTGCCACATATATATGCCGAAAGTCGAGTCTTGTGGCTTAGTGGACTAATGCGGCCACTGTAGGGGCCTGTGTTTGACCTCATTGTCACAAGTTCAAATCCCAGCGGGTCCACTCAGCCTTTCATCCTTCTGAGGTCAATAAAATGAGTACCATTGTGTTGGGTAAAAATAATCATCTGTTATTCATCGCCAAGATACCCTTGGATGAACGTGCTCTTTACAAATACACATGTCAATGTTATGTAAAATGTCTTCCCAAATCCTTCCTTTATGGCAAGAACAGTCCCAGTCGAAATGCCTGTAAATTACCCTTCCTAATGAAAATTGTGTTTGATGGGGATTTGCACAATTCCTTTAAAAAAAAAAAAAAAAAAATAGGTTTTACTGCCAAAATCGATTTGGGGAGCCCGAAGCATTGTTAAAAATAAATCTGAACATAATTGAAATCAGATCTCCTGAAATGACACAATAATTTTCTGGATCTAATCCAAATGCAATAGATAGATCTACAATGGTATGCTTATTACTGTACAGCAAATTACATGAATGCTTAAACAGACTCGTGTTTTTTTTATTAATTTAGTGCGCAGTCTAGTTCGCATGTATGCAACATGTTTATGCTCTGGTATATCCTAGGAAGCCCTTCTACTTTAGATAGCCTTTTCAAAGCACCACCACGTGCATGAAAAGAAACCTCTACTGAGAAATGCTGTGAAAGTCAGGCCACTAAATGATTGTACCTCCCCAGTCCTTTCACTCTCCAGTGTCTTAACTCATTGCTGCCACCACAATAGAGCTGCACATAGTCCATTGTCGATAAACATAATAGAAGGCTTATTTTCATAAATGTAGAACACAGTCATAGGGGCATATTTAACAAATAATCACACAGTGCAGCGCAGCAATTCATCTTGCCGTGCAGCGCAGCATGTTAGGGAAAGGGCAGGAATGCACCGCACTTAACAATATACATCGCATTCCTGTCATTTTCCATTACTGGCGCACAATGTGCTGCCTAGCACCAACGCAGGCACCCTTGCCCCATGGAAGTGGAAGAAGAGTATCATCCTCATAAAAGTGGAAAGGAGCATCAGTAAAAGTACATATCCAAATTAAAGGAGAGATGTGTGGGTGCTCAAATGTCCATTTAGCAAAAATATTACATTTTTGTAATCAGCATACAGATTCATTGAATAGAATACTCCGAATTTAACAACATTTGCATTGCACAATCGGTTAAATGGACTCGAGGAATGTCTTAAACATCAAATGCAATTAGGTTCCCCATTCCAGTAATTTAGAATTTAGAACTTTTTAATTAATAAGGTGAGAATTTAATTCTACAATGCACTGCTTGTTTTTAAACTGGAATGGGTAAAATGTCGAGGTGTGCCTATCTAAAGGTTCGTTTGGTCTTCAGTTTCCTATACTCAGCGCTTTGCTTCTAATTTCACTACGTGCCCACCAAAAAATTTACAAAGCATCTCATGTAACCATACGTCTTGATGTCTCCTCAACAAATTGAAAAAACAACCAAAGGCTTTAGGAGCCTCAACTTTAGTTTTGTGTCAACAAACAGAGGCTTATCTAACTGTCAATCAATCAGTCGCTCAGCATTTACAGAGCACAGCACTGTCACCCTCTCGTTGGGGTCTACGTCAAAAAGCCATGTCTTGAGCTTCTTTCTGAGGTTCACCAGGGAGGGAGGTGTCCGGAGATGGAGGGTCAGGTCTTTCCAGTTCTTGGTGGTGATGTAGGAGAAGGAGCAGACCCCACTATGGCTGCGGCGGATGCAGGGGGTATGTGCAAGGGCTAGCAAGGAGGAGCGCAGGTGTCTTGTGGGTTGATGGAAGTTGAGTCGGTGGTTGATGTAGGCCGGTCCTTGATCGTGAGTGGCTTTGTAGGCGTGTGTGAGGTTCTTGAACTGGCATCACTTCTGGATGGGGAGCCAGTGGAGGCTTCTGATGTGGGGGAGCTCCAGGATGAGTCTGGCTGTGGCATTCTGTATGGTCTGGAGTCTTCTGAAGAGCTGGGTGGGGATGCCAACATAGAGTGCATTGCATAGTCGAGGTGGCTGGTGACGAAAGACTGAGTGACAATCTTTCTAGTGTTGCCTGGGATCAATCAGAAGATTCTGCTGAGCGTACGGAGGGTGTGGAAGCAGGAGGAGGTGAAAGGGTTGACTTTGTAGTTTATGGTCAGTTTGCTGTCGAGGATAATGGCTAGGTTGCGTGCGAGGTCTGTTGGCGTGGGTGTGGGCTCGAGTTCTGCTGGCCACCAGCTGTGGTCCCATATGGATGCGTTCTTTCTGATGATCAGTACTTCTGTCTTAGTGGAGCGGAGTTTGAGGCTGTTGGTTTTTATCAATTTGGCTACATTGGTCATGGCATCTCAGCAGTTTGTTTTGATAGTGGCTGAGTCTTCGGTGAGCGAGAGGATGAGTTGAGAATCATCTGTGTAGGAAATTATGTTGAGGCCGTGGGATCTAACGATGTCTCCAAGGGGGATCATGTAGGTGTTGAACAATGTGGGGCTAAGGGAAGATCCTTGGGGTACGCCGCATATGATGTCTTTAGGTTTGAAGGTAAAAGGCGGCACCCGGATGCACTGTGTGCATCCTGTAAGGTGGTGATCCACTTGAAGGCATTTTGCTGTATGCCGATGTTGTGAAGTCTGTTGATGAGGGTGTGGTGCGATAGAGTGTCAAACACAGCAGAGAGGTTGAGGAGGGTTCTGAGGTCATCTGTGGTAGCGATCTCCATGCTGTGGTTGGCATGGAATCCTAATTGGGAGGTGTCAAGCAAGTGGTTTTGTTCCAGGCAGTCAGTGAGCTATTGGTTGTGGCCTTCTCGAGTACTTTGGCTGGGTAAGAGAGCAACCAAATCAGTCGATAATTTTTGAGTTCGCTGGTATTGGAGGACAGTTTCTTTGGCAGCGGTCTGACCTCTGTGTGTTTCCATCTGTCCGGAAAGGCTGCTGTGGAGATGGAGGTTATGATGATGATGTTAGTTCCAAGATGATTTAGTCGGTTCAGAGGTTGAAAAGACGGTGGGGACAGGAGTCAGTGGGTGCCCCTGAGTGGATGGATTACATGATTGCTGTGGTGGTCTGTGTGGCGAGTGGAGACCATGTGGTGATAATTCGGTTGGTGTGCACTGATTGGCTGAGTCTGTTGAGGTTGAGAGCAGTGGGTTGGGGGCCGAAGTTGTTGTAGATGGTGGCAATCTTGCTGGAAAAGTAGACTGACAGGGTGTCGCAGAGATCTTGGGAGGGCTGGATTGTGTTTTTTGTGGCTGCCGGGTTGGAGAATTTCTTGACTATTTTGAATAGTTTTTTCGTGTGGTTGGCTGCTGTGTTGATGCAGGCTGTGATGGTTGCTCTCCTGGCTTCCTTGATGCGCAGGTGGTAATTGCTGAGGGCTGCACTGTGAACGGATCTGTCGGCAGGGTTCCTTGTGGAGCGCAATTGTTTCCCAAGTTGGTAGCAGTTGCATTTGGTGGTTCTGAGTTCAGGGGTGTACCAGTTTGTGCATTTTGAGGTTATGTTGGTGTTATGGTTGGCTTTAGCTGGTTTCTTTGGGGTGACTCTTTTGGCGCAGTTGGTGATCCATGCAGAGAAGTCCTGGATGGGTTGGGTGGAGCTGAGAGCTTGAGTCCACTGAGTCTGAGTTGCCTTGCCCCAGCTGCAGTGGACAGATATGTGATGATTGGTGAAGGTGTGTTGAGTGCCAGAGATGGTGAAGTGGACAATGGTGTGGTCAGACCAGGTGAGTTCTGTGATGTGGCTGAACTTGACTCTGTCGCTGGAGGTGAAAATGGGATCGTGTGTGTCCTGCTCTTTGCATGGGTTCGGTGACCAATTGTGTGAGGCCTATGTTCAGGTTCGTCTGGAGGGTGGTGGAGCTAGCGCCATTGGGGTCATCGAAGTAGAGTAGGACATTGTAGTAGGTGTTTTTGGTTAGGAGGGCGATGTGGTTAAAGCAGGCTTCACAGAAAGCCGGTCGAGGTCCTGGGGATCTATATACAAGGGTGCCTCTTATCATGCTCTTGGCGTTGGCCTGTAGCTGGAAGTTGAGGTGTTCCATGAGGGGAGTGTGGTGGTCATCGGTGGCAATGCATTGGATGGTTTCGCTGAAGATGATGGCGATGCCTCCACCGTACTTATTGGTGCGGTCACAGTGGATCACCTTGTAGCCGATGGGTGTTGTGGTGGCAATTGTTGGGGTTCGAGGAGGGGCTGAACCATGTTTAGGTGATGAATGCGATGTCAGGGGAGATGGTGTCCCAGATATCCTTGGCGTGTTTGCAGTGGGCTCTTGCATTGAGCAAGATGCAGTGGAGCGGTTCGGGGTTGTTCGTGGTCTTTCCGGTGGATGTGGCATGGGATCCTGTGTGAACTGGTGGTCCTATATTGCAGGAGAAGCGGCAGTGGTGGCAGGTGAAGGGTCCTTTGGTTGTTGGTGGAGCGGAGGTGCAGCAGTTGATGTTTCGATGCCCGTGGTCCAGGGCCTGGAGCTCTCTGACTGTGTAGCGGAGGGTGGCAGGAGGGCTAGAGTTCCTGGTGCTGTGTGTGGTCCAAGTCAGGACAGGTGCAGACGGGCTTGCCTTTGGCATGTCTGCGGTGCGCCCGCTGCACGTGTCCACTGCACGGTGGTGTCTCGGCCTCTATTAAGTAGGTCCTAGGAGGGACACTGGGGAGGTGGGAAGAGCGGGAAAAATGGCGCAGGAGGAGCGTAAAAATGTTGAGGTGCTGGGCCTAGGGCACAGGAAACTTTGGGACTGAGCCTAAGGTACTGGACTCAGGTGGGCTGGCATGGCAGGCTGGCTGGTGGCTGGCTTCAGGCAGGAGCAGCCTGGCTGTTGCGGCGTGGACAGGCAGCAGGGAGAGCTGGTGTTGACCTGCTCAATGGGGCTGTGCTGTGGCCTCCATTAAGTAGGTCCTGGACGGGGGTTGGAGCGCTGGGGAGGCAGGAGGCCGGAAGAGCAGATAAAAAGGTTACCTTACTGCACTGCCCTGCGTGAAAGTTAAAGGGTAGAAATGCACCATATTTATCCAATACGGTGCATTCCTGTCCTTTCTCCCTTGCACTGGTGCCGTTACAGAGACGTTTTCCTCTTTCTATGTGTGCTGCTTTCAATGTAACACATTTTTACCAGATTTCATGCTGCTCTCTTAGGGGCCCCATGGCCCTGAATGGACCCCGGATATTACTGGTCAATTGATAGAAATTATTCTACTTTTTCGACTATTGTGTTTGGACTTGATGGAATATGCATAATATTTTATAAATTTTACTGATTTGGACATGAATGGGTCCCTATACTATACTGCTACTTTTACAGATTTATTTTCTGCTAATGAGTAATTGTTTTTTGCGAGCCTATGTTGCTAGACTCCCATATGCCCTAGTATGGGCATTATGGGCACTCGATGGACCCAAGACATTATTGCTCATTTTACAGAATCTTTTATCTAGGGTTGCTACTTTTGTCTTTGGGATTGGTGGGCCATGGTTATTAAGTTTTAATTTATTATTTATCCCTGTCATCACAATGGAGATGTTTTCAAGTGCCATTTCGAAGGTCTGATTTTGGAAAGAAGCGGTAGATCAAGCTAATAATGTATTCAATGCTATAGCCACTGATAGCAAACAAGATAAAAAGGCTAATAGCCTGGCGGTTCTATGACATATGCAGATCAACCAGAATCAGAAAAGAGGTTTTACTTCTGGCTGCACTAGACAAGAGTTAGACCTTGACATTCTTTAAGGCAATGTTTGTCTCTCCATAGATGGCTTTCTTTGACAGTATTTTGTAGCCTGATAGTGGCTAATTTCTTCAAAAACGTTTGTCAAGAATGTAATATATGACATTTTTCTTACCAACGGCTGGGAGGGCAATTAGAAGGGTTGATTTTTTGATCGCATATTTAAATTAGATATTTTAGGGATGCACGTTCTCTTTTATGAATAGGTGTCTGAGATTAATGTAGCAGAACATTGAGAAAGGGCATGATTTTCGGAACTTTTCGTAGGTTTTGTTACATAATTCACTAAGAAATCTGGAGAGAAAATGCAGGAGTACACAGTAAATCAAATAATACCTTACTCTAACTTACATTACTTTAACTCGGAAATGACCTAGTTAATGAACGGAGCAAATTTGAAATATCTTTGCACATTCTCATTTATACCAAAGTAAGTGCAAAATGCACCATAGTACAAAGTGATGCATTAAAAAAGAAACTGCTTAGTACATTTGCCCATTTGAATTATGTTGAGATTACCCCAAGCGCCCAGGACTGTGATGTGGAGGGAGCAGTAACGATTCATATTGGTAGTCCTTGCGCTCTATCTGGGACATATAACAGAGAAGAGTCTCAAGCTATAAAGACATGTGGTAACCTGAAATTAATATGTGCATGCGTTTGTGTCAAGACTCTGGGGAGTTTGTATGTGTCAGTCAACCAAGAAGTATTTATTTATTTATTTATGAATTTATGTATTTATTTATGTATTTATTTATTTATTTATTTATATGAAAATATAAAGTTGACTCAACACTGTGCAAGTGCCAAGGAACTGTGGGAGCAGTAAAAAAAAACAACAACAAAAAAGAAACCAGTTGGAAATTAACATCACAACTAGGCGTATTACTCATTCTGAAAGGAAAGCTAGAAATAATCCTTCTTTCAGTATCGGCTGTGGGAGTTAGTTATGTGTGGGTATAACTCCGGAAAACTCATATTTTACTACGATTTGCATTTAGTATGAGGGACAAACAATAGTAAGTGATAAGCTTAATGCAGTGACATGGCTGTGCAGACTCTGTCTATAGATGCGCAAAGTGCAGCATATTTGGTACCTATGGAAAAGAGACTATTGACTAATGAGACAGTGAAAGTCACTGCTTCTACCAGTTAGACCCTTGGAAAGCAGGATGACAATAATGCACACCGCATATGATGATCACCCCTACATTCAGGTGGGCTGGCCTTTTCTGTGTCAACTGCACAGATTTAGAACGATATCCTGGTAGTGATCCGCATGGTAACAAATCTCTTGAAATTTCGCAGACTACTTAAAACGCATCTCCGTTCCTCTGTAAGTTGTGTACTTTTATTACTATTTCCTTAGTGCCAGGACACCGGTTTGGGTGCTTTATAAATGAATAAAGTTCTTTATTAATGTTGAAGCAATCAAATTCTGTGACTGCAGAAGCAGCTCACTAACTTAACCCCAGAATTGTGTTCCTCTAATGCGAATCTTGACAGGCCTAGCAGAAATGATTGAATTGCAGAGATAGTCAGTCATGCAGAAGTGTAGAAAGCTCTTTAACAACCTTCAAAAATAGGCGATTAGATGCACGGATTACTACAACTAACATAAAAGCTACTTACTGTAGTTTGATCTTGAGTATGAGCAGATCAAAGACAACACGCACAACTCTCTGTTTCATTTGTCTGACAGGTGTGGCAAGTAAGCTCTGTCTTATTGCTTTATCTCATGAAGCATTTGTACGCCAGTTGACCTGGAGCCCCCTCAGAGCTTAGGTGTTTTTCAGCTTTATCAATATTATATATTGTGAATAATAAACGGTAGCCATTTACTCAATGGAATGTGGTTCATATCTTAATTTATTTATTTCTTGAACCTACATCTGACTTGATAGTGAAGGGTGAATTCGTTTCTGTCTGAGAAATAGTGGCAGTTGGCAATTTTTCATATCATTATCTCTGTAAAATCCAATATTAGCAGCAAAATGTCACTTGAAGAATTCTATTGATACGTTTGGGAAATTCTCCAAAATGTTTATCAGAGAGGAAGGAGGAGGGTACCAGTACTCCAAGAGGGAACAATAGCCTCGTTTTTGTGAAGACCTATATCCAAATTCACAGACTTCTTCGCACATCTGAGTTCTATTTAAATGCAAAAGCATTTTATTCAGGTAAATTGCACACCAGGATTGATGACATTTTATATTTGTAAGGTGCACTAACAAAAGAGGAAAACCTGCCACTACAATAAGATTTAAATCTTTGGAATTTTTGATTTATAGACATGACTGAGAAATTTCTGGGTTGGGCACATTACAGAAGTAGGTTAACAAACACAAACTCGTAGTTTCGTGACTATTCCGTACCCTAGAAACTCATGCAAATCTACTTTCTGAAGTGCTGAAATGAGTGCCTTTTCCTGGGTGAAAATTGCATGGAAATTCCCCATACTGAATGGAAGTGGCAGACTACACATTTCTCCACTTGCACGTGAAAATACAATCTATGTATACCAATGCACATTTAAGCATGCAGAAAGTTGCACATTTAGAGTACTTCAGAAAATCACTGTCATGGATTTCCTAAAATTATCCTCAGATGCTTTGTAAATCCTTAGAAAAAAGACAGATATCAGCTCCATTAATATAAGTAACTTTATCAAAGCACATTTCTGACTGTTGTGAATGGAATCCTACATGATCCTCCAGATGTCACAGGAGAATCTACTCAAAGATTCAACGTGTCCTGAAGCCATTGGGAAATAGAAGAATGAAGTAAAGAGTGAAGAAGTTATTAACGCTTAAACATGTTTTTTTATTATTAGGTAGAGAGCCCTGTGCAAGCTTATGTATAGGGTGATGGTTGGGCACACTGGTGATTTGACTTCAATGTGGTATTCTGTTAAAGGCTTTATGAGGTATTTTCTTCAGCAGTCAGTATTTGTAGTGGTGTCAGTCATTTAGACTGGCATTCTCCAATTGGATAAAATAGTTACTAATTTTGGGCACTTAATGAACTGAGCCTGGATCTGGGTTACAATCATTTACTTATATTATTAGTTATATATTTTTACATTTTTTTAAATTAGAATTGTTAATTAACTTTTTATTTTAAATAGACAATTCCGTTATACATTGCATAAATTATTCAATTGTTCATATTAATCTATTTTCTTATTTTAATTTGCTATGTATTTTTTTTTAAATTGACAATTTTTGGTAATTTCTTTGTGATGTAATCATTTTTTTAATTATCTTTTCATATTTTATTGTGGGTTGATGTGATTGTAGGGAAATAGGGTGGGAAGTGTTTTATTGTAAATTGCTTTAGTATTTTTAATTGGTAAATCATTTTTAAATTTGTAACTTTTCTTTATAAAGAACGTTTGTTTAATATATTTTTATAGTACTTGAGTTTTTGGGTGTTTATTGAAATGTTTTTTTAAAATAATAAGAATGTCACTTTGTATGATTTTTCTATAGGTTTACATTCATTATTAATGTTGTGATTTTGTCATATATTTTGTAGTAATTATTATATCATTTTCAACACTTTCCATATTGCTGTGTAAGTTGGTTTTTATTTTATTGTGGGTTGCTGTGATCGTGATTGTAGGGAAGTTGGGTGAGAAGTGTTTTATTGTAAATTGCTTTAATGTTTTAAATTGTTAAATATATTTTAAATTTGTAATTTTTCCTAAAAATAATGTTTGCTCAATATATTTTTAAAGTAATTGAGTTTTTGGGTGTTTATAGAAATGATTTTTTTTAAATAAGAAGAATTTCAGTTTGTATGATTTTTCCATCTTTTTACGTTCAATTTTAATGTTGTGATTTTGTCATATATTTTATAGGAATTATTATATATTTTTTCAACACTTTCCATATTGCTGTGTAAGTTGTTGTGGGAATTGTAAACCTGACTGCCCCAAAGTCAAACGCCTTTCCAACTGCTGTTTAGGTTGGAGTGAGAATAGCAAATCTGCCCCCAAAAAGTAGTAAATCTGACTTCTCCAAAGCCAGAGCTTTTACTACTGTTGCTTAGGTTGGACTGGGATAGTAAATATACCCTCACCGCAAATGTCCAACTTTTTCTTTTGATTAATATTTATCATTAAATGTTAATGTTTACTACTTGGATGAGTCATTTTATATATTTTTCTCTTTCTGTTTTTATCAATCGTTTTAGTTTTTTTATATTAGTATGTATGAATTTTGCTTATGTTTTATGTTAATAATTTTGTTTTGGTATTTTTTCTTTTTAATATATTTTTGTGTTTCAGTTTCCTAAATAAAATACCAATATCAATTATTAATATTTATATAATATTAAATAGCTTGATGAATAAAATAAAAATATAATCTTAAAATATTTATTGTTATTTTAATTTAACACTTGTTTGCTATTTATACATTTCTTATTATTATTAATTGGAATAATGTGTTTTTAGAAAGCAATTGAAAATTTTTAGTACATATATAATTATAACCTTCCAATTGTTATTATAAATGATACTGTGCATAATTTGCATTTTTACCATTTTTAGTTATTAATGTTTTGTTTTAAATGGTATTACCTTGATTTTTAGATTTTTACACATTTATATATTTTTACACACTCAACCATAGAAATTCAGCAGTTATAGTTACCTGAGCTACCCCTAGGGGTGACAGTGTCGCGCTTTACAAATGCTGCTTGATTGATTGATGATTAACTATATCTTACACCCCCGCAATGCACTGCTTATAACCTCACATATTACATCACTCATGACATAGTCAGTGACATCCCTCATGACATCTCAAATGACATCATGGATGACATCATCCAGTGATTGTGATGTTTTCTAAAAGTTTCTGAGTGTTAAACCTATGTCCTATGGTATCACAAAAGTTAAATTAGTTTACTTTGTGTACTACTAATGAGTGATTCAATTTTAAAATATAGATCATGTGAGTGTCTGTGTAACTGTGTATCTCCGTGTGTGAATGGGTGTCTGTGTGGCTATATGGTTGAATAAGTGGGTGTGTGAGTAGCTGTATGGGTGACTAAGTGGCTGTGTGAGTGTCTGTATGGGTGAGTGAGTGGGCAAATAAGTGGTGTATGGATGAGTGAGTGGGTATGTGAAAGAGTGTATAGATGAGTGAGTGGTTGTGTGAGTTTTTGTATGGGTGAGCGAGTGACTGTGTAGGTGTCTGTATGAGTAAGTGTGTGGTTGTGTGAGTGGCTGTATGGGTGAGTGAGTGGGTGTGTATGTGACTGTTAATGGTGAATGAGAGGGTGCATGAGTGGCTGTATGGGTGAGTGAGAGGGTGTGTGAGTGGCTGTAAATGGTGAATGAGAGAGTGCATGAATGGCTGTATGAGTGAGTGAGCAGGTGTATGAGTTTCTGTATGGGTGAGTGTAATGCTACATGAGTGCCTGTATGGGTGCGTGAATGTACGTGGGTGTATGGGTGAGTGAGTGGGCATATGAGTTGATGTATGGGTGAGTGAGTGGGTGTGTAAGTGCCTGTATGGGTGAGTAAGTGAGTGTGAGAGAGGCTCTATGGGAGACTATGTGGTTGTACCAGTGACTGTTTAGGTGACTGAGTACATGTGTTAATATCTGTATGAGTAAGTGAGTGGGTGTGTGAGTATTTGTATGGGGGAGTGACTGGTTGTGTGAGCGCATATATGAGTAAGTGAGTGGGTGTGTGAATGGCTCTATTCATGAGTGAGTGGGTGCATGAGTATATGTATGTGCTTGTGAATGGGCATGTGAGTAGTTGTGTGAGTGTGAGTGAGTGTATGAGATGCTGCATGGGGGTGGGTATGTGAGTGGTTCTGTGGATGATGTCATCAGTGATGTCACTGACCATGTCATGAGTGGTGTAGTATGTGAGGTCATAAGCAGTACAATGCAGGGGAGTAAGTTATAGTTAGCTTACATAACTATAACTGCTGAATTTCAATGGTTTTGTATGAGTGTAATCTGAGCCGAACTATAATGTCCCCGTAACCTTTGTTTTTTTGTGAATTTCTAAGGTTTTTAAAATTATATTTCCTAACTATAACATCCCTGTAACCTTTGGTTTTTTAAGTGAATGTCTATGGTTTTTTAATTTCTTGTGTTTTAAAGTGAGTTTATTTAGAATATAATAAAGCATGGATTTTAGAAACAACATATTACAAGTGAAAAAGATTTAGCTACACATCTCTAAGCAATACAAGTCATATGTAAAAGAGAAAGATTATACATGGTCTAAAACAAGAGAAGTTTGGTCATACAAGCATAAGAAAACAAAAGCAATATATATAAATTTGTATACAGAATTAAGGGGCACATTACGATACCCGGCGTAAAAAAATCCGCCAGGCATGGAAGCGGCAAAAATCCGCCCGCACACACCGCCTGAACACCGACCACGCCATTATGAGTACACAATCTGAAAACCGCCATCGGCGGAAAAATCATACAAAATACCACCCGCCATCGTCCGAGTCGGAGTCAAACCGCCCGCCACGGACGGAAACACGCACGACAACACAAAACCGCCCGCCCACACGGCCGACACACCGCACGTGAAATTACGATCGCACCGCCATGAGCGCGGAAAAACAACAAATATACCGCCCGCCAGCGCAAACAACGCCGATGAGAATCGACACGGCAGAAGCCATGGCGCCCACGTACCTGCACAGAAACCATCCGCACACAAAACCAATAGCACACAACATGGCCAACAAGTCCACACAGCAAGGCACGCACAAATACACAAGCACAGTACACATCCCGAAAACACCCACCCGGACAAACAAAAAATACAAAGGCCAGAACCCCAGACACAACACACCTGAAAACAACAGACCATGAGGACACACCCACATAGGTGAGTACAAAAGCAGCACTCCCACAGACCACAACCCCTTGCTACATTGCAAACCAGAGAGGAGAGGAGAGGAGAGGACACAGTGACACAGCAAGGACAGCAGCACACCACAGAAATGCACACATCACAACCACCACCACCACCACCAAACACCGGCACCACAAACCCCCTGCACATTACACAACACACACCGCACCAGCACCACAAACACCATGGCACCACAAAGGATGCCCAAGTTCACGCCCATGGAGCTGACGGTCATGGTCGACGAGATCATCAAGGTGTACCCACAAATCTATGGGAACATGGTCCAGCACACACCACTAGCCACCAGAAACAGAATGTGGACCCGGATCGTAGACCAGGTCAATGCAGTCGGGACCCTGCCCAGGAACAGAACCGAGATTAACAAACGTTGGAATGACGTAAAGAGCCTGGTCAAGAAGAAGGAGGGCAAAAACAGAGAGCTGGCTGCCGTCACTGGCGGAGGGAATCCCGCGCTCTTTAAGACCTTCAAAGCGTGGGAGGAGAAGGTGCGAGTCGTAATCCATCCGGAGATCCTCGCCGGATTAGCAGGGGGAGTGGAGGCTGGTAAGTACAAACTAATGTATACCAGCACACCGCTATGTACACACATGCGCAACCACCATGCCACAGCTCCCAGGGACAAACACCCCCATGTCCAGCACACAATACACAACACATCACACGCACATGCAACAGACACTACCACACACAGGCCAAACCGAACAACTGTAAGATGCGTGGGGACATGTGTACACTAAGCCAGCCACGTAACCACCAACAGGTCCCCAAATATGCCAGAAGCGCCACAACGAGCACCCACCACACCCATGTGTCCGCCACAGCTGCACTAACCGACAAGTAACAGGTAAGTGGCAGGAACACAAAGTGCAGTGGGTCGGAGGGGGACAGCTGAAGTACAACACCCACCAGGCCCCCACTCCCACAGACCAGCAAGGTAGAGCACTCCCCACACCCATGTGTCAGGCACAGCTGCACCAACCGACAAGTAACAGGTAAGTGGCAGGA
This sequence comes from Calotriton arnoldi, assembly GCA_963921515.1. Classification (NCBI taxonomy): domain Eukaryota; kingdom Metazoa; phylum Chordata; class Amphibia; order Caudata; family Salamandridae; genus Calotriton; species Calotriton arnoldi. The sequence goes on from CAWUFW010000872.1 coordinate 294,185, forward strand.
ACACAAAGTGCAGTGGGTGGGACGGTGGACAGCCCAAGTACAACACACACCAGGCCCCAGTCCCACAGCACACAAGGAGGAGCATCCCCCACACCCCACACCCACGTGTCAGCCACCGCAGTGCACAACGACAGCCGAAAGGCAGACATCACGGTCCACAGCAATCGGTGTCAGTGGGTGTACAGCCACCCCCACGACCCACTACACCCCCCCCACCCCCACAGACCTGCAACATGGAGCACCCCCGCTAAGAGCCATGTGGCATCCAGTACAGTGCACGCACGAACAACTTGCAGGTGGGAAACTGGACAGGGCTGGATTACTGGAGGCATGAGGACCATAACACCACCAACACATGGGACATGTCACGTAGCACACGAACACGCAGCACCGCCCACCGTCACGAACAAGTGAACAATGTGCACATGGACATGAACAGCAGACTCACACCCCACATGACCCATCACAGACATAGCAACACCCAAGGAGCCACGTCTGCATGCACAAGCCACACTGAATATAGTCCCACACGGCAGCCACTGTGCAACTCATCACACACAACCGAAACACCATTGAAGTCCTGTCCATGTAGCCCCTACTGCCTGTCAACCACACACCCCACAACTACGCCTATGTAAGACAAACAACACTAGACGCAACAGAGCGGAACAACATAAATGCACACGAACACCACTGAACCCATCAAACACACAGACACACCATGCACATACAACATACCATCCATCCCATCCGTCAGCCCCAGTCTCATGAAAGGCATGTCATCCGCACAGCTGCCACACATACAGCAGTCACGCTAAGACACATGCCCATGACCAACCATGTGCCAGAAGTCAATTAAGCGCACGACACACTGTGAGCAACAACACACAACATGGGCCACACCCCCCGAGCACTGCAGTGATGCACATGGCACAGGGCAGCACGCACACCAAGGAGATGGGACAACTGCAATACGTTGGCTGGCACACAACTATCACTCACTCATAACGATGCGTCCAATGCCATGTCCAGTAACCACAACAGACAGCAAATATGCAGGGCATGTCAGGCATGCACACACCTCAGACCATGCACTGTCATGCTGCCACAACACATGTCACGTTCGGCACCCATGGCTCACAGCATGTACCCCAAAAGCATATACCCTCCCAAATGCGAATCTGGGGCATGGCCCCCATGTTGCCATATGCGTTCCTAAGCGTTCCATTTGAACCCCAAAAGCATATTCCCTCCCAAATGCGAATCTGGGGCATGGCCCCCATGTTGCCATATGCGTTCCTAAGCGTTCCATTTGAACCCCAAAAGCATATTCCATCCCAAATGCGAATCTGGGGCATGGCCCCCATGTTGCCATATGCGTTCCTAAGCGTTCCATTTGAACTCCAAAAGCAAAGTACAAACCAGACCCAGGATGGGCCAGGAGCCCGCATACACCAGAGTCACAATGAGTAGGGGCAAAGCAACACACCCATCGGCATGGCCAATCCGTCCCATGCCACATGTGCACAGCACACAGTCCCATTGCCTAGCACACACACCTACAGATGCCACAGCCACACACTCGCCTCCGGGAAACCCATGTACGAGATTGCACGAACTGCCAATGTCAGACGACTAATACATACTTCGCCAGGTGCAACACAATAACAAATCTCATTCTCTCCACAGGTGACGAACTGCTGGACGCTGGGGATGGAGACAGCAGCCAGCACAGCCAGCCTACAAGCCCCCAACGAGGAAACACGGATCTGGAGGATCTGTCCACCTCTTCGGACACGGACCACCAAGCTGGCCCATCTGGCGTGGCAGGGCCCAGCCGCTCCCCAGGACCCCTCCTACCCACCAACCCATCATCCAGGGATGCTGAACAGTCCCAGTCCCCTGCTGCCACTGTCGTTGCGGCCACACCCACGGTCATTGCGGCCACTACCACTGCCGCAACCGCCACCATCGCCGCACCGACCACCACCGCCTCCACCACCACCACGTCTTCGCTGGCACCAGCCCCAGCGCAGGTGGTGGCCCGGCCGACTGGATCCACCCTGGAAGCCACAGCGAGGACCGTGGTGAGCAATGTGGCTAGTGGGCAGGGCCGGTGGCAGCAGGACTGGTAGGAGGAGCAGGGTCAGGGAAACGCCAGCCTCCCCTGGGAGCCATGCCCTGCCTCAAATGGCCAGAGTCCTTGGGGCCTATGAAGAGGCCCAAGGACAATGGGCCAGGTCTGCTACTGACACGCGGGAGGTGCTGGGGGTGCTGAGGTCCATGGACGCCCATATGGGCCAATTCGTGTCCCGTATGGACCAACTCGTGGACCTCATGGGCCAGCTGGTGGTGGCGGTGGGGTCACAGGCAAGGCCAGCAACACCACCTCCGCCACCACCTGCTAGGGCGCAGGCTCGGGCAGCAGTGTCCACTTCCCCTGCGTCCACAGCCAGTGAGCACACCTCACCCACCACCAGCAGGTCGCCACCACACACCCCCTCCCAAACGTGGAAGGGGCCGTCCGAAGAGGAAACAGATCTCCCGGGAGGACTTCGCACGCTCCAGTCGCAAGTGAGGCAGCCAGCCAGCCTTCCGCCAGCCTTCCTTGACCAGCCACTGCATTGACTTGCTCTACGATCCCACTCCACACAGCCATCTGGATGGCATGTGTGTGTTGGACTATGGACATAGAACCAGTGGGTACACCCTGATCATCACGCAGCCATGACCGACAGCTCATTGTCACTGCACGCACCACTTTTGTCATCACCTTACACACAATCACATGTCACAGTTTGTAATAAATGCACCTTTTTCACTAACTGCTGTTTGTGCCCTGTGTCTTTATTGTACGGAATACAACGGCCACCTTGGGCGGAAAGGCACCTGATGCGTGGCATGGAAATGGAATCCGGAGGGCCTGTAGGGACCTAGGGGTGGGAGACAGAACAGGAGCACATTCAATGAGTGTGTCACACACCCATCACACAGTACATGTCAACAACTACAAGCAATGTACACACATCGCACAGAGCAATAGGGCACAATGCCACAGTCACCAACAGTGGCATACTACCCTGGCCATGGAGCGTTGACACACTGCACGCAGTGAACATACGGCCACCCTGACACAGCACACACACACCTGCATAGATACAGACACATCATCCGTCGTACATGGACACTCACCGTCAAGTGAAGTAGCGGGCGATGAGCTGCTGCCGCACATTCCCAGCTTCCTCCTCTCCGCTGTCCACCTCACTCGAGCTGTCCTGGTCTGCGGGCTGGGGCCCTGGTTGATCTCCGTCATCCACAATGAGGGGGATCTGCTTCCGAATGGCCAGATTGTGCAGCATGCAGCACGCCACCACTATCTGGCACACCTTCTGTGGGGAGTACGCCAGTGCACCCTCGGTGCGGTCCAGGCACCTGAACCTGGACTTGAGGAGGCCAAAGGTACGCTCGACCACACGTCTGGTCCTCCCATGTGCCTCATTGTATCGATCGTCTGCTGGGGTGCGAGGATTCCTCAATGGACTGAGCAGCCATGCCCCATTCGGATACGCAGAGTCACCTGGGTGTGAGGGACACAGAGAACCGTTGCTATTCCAACTGGACAGGGGACAGCATCGCACAACCAGCACGCTACACCACTCCACATACTCACCGACAATACAGCCACGATCCTGTTGCAGATTGGCCATCAGTCGTGGCAAGATGCTGTTGCGCATTATGTGTGCGTCATGGGCCGAGCCTGGGAACTTTGCACACACGTGGGTGATCACCATGTCCGCAAGGCACACCACTTGCACATTCAGGGAGTGCGTGTGCTTCCTGTTGCGGTACAGGTGCTCAGTGGCCTGTGGTGGAACAAGGCCAACATGAGTGCAGTCAATGGCTCCCACGACGTGTGGGATTCTGCCAAGGGCATAGAATGCACCCTTCACTGCCGCCAATTCACGAGCCCTGGGGAAGCGGATGTACCTGTTCCGGTACAGCATCATGGCTGCCAGTACATCCCTCAGCACCTTGCTGAACATGGGCTGGGACATCCCTCCTCCAATGCCCACTGTGTGCTGGAATGACCCAGTGGCGAAGAAATGCATGGCGGCCATCACCTTAGCCGTGGGGGTGACAGCAGTCGGATACACCCTGCGGGGACGGAGATGGGGCTCTAACATGGCACACAGTCGATGCAGAGTTGGCCTGTCCAGCCGAAACTTCCTGATTACCTCTGTATCGTCCATGTCCGCCAGCAATTGGTATGGGCGGTCAATGTTCGGTCTCCGCCTGGGTTAAATGGCAGAGGACACATGTCAAAGCAACACGGCACATAGCAATTTCGCATACACATCACTGACATGACTGAGCAAGCACATGGGCCACAGCCCAGCTGTCAAGCTGGGACGGCACGGCCACAATACACTTACACAGGTCTCCCAACAATGGCAATGGCAAGTGAGACATACCACTGCCATGTGCATGCACATGGGGATCTAGGCCCCAATGACTTGCGGGGCGTGCTGATGGGGACTGACTGCATATTCGTCAACCGGCAACGCCACGGCAACATGAGTGTCTGCTGAGCATGGTACTGCTTCCGAGGCTGGATGAGTATGGCACACGACGACGACGATGTGGGCACGGGCTGAGCGGCCAATACAAGTGGGACCTGTGGCACGAGGGGATATGAGACAGTAGTAGGTGTCAGCACTGCACCCTATGTACAGCACTGTACGGATCACAGCTCCCGAAACATTGACTGGTGTCCACATTGACAGCCCCATGCCAAGACGGCTGTGTGCTTGCAGTCACACGTCACAGGTGAGAGGTTACATTGCACGTGCCAGGTGGCAGTCGTACATAGTGGGAGCTGGCATGTGTGTGCATGTGTCTCCTGTTCAGGATCCACCAGATGGGCGCTGACTCTGTACTGACCATTGGACACAGCATGTTCCGTGGAAGGCTTGTGTGTGTGGGATGGTGGCACTGGATGTGCCTCCGTTGGGTGGGGGGCCATGCACAGGGCGGGTACGTCGGTGATTGCGCATTGTTGGTCACGGTGGGTGCACCAGCTAAGATGTGTTGCCCTGTGTTCAATTCCTATGTCCGCATGATGATGGACTGTGGATGTGGGCAGACTACACATTGGTCGATGTGCTGTCCATATGCATGTGCCTTCACACCAGGCACAGCTGCCCCTGCACATGTGACCCCTGCTGGACTCGCTGCTGGGTCTGTGGAGCTGATGCACCTTCTGCGCGTGGGGCGGACAGCTCTCCTCACTTCCCTCATTGCGCATGTCATGTCTTTGCCGCAGGTGACATGGATCATGGAGGGCCCACATGTACGCGTGGGTAGGCTACACATGATTGTTCACTGGTCGCCACCCCCAGTCAGTGTTTCGAATGGGAAGGTTGTCGTGCTGGTGGTATGTTCGATGTGGCGGATGGGCGGGCCTAGGTGCGGGCTTACATTCCGGACATGGGGGGGTAGTTGGATTGGCGACTAGTTGCAGTACACACGGGACACGTCTCTTCCTTTCCACATCTGGGTCATCCCTTGTACTAACTGACAGTGATACAGTCATCTTCGCCCCAGCCCTCATGTCCTCCCCTCGCCCCCAATATGCATGCTCACCTGCGAGGCTAGCGCTTGCACAGGCAGCCCCAAGCTCGCACCAGAGAGGGCAAGGAGTGCATGTGTGGGTCCAGTTGCACGAGTGGGCTGTCTCAGGGTATGATGTGTGGCGGGACGCCGTCCACCTGCGTGGTGCCCCAAATGGAGACCCGGCCTGCATGGACTATGCATCACAGTCTTCGCCTTCCGGATCCGCCACCTGCGACACCCAGTGGCTGTGGCTGCCCTTGCGGCCATGCCGCGTCCGTCTGTGGCTGATGGCCCACACATTCACTCTTTGGCCTCTCTGGGGAGGGCTCAGGGGTGGTGGCGCACGCGCTTGCACTTAGTCGCAATGGCATGTGGTGTGGTTGGTATGATGGGCAATGGATGGGATGGTGCCAGCCACCTCCCGTGACGTCAGTGCTGCTCGTGCTGTGGTGCGTCCCCCTACACTTCCATTTGACTTTTTGCCATGCTGGACGTTGAGGTTCTATTGCCTGCGTGATATGACCAGGAGGAGCGCGAGGAGACCTCTCACACACCATGCTCCACTGCCATCCCGTGCCCTGTATCGCCTGTGTGGATTGACTATGTTGGGGTTACACCTGGTCGACTGGGGCTGTGTGTGCCTTGTCAAGGGGCATGGCGGGCGCACAACAGGATCCAGCTTGTCCACAGAGGGTGGGCATTCGGTGCGCCTGGTACCGCTTTGTACGTGTGCCCGGCTGCTGTGCACACACGTGTTCACTCCCCCGACAGGTGTCCTCTCACAATGCCCAGGGAAGCGGTGGTGTACTGTTCATGACCCCTCCCAACACGGCGTGCTCCAACTTGGCATGTGCGCATCTACCCGTCGCACCCACCCACCTGAGCACTGCGTCCATACGACTTCACACGACACATGTGTGTCTTCCACAGTAGTGCTACTCATTTGCGTTGACATCCAATACCAGTGGACTACATGGTCATGTCACGACTGCCGTGTACTTCACATACTCTCATCCTCTCTCATTCGTACTTGTGAAATGAGTCAGCGGAGACAGTTCTGGTTTCAAACATTATATTGAGTCTTCTGTCCTCTGTGATGCAGTATAGTGGACACTACTGGCAGCGGGATACATGTTGAGGATATACTGAGCATGATTACAAATGGGATAGGGTGTGGGGTTACATCTGCTTGGCCAAGGCTGTGCTAATGTACATTTACGTATGGCTGCGGAGCTGCGGACTTTGACACAGACGGTATACATGTAGCCTACCAGACCGCTCGGCATCATGGGCACAGTCCATCTCAGTTCCATGTGACAGGTTTGCTGCGGTTGTTCCTCATGCACGCGTGCATGTGAGATGACATCAGGGCATGTGCTTGCGTGCATGCAGCGGCGTGCCACTTGTTGTTGCACTGTGGTGGTTACTGGACATGTCACAGTCACTGGGGTCGTGTTGTTGTTGTATGCACTTGTCGTCCATGCAAAGGTCCTGGTATGGGATTCCCGGGGCGGGGTGGGAGGGTGCAGCACCCACAGACTCCAGGCGACCTATTCATGTCCACTGAGCGGTGTGTGTGTCCATGTGCGCTGGATCCATGTCGTGTCCTGGTTGTTCGTGCAGTTCCGTCCATGTGGGTGCGATGCACAGAGCCCATGCCACTGCCTCCCACGATGCATGCGGTGTTCCTGGATGTGATGGGGAACAGTGTGCATGTCCCGGTCATATCCGATGTCATGGCGATGTCGTTGATGGTGTGGTTACAGTTGCCGGTCGTTTGGTATGGCTGTTGTGGTGGTGACTGGCCAGTCCGTGCGGAAGCTGAGCATGGGTGCGGGGTTGGACTTCATAGGTCACTCGGGGAACCTGCGTTGTGGTCCGACGTATTTACAGGTTGACAGGTATGCGATGCCGCCCAGCAGGGCTTCCATGTCATTGGTGGTGTACATGTTTGCCAGCCAATGAAGCGGATGGTGGCTGTCAAGGTGTTGTTCGTAGGTTGTCCCTTGGAGGACCATGATGGGGCATGCTGGGTGACATTCGATGTAGCTGTTCTCGATGATCCGTCGTGTGGAGGCACAGTGGTTCCATTTCAGTGCGCGTGCGATGTTGGCCACATACGCCATGCCCCCATAGGCAGAGCAGGCCCTGTCGTGTGCGTCCAGAGGGAGGAGTAGTGGTAGCAGGTCCGCCTTCAGACATGCCGGGTTGGAGAGGCATATCTCGACGGGATGCTGGTAGGGACACCTCCGACAGTAGAAGACGGGCATGACGCAGCTGAACAATGTGATGCGGTAAGTCAGTCGGTAACTTACGTTCAGCAGGGACAGGAGATCGCATCCCAATGTATGTATCGTGCTGGTTTGGTACAGCTTGAGCTCTTCGGCGTAGTTGGGTAGGTGTGTTGCGGTTGCCATTTCGCAGCGGTTCGTAGAGGTGGCGTGCTCCGGCTGTGTGTGCAGTCTGCAATGTGCACGCTCCGGGGTTGCTGTGAGCTCTGTGTAGTCGTGGGGAGACAGGACTTGTGTTCTGTTGGCTTGTTTGGAGGACACGGGCCCTCTTCCCACATGCTTCTCAGACAGTTCAAGGTCGGTGCTGTGTGACTCCTTCCAATTAACTTGCATGTGGCCGACATGGGGGAGTGTTTTCTTCTTTCTTCCCCGTCCGTTGTGTGCTTCTGTGATATGCGCTATCTGCCGTGTGGTCGGTCTCCTCGGCATGCCTGTGTTGGTCTATTCTTGGACAATGGCTGTATTCACCGGCTTCTGTCGTAGGGCTGTGGTTTCGGTGTTGGAATGGAAGGTCATTCAGTGCTGTCTGCTCTCCCTTGTGTGGGCGGCAGGCTGCCTTTCCGCTCTGCGTTGGGCCTTGTGTGTGGATGTAATTCTTGGGCCACCTGTTGTCGGTCCCCGGGCTCTTTGGTGTTCCGTTTCATGTGTCTTGTTCATATGTGCAGGGTGGTATGGGTTTTTCAGTGTGGTACTGGCGTTCCTCTTCCCGAAGGGGCCCTGCTTCTCCTAGTTGGTGTTGCCGCCGCTGTGTGCTTCGCCATGTTTGTTACACTGGGGTGTGTCCTGCTGTTGCGTGACTTAACTGACATGTGTGCGTCGGTTGTGTGGCGTTGGGTGTTGTCCGTGAATTGGGCGTTGGGGACATGTCTGTGGCCGGCCTGTCACGTGTCATGTGCGTTCGGGGTGGGGCTGATGTGGGTGCTGCTTGGTTGTGTCCCTGTGTCTGTGTGCGACGCATGCATGGCGCTGCGGTTGGCCTCTGCGTTGTGCGCATGTGTGGCGGCGTCATCGGCGCTTTGGGGCCGTGACGGGGTGGTTGGTTCCTAGTCCCAGGTGGTGTGTACACATGTGTTCCGCGATGTTAGGATTTGGCCTGTGTGTCATATGTGGATGCAATGGTGGATGTGTAGTGTGCACGCGCTGGTGGGGGTTGTCCGCTTTTCCGCCCTTGCACTGTGTGCGCTGTTTGCGTGCACTTGTTGTGTGTGTGCCTACCTGCGTCTCCGCGGTACGTTGCGTCCTTGGTGGTGCATCAGCAGAAGCATGGGAAGGGCCTGCAGTGCTGGATTCATGCCCGGGGTGCCGCTTCTTCGTTGTCCGTGCTCTGCGTCCGTGTTTCCGCCTCTCTTTCACGTGCGGTGTCTCTTTGCCGTGGGAGCCGTTTGTTTGCGGCATCGTAATTTATGCGCCGGGCGGGACGTGTTTCGTCGGACGGTGTGTGTCAGTTGTGCTGCGCCGCTACGTGTGCGGGCGCACTTTGATGGCGGACGGTGTTGCTGGCTTGCCGGCGGTGTTTGGCCTGCTTTTCGCATCGTAATTGGGCGGGCGTGTGGACTGCTGCGTGCCGGCGGTAACTGGTGGTTTTTGCATCCGCCAGCACGGCGGTAGTGCTTCCGCCCGCCATCGTAATGGGCCCCTAAGTTAGCAAACAGGATGATTAATTTACGAAGTGGAGATGGGAGGAAAGTCAGGGAGGTTGAAGAACTTCCTGTTGGGCGGGTGTGCGTGCAAAGGAATGTTGTACACGATCATCTAAAAACTGTGTAATGGGAGACTATAAAATCTGGCGTTTCAGAGCTAGACATATAGGAGAGACATAATTTGTGTTCAATCTGTGATTATAGCACACAGCATATCACCAAGCTTGAAAAGATAACTCAGTAGAATCTTTCCAATGCTTGGTGATCTGTTGGAAGGCCACTGCCAATAGCAGATCCAAAATACGAGTGTCACACGAGGTTGAGCGCCAAGCTTCAGAAATACTACCCAAAACAAATTGTAGAAAAAGAAAAGTGAACTGTAGTGTGAAATATTGAATTAACTTGAACCCAAACTTGTGTCCAAAAGCGCAACACAGAGGACATGTAAAGAGTAGGGGGTCGATTCCGATTCGGGCCGGAAAAAGCACCAACCGACTCGGAGCCGGAAATTATACCGACCGACACGTACCTGTGGCGCCCGACACGCCAAGTACGATGCAAGGCGTGCAAAATCCGACCGACACGTACCGAACCCAAGCCGAACGACCGAGCCGCATGGAAAACAGCAATCCGGCCGGAAAAACACGCGAATCGAACCGACCGACACGCACCCGGAACAAATCCGACCGAAACGTACACGCGAACTCCAAACCGCAAAGTACGATGCAAGGCGTGAAAACCATGACCGAGTCGGACGGAGGACAAGCCGTACGACCGACACGCATACAAAACCGAGCCGAAGCAACACAAAACACCGCGACCGACGCGTACGCATTCATAGAAAACTGCACAAACACAGTGTGAACGAAACGGAGAACACCGTACGAGACAAATGCAGGGTCCGACTCGGTCACAAGAACGTTTCCAACATGCACAGACAGTCCAAAGGAAAAATCACACAAAAAAAGGCCAAACAAGCAATTACAAAGCCAATAAATACTGGGGGGGGTGGGGACAGAGAACAAAGACACACCCACAACTCCACCCATATAAAGGACACAAATCACAACCATGATCCTTTGCAAATGCCATTCCACTGCCAGCACCCAAGAGACAGCAACCACACACCCACAGCTCATCCCTCACACAAGTCACACACCATCAGCACACCAACAAATACCTACCTCACATACACCCAGCAAAACACACACTCACACACCCTCACCTGCACACCAACACCCACATCACTCACCATCACCACCCATCACCATGCCCCCCAAGAAGAATCACAAGTTCCTAGATTGTGAATTGGAAGTCATGGTAGACGAGATCCTCAGGGTAGAGCCACAGCTGTTTGGCACACTGGTCCAACAGACCCCCATCTCCCAGAAAACCAAGATGTGGGAGAGGATCATCAACAGGGTGAACGCACAATCACCATGTCTGCGCACAAAGAGCGACATCCAGAACAGGTGGTATGACGTGCGCAGGAGGGTACGGGACCTGCTCAAGAAAGACTACATCATCAGCCAATACACCGGCAGTGGCCCTCCTGCCAAGCCAATATACCTCAGGCCCTGGGAGGAGAAGGTGCGGGCCATCCTTCCGCCAGTGAGCGTATATGGACTAGAGAACATCCCAGAGCCTGGTGAGTACACAACAAATGTACACAATATTCTGCCACAAAACACACACATCACTGTCAAGGGGAGAGTCAAACCATGCACTCATAGCAATTACACAGCAACCAGAACAGAATCATCCCAAAATGTGTATGTCAGTCAGATAAACACAACACATGCCATCAAAAAAGTTACATCCAACTGTGCCATCACATGTACAAACACAACTACAACTACAGCTAGGCAGTGGCACAAATAGAACTAACAAACACATCCAGACATGTAGCCACCACAACAACACCAACACACAGTGAAGACCACTCAAAGGAAGGAATTCTGTGTATGCTGGCCAAGTCAGTGTAGCCAATAGCATCATGGGAGTCGCAGTCACACATATTGCCCCCCACAACTGTCCCATCAACACCACCATGAACCATGCGCACATCACAGGGAGTGGAGAAGGACTCACAAGATGGCTGACACTGGCAACTGCTGTGGGGAGCACAAGGCCCTGCTGGGAACTGTGCACCAACAAACAGCAGGACACCACTGACTGACATCCTGAGAGACAACTTCCACTCCCTGCAATGCAAGCACGTTCCATGGTGGGATATCTGGCTGGCTGGGTGGGAAGGAGGACTTGCAGCACTGACCATAGTCACAAGCACCTCCCCTCACACCCCCTCAACACAAACTCCACAGAACCCACCTGGTAGAATGCAATGCCTCACATCCTAACTCAATATCCCACAAAGAACCACCACCCTGGGTTATGTTGTGTGAAGCACAGGGACACTCTTGGGACTTTTAGCCAAACAACTGCCAGGACAACACTCCCAGCCATCCTGTCAGCACAGCCAGCCCACCCCACAGGGAAGCAGAGTCAAAAGGAAGGAAGCATGGGCATGCTGGGAAGGGGGTGGAGGCAATAGCATGATGGGAGTCGTAGTCACAGCTCTACATCCCCCACCACATGGCCCAGCAAGCTCACACTCACGCATGCACATCCCACAGAGAGTGGAAAGGCCCATCAAAGATGTCTGACACTGTTGCTGTGTCGTGGGGAGCACAAGGGCATGCTGGGAACTGCACACCAACCAACAGCAGGACACCACTGTCAGCCATCTTGCCATTGCTCACACACCCACACATACTGAACTCCCCACAAAAGCAAGTAAGTTTGGGAATGCTGGCAAGTGGGGTGGAGGCAATAGCATGAAGGGAGTGGCAGTCACAGATATTGGTCACCCTCACAACTGGCCCATCAACACCACCCTGAACCATGCTCACATCACAGGGAGTGGAGAAGGACTCACAAGATGGCTGACACTGGCTACTGCTGTGGGGAGCACAAGGCCCTGCTGGCAACTGTGCACCAACAAACAGCAGGACACCACTGACTGACATCCTGAGAGACAACTTCCACTCCCTGCAATGCAAGCACAGTTCCATGGTGGGATATCTGACTGGCTGGGTGGGTGGGAAGGAGGGCCGGCTGTCAACCAAACACAACCAATGCAGACCATGTTCACACCCCAGCAAATACATAGAAATGCCCAAATAATGCAGGACAATGTGCCAAACCAATATCAACCCCTGACTGTGACGACTTAGGACAATGCAATGTACAGGCCTGCACCCAGAGGCACAGTCACAACTGTCATGTGTGTCAACCATTGATGCCTGCAGAAACATAACATACATTGTGTGTGTCTCCCAAAAACAGGTGATGATGGGGACACAGCAGCAGACGCTGAGGAGTCCCAGTCCCAGGCTCAAGAGGATGCGGAGCTCACTGGTGTCGTACAGCCTCTGCCCTCCTCGGACGAAGAAGACCAACCTGGCACATCCGGTGCAAGTCTACATGCAGCACCAGCAGGACCACCAGCTGCAGCACCAGCAGGACCACCAGCTGCACCCCCTGCACCCACCCCTCCAACGACTGTCAACACAAATACCATCCCTGCCGACATGGACAGAACAAGGAGCAACACCAGCACAGGGACCCTGGACCAACCTGGGGCCATGGACACCACCACCACCACCAACCTCCAAGGTGGACCAGGGTCATCTGTGCGTGCCACTGCACGCACTGCACATGTCAGCAGGGGTGGTGGGAGGGGTGGGAGACAGAGGTCACTGCTTGCAGAGGTTGCTGGTGTGCATGATGACCCACAACTGGTACGCATAGCTGATGCGTACCAGTCCAGCACCGGAGACCTCAGCCAGGTAGTGGGGCTCCTCAGAGACATGAAACAGCAGCAGGCTGCCCATCATGCCCGCTTGGACTCTCACATGTCCCACGTGGAGTCACACATGTCCCGCGTGGACTCACACATGTCCCGCGTGGAGTCCAAGTGGGATGCACTGCATGAGATGACGGCGGTGCACAGGGACATTTTACAATGCCTCCGCCAGATGAACAGCAACCAGTCCACACCTCCCTGTGTGCCAACAACATCTGGTGCTGCCCAAACTGCAACTGCCACAGGGAGGGAGGATGACTCTGGCGGAGAGTCCCCTGCACCGCAGCAGCCTGTACTTGAGGGGCCCCCCCCCAAGAAGAGGGGTCGTCTGAAGAGGGGCAAGTGAGAGGCCGATGGCCAAGCGCAACTCCCAGGAAGCCTGAACCTGTTCTAGATGTTCACCTTTGTGCACAGACTGTTCACCCTGTTGACGGCAACACTACTCCCACACATTGCATGGGGAGTACAAGTTGGACCAATGTCTCAGACAACTGTGGCCCCGATACTGGGGATTCTGTCTACCAGGACTTTCAATTCACCTAGGAACTTCTGATTGCAAGATTTATGTACAGCACCACCCATCCTATGCACTATTCACACAAATGTATCACAATAAACACACTAATACACCATACTTGCCTCTGTTGTGATTCCAACGTGGGTGCTGTTATGGGGATGATGAACTGCAAAATTACACTGTGTATGCGAACTGCAACAGCAAGTACAACACAGGCATGTGAGTAAAGGCAACGTGACACATATGAGGGAGACACACCACCAGGGCTACACAACACATACACACCTAGGCCATCTGACTCATTGCCTACACTGATGTTGCCAGGGAAGACGGTGCAATGCACAGACACCACACCCATTCCCAGTTGTAGTCAAGAAGCCCACAGGTGCAGTAAGCAAATGGCAGTCAAATGTGTGACCACAGACAACGCACATCACAAAGTGAAGCACAGGTTTATTACACAGTTGCAACATGTCGTAACCACTACAGATGCAAGGTAATCCCACCTGGCAGTGGGCACACAGTCAACAACTGTAGACGGAAGGAAGTCCATGGGTGTGGCGCACATCACCTGTAGGGACACAACAGCTACCACCCTGGAAGTGCAATCACGTCGTCGGTGGACACAGTTGACCAAACGAATCTGAAAGTACCCTGTGAAGGACAGAAATGACACACAGTCAAAAGCAATGGAGTACAGGACAGAACAGCAAAACTCATGCACAATACATGTTACAAGATACCCACCCAGAACCAAGTTAGCATGTCAACACTGTTGGGGAGTACAGCCCACCTGTAAGCACACATCGCAACACACATCCAGTCAAGTAGCCCATGGACACACTCCAACAGCACCAGAGCACCACCCACACATATCATGCCATACTCACATCATTGACATGACACCTCAGGATACTCACATTCAGCTAAAGAAGTTGGTGATGAGCTGTGTGCGGACATCACCCTCATCATCATCATCATCATCATCGTCACTGGCATCGTGGTCCAGGCCAGGATCCTCCACAGGTGGCGGATGTTGGTCATTGTCATCCTGGATGAGAGGCAACTCCTTCCGCACTGCCAGGTTGTGGAGCATGCAGCAGACGATGATAATCTTGCACACTTTCGCAGGGGCATATGGGAGGGACCCTCCGGTCTTGTCCAGGCAGCGGAAGCGGCTCTTCAGGAGACCAAATGTCCGCTCAATCACTCTCCTGGTCCGACCATGTGCCTCATTGTAGCGCATCTGGGCTGGTGTCACAGGGTTCCTGAGGGGTGTCAGCAACCACGGCATGTTGGGGTATCCCGAGTCACCTACGGACAGACAAGTGCACATTAGCTGACTTGGAAAAGTGGGCGGAATACTACAGATCAGATCACACACAATGGCACAAAGTCAGTACACACCGACAAGCCAGGCACGCTGGTTCTGCATCTGTGCCATCATCCTGGGGATGCGACTACTCCTCATCACAAAGGCATCGTGTGCTGAACCAGGGAAACGGGCACACACGTGTGTGATGGTCATGTCTGCAAGACACACCACCAGTGCATTGACCGAGTGGTAGTGCTTGCGGTTCCTGTAGGCCTGCTCCTGGGCCTGTGGTGGTACCAAAGCCACATGTGTCCCATCAATGGAGCCAATGACATGCGGCATCCTCCCCAGGGCATAAAAGTCACTCTTCACGTCAGTGAGTCGTCGCAGTCTAGGGAAATAGATGTACCGGTTCAGGAATAGCAACATTGCCACCAAAACATCGCGGAGCACACGGCTCAACATGGTCTGTGACATCCCACCAGCAGTCGCCACAGTATGTTGGAAGGTACCGGTGGCAAAGAAGTGTAGGGCTGCCATCACCTTCACCTTGGGGGTCAGCGCTGTAGGATACGGCCGGCCAGGCTGCAAATGTGGGGACAACTGCACTGCCAAATCCTCAATCAGCTGCCTGGTGAAGCGGTACCGTCGGATGCTGTCCCGTTCCACCATCGTTGCCAGGTCTGGGAATGGTCGATGGACAGCAGGAGCCCTGCAGTGCAGAGGAGAAGTAAGCAAGATTGTCAGTCACCCCACATATGCGGCATTGAACACACTCAATATCCCAACATACATCATTATGAGGCACAACTACATGAAGTGTGCAGTTCCGTAAGGACATGTATGGTACATACATGGCCAACATCTGTCAACACGGTCCAACAAGTGGCATCAATTAGTCCCAGGTTGGCCCATTGGATATCATGAGGCCGTGTCACAGTTCCCATCTCCTGCTGCCGTGTCACAATCACCCCCACAGTGACATGTGAGGACAGATGTGCCCCAGGCACCACAGCTCAATGACAGGTACATTCCCAGGGACCCTGTATTGCCACATGGACACTGGCATTACATGGAGTATCATGTATACACCACAGCAAAACAACCATGACCCCCACAGGTAGTGGTCCCACTTGCCACAGCAGGACAGACATGGACGTCTGTGACACACACACGCACAACATCAAAGTCCATGCACACACAACGTGGATGTGGAGACTGTTTCCCATTGTGCACATGAAATCAGAGACATTGTAAACACTACATGCACACAGACTGTGGAGGACCATCACTATTGTGCCACTGGGACACCCTGGCTCAAACATACCGTCCCACATGGGACTCACGGGGTATGTGACATGACATACACATACACCACCGTGAAATGTGACCATGGCACATGCACAGATATGAACAGTTGCACATCACAGTGGTCATGTACACGTAACACCCAGGATCCTGTCCCCATGAACACGTGCACAGCCTGGCGGTGGCTGCCCACAGGTGACACCCACAGGACAACATGTACACCAACATACACACAATAGGAAATGCAGCCTTACATGCCTTATGATAAAGTTTGGACAGGCTATCGTGATGTAGGTGTGCCCCTCACTCCCTGGGAGCTATCTGTGGCTGGCATATGTCCATCTGAGACAGGCATGGTGACATATGCCAGTCACTTGTACAGTGATGCGTTGAACAGCAATGGACCGATCGGTGCCCCCGGCCGGCCCATTGCATTCAATGTGTGCGGGTACGCGTTGTACCCCTGTACGCGTTGATCAGCAATGGACCGATCTGTGCCCCGACTGGCCCATTGCATTCAATGTGTGCGGGTGCGCGTTGTACCCCTGTACGCGTTGTACTGCAATGGACCGATCGGTGCCCCGGCCGGCCCATTGCATTCAATGTGTGCGGGTACGCGTTGTACCCCTGTCCGCGTTGATCAGCAATGGACCGATCGGTGCCCCCGGCCGGCCCATTGCATTCAATGTGTGCGGGTACGCGTTGTACCCCTGTACGCGTTGATCAGCAATGGACCGATCGGTGCCCCGGCCGGCCCATTGCATTCAATGTGTGCGGTGCACGCGTTGTACCCCTGTACGCGTTGTACTGCAATGGACCGATCGGTGCCCCGGCCGGCCCATTGCATTCAATGTGTGCGGGTACGCGTTGTACCCCTGTACGCGTTGTACTGCAATGGACCGATCGGTGCCCCCGGCCGGCCCATTGCATTCAATGTGTGCGGGTACGCGTTGTACCCCTGTACGCGTTGATCAGCAATGGACCGATCGGTGCCCCGGCCGGCCCATTGCATTCAATGTGTGCGGGTACGTGTTGTACCCCTGTACGCGTTGATCAGCAATGGACCGATCGGTGCCCCGGCCGGCCCATTGCATTCAATGTGTGCGGGTACGCGTTGTACCCCTGTACGCGTTGATCAGCAATGGACCGATCGGTGCCCCCGGCCGGCCCATTGCATTCAATGTGTGCGGGTGCGCGTTGTACCCCTGTACGCGTTGATCAGCAATGGACCGATCGGTGCAACCGGCCGGCCCATTGCATTCAATGTGTGCGGGTACGCGATGTACCCCTGTACGCGTTGTACTGCAATGGACCGATCGGTGCCCCCGGCCGGCCCATTGCATTCAATGTGTGCGGGTACGCGTTGTACCCCTGTACGCGTTGTACTGCAATGGACCGATCGGTGCGCACCCATTGACAATGGCCTTGCCTGGCAACGGACGCGTTTTCGAATTTCGAACGAGTCGGTTGCTGGAAATTCAGTTGGTCACCCACAACAATGTTGCAAAATCATGTATGTCATGAAGTTGAAGATTTGAAGGATGCTGTGGGCGTGTATTGGTGCTGCTATTCCATGGATTGGCCAGATTCAGAAGATGCAAACGACTTGGACCTATCACTTTGGACACAAGGGACAGTATCTGCCTCTCCAGCACATATATATTGCTGGCTGGTCCCCTGAGAGCTCACTTGCCTGCACTACATGCTCCAGGACGACATCTGCCACTGCACTGCTGCTGTCTCTGCCCCTCTGGACCCTGCAATGGCACGTACTGTGGAGAGAGCCCCAGCCTTCAGCCTTGAGGAGAACCAGGCCCTGCTGGACAGCCTACTTCCACAGTACAGCAAGCTGTATGGGACACCAGGGGAGCAGGTGAGTGTTCTGTGCACTGCCTTTCTGAATGTGCATATTGTCTGACTAGCAAGGCTGAAAGTCTGCACGCCACTGGCTAGCAGGCTCACTGAGTAGTTGTCACCCCCATAGTGTGTAGTGACATGCACTGGACAGGTATGGTGCAGTGACAGTGCATTTGAACAAGGTTTTACTTCCCATGCAATGATACCATGTAGTGACGTCTGGCAAACTGTCCATGGGCAGCTTTGCACTGCCTGTGTACATCATGTGCCCCTGTGATTGAGACATGTATATACAACTGTGTCATGCACGGATATGTTGCATGTGTAGTAATGGCCTTTTCACTTTGTCATCCTGACAGGTTAATGCCCATCGGAAGCAGGAGATCTGGAAGGACATCGTCCGGGCTGTCCGGTCCGTGGGGGTCTACAAGCGCCGGATCCGCAACTGCCAGAAGAGGTGGCAGGACCTTCGGGGCTGGACCCGGAGGATTGCACGGGTCCAGCTGAAGCTGTCGCCTCCTCGCAGGAGGGGCGGAACACGGACCCTGACCCCCACATGCTCCAGATCCTGGCGGTGGTGTTTCCAGACCTGGATGGGCAGCTGAAGGCCAGACAGCAGCAAGGAGGGGTGAGTCAAAGACTGCACTGTGAACTCTGTATTACATGCTTTGTGCCCTCCTCTGGCCTGGTTCAACTGCCACAGTGCAGCAGTCATGTTGTCCAGGAGCCATGTCCGTCTATTGTGCACTGCCCACTCCTCATCTGATACCCAGGTGTGGCCCTTAGATTCAGGGAATTGTGTCGCTTGGGACTGTGTCCTTGCAGTTTGCTTCACTAAAGGTGGGGGACAGCATCTGTTTCCCTAACTCTGTTGTGGGCATCATGGGTGGGTCCATTGTTCACACAACGCCTGTGTTCGGACATGTAATCTGCGTGTTGCTTTGATATGCGGCCACTTGCTGAGCTGAGCCACCACATGTGCCTGGGGTATGTGGCACACGCCCATGCAGCGGGTGGGAACAATGTTTGGGCCCCAGGAGTGTGCAGATTACATGTGTCACACATACATAGCCAGCTATCCACTGTCCAGGGCTCATCCCTCATTCATGTGGGGCAGGACAGTCATGCCTACTCCAGGCCATGCAATGCACTCTGTACTCCCACTCCCGTGTATCAGCTGACACATTGTGCGCAGTGATTTGACCCCTCAGGTGTCTGCCTCTGTGTCAGTGTGCTGTGGATTAGTTGCCAGGACTGCTGGGGTGTTTCTTGGTAGGGGCTCAGCATGCCACTGGAGATGTGACCATAGGAGACGATACTTGTGTGTCACATAGGTGTTTGATCAGCTGCCCGTGCAGACTGGGGTATGCGAATGTGAAGTTCAGGCAGCTGTTCCCCATTCACAGCAGATTGTGAGGGGCTCAGGTTCAGAGGGTAGTGTCACAGGTCTCCCATATGTCCAATAGGTATGACCTGGACAGATGAGGGTTAAGATGATGTGTTGTGGGGGATGTACATGTGCACTTGTGCAGCTCCAGGACTTGCATTCCCCATGACCTACTATTGTGACACAGTGCAGAGTGTTGTTGTCTGGCTGCCAAGTCATACATCACTGAGACAGTGATGTATGACTTAGCAGTCATGCCTCCGCCATGGCATGTGTCTACTTATTGGTGATCCTGCAGGGGAGTGACATGTGCTACATGCACACCATTGTGGCGATGGCTATCAGGACATGGGTGCATCATGGTGTCTGTCGCTGGTATGCATCACATGCATTTCCTATTTGACTCTGGGCATCCCTTTCATCCGGAAACCTGTACTGACTCAGTGGCAAGAGCTGTGATGTGTGCATGTCCACATGCTACACCGCGTCCTCTGCACTGTCCAGCTACTGTGTAGTTGGTGCATGTGTCCACACTGGGGTGTTGCAATCCAACAGACACCAGACAGATGGGTGCAAGGCCATGTGGGATGTGAGTGCCATTGTTGGCATCAGACTGACAATTGGCTGCTCCTGTTCAGTTAGGGCACTTTTAGCAATGTACAACTAATGATGCCAGGGCTTGCTCTGTAATGTGCTGTGCTCACAGTGGTGTGTGCGTTTGGTGCAGGTGACTGATGTCTGTCTGTTTCCCCATTGTTTGCAGATACATCCACGGCCACGGAAGGGGACAGCTCCACGGACCAGGAGGAGCCGGAGAGCCAGACTGGGTCAGCAGCCGAGGAGTGGTCGGAGGGACCCAGTGGCACGGAGGGCGAGGGGAGCCACACCGAGGAGTCCTCAGCACCATCCACCTCAGCTGAGGACCAGAGCAACTCGGAGGATGACTCCCTTATGGAGGCGGGTGTCAGCAGCCACCACACCCCAGCTAGTGTTGCTGTCCCCGCCACCACCAGCACCACCACCGCCCTCCCATCGGCTCCCATTCCCCAGGTCCGTGGAGGCTCCCATGTTCGGGAGCGTGTCTCCTTTGGGCCAGGCACCGCACCCCCTGCCCCTGTGTCCCCTGCTGCCCTGAGTGAGGAGTCTGTGTACCTCCTTCGCCAGCTCCATGTAGGGCAGACAGCCATGCTGAGTGTCCTCCATGCGCACACCGCTCTGTTGACTCAGCTGGTGTCGTTCATGGAGGGCATCTCAATGGGCATGTCTGACCTACAGAGGGGCAATAGGTCCATGGACTCCTCCCTGACGGCAGCAGTGTCCCTCCTCAGACAGTCCCTCACCCCTCCTGCCTCTGCTCCATCCACACTCCCCAGCACCTTACCCGTCCCAAGCACACACACACCGGCACAGGCACACACCAGCACACACACATCCAGCACACAGACACACACGCCACAAACAAAAC
This sequence comes from Calotriton arnoldi, assembly GCA_963921515.1. Lineage (NCBI taxonomy): Eukaryota > Metazoa > Chordata > Amphibia > Caudata > Salamandridae > Calotriton > Calotriton arnoldi. The sequence goes on from CAWUFW010000872.1 coordinate 315,446, forward strand.
GCACACGCACGCACAGTCAGGGGACTGAAACCAGACTCACAGGGGATGGGGCCCTGGTACACACACACGCATCCACGAGCACTGCGCAGTCCTCAGTTGCCTCTCCCTCCAAAACACCCTCCCTTGCCTCACCTGCAACCCCAGCGCCTCTTCCTCAGTGACCTCGGCCTCTTCCCCTCCGATCCAGCTGCTCCAGCATCCAGGGGGAAGAGGAAGCCCACCCACACGGAGCAGAGTGCCCCTCGCCCCCGGACACCCTCCCACAGGCGCAGACAGACTGAGGCCCCCACCCGCAAGTCCCCCCGGAGTGGTAAGAGCAAGACCCCGCCGCCGCCCTGCAGCTCAGGCACCAGGTCTCCTTCCTCCATCCCTCAGGCCCCCACTCCACAGGTGCCCCCACCACACCCTGCCCCAGGTTCCCCCACCCACAGATATACCATCCCCAAGAGAATCCGGCCTTCTCCCCCTGGCACTTGCTCTCCCGGCACCACACCCCCGCTGCGCTTGTCTGTGCCACTGATGTGGTGAGGGTGTCCTCCCCCTCTGTCCAGCCCACCTTGCCTGTTCCCTATTCTCCTCCCCTGGTGGTAGGCACTGCAGTGGAGTCCACTACCACCCTGTCTGACTTGGGCACTGCAGTGGTGGACCTGTCCACTCCATCTGCAGGGTCCACTGCAGTCGTGCCGGCACCCACAACATCTGAGTCATGCCCCCAGTTGTGCCGGCACACACCATGTCAGACACCTCCACTGCAGTTGTCAGTGGCTCTCCAGCACCCACCACCCCTTCCCTGCTTCCTCCTGGTGAGCCCTGATCCTGTCCCTGCGGTGCCTGGCCTGCCCCCCCGGTTGCCCCTCCTAGTGGATTGTCCCTGGTTTTGTGCAGGCATGCGTAGGGTGACATCTGCCACTGTCACCAAGTTTGGACTTTGACAATGGACTGGCCATTGGCCTGTGTGTTTTTTCTGGACTTTGTTTTCATTACACATATGCTGAATAAAGCAACTTTCTGTTCTTTAGTGCTTATGCTTCTGATGTACATGTTGTTGATGATGCTAACCATGCCCTTGCTGCAGTGATGGTGATATTTGGTCTCATGATAATGAAGTGTTACTGTGCAGGAACCCATGTGGTCCAGGGGGAATGTGTCCTATCCTGTGGTGTATCCATGTCATCCATAGCAGCATCTGAGGGTGTCATGTGTTCAGTATTTGGCAATGGGATTTCCTACTTAGATTAGCTATTTCACATCTGTGGCTTCCACCCCTGCACATCTGTTGTGCCTGCCATTGTTCAATTCGTCTACTTCCCTGACCGTGTGGCCATCTCCACTGGACATGCAGGTTTGGGCATCAATGGGGAAGGACTCATCCGTGTAGTCAGTGCAACATTGCTATACAAGTGTGTTGGATCTGTGCTGATGATTCCGTTGGCACTTCCATGACCAGGCTGATGTGACGGGAGCCCTCATTTGGTGCTAATTGTTGATTGTGTGACCAAGTGCTCAGCTGACATGATGGGGCCCTACTGAGGCAACACATGGCACAGCTTTCCTCACACAGGAGTGGAGTCCCCTCATGGCAGTGTGTACACCTGTGACATTGCCTGCGCCCAAGGTGTGTGTTGTATGTGCATGTCTGTGTGTTCACTTCCGTTTAGCTGTGCATGCTGTGATCCCTAGTGTTGTACCTGTTTGTGATGCTTGCTGAGTTGACCTATGTTCCCCCAAAGTCTTCTCCCTGGGTTCTCTGTGATGTGGGTGCATGGCACATTACTGGTCATCAGGGTGTCACCCATAGGTGTGTTTGCTGTCAGGGCTGAGTTTGTGTGCAGACGCAGATGGGTCACAGTCAGGTTTCCCCTTGGCACTTGTTGTTTTCCCCTGTCATGTGATTTCCAGTTTGTGTTATCTTTCAGTGATTGTGACACGTTGTGTGTGTGACTGCTGGCACTCCTCAGGGTCCGGGCTGCAATGTTGGTTGTTGTCTATGTGTGTTCTTTGTGGGTGACCTTGGCTTCTTCATTGGTGTGTGACTGTGGCTGGGATCCCATTGGTTGGTGTGGTATTGCCGTCATGTCCATGTACAGCGTAGTGTGCAGTGTGTCAGACATTCAGGAGTCTTGTTGAGTGGCCATGTGTCATGTGTTTCTGCACCTTGGTTCCCACCCACCACCCTGGAATAGTCATGGGTGCATGTGCAATGTCACCAGTGCATGTGTACTTCACTGCTGCACATTGTTGGAGGTCGAGGGGTGTGGTGTTGAGTGTGTGCAGATGAGAGTTGTTGCCCGGCTAGGCCCCTGCCTCCATGTTGGCCTTGGCTTACTGGCCATGCTGATTGATTTGTGCTTGTGTAGGTGTGATGGTAGTTTGTTGCTCAGGACACATGACTGTGGTTCACAGTGTGAACCACATTTAGCTTTGTCATCACAGTGGGATTGTAATGCAGCCCAGGGTCACCACATTGTGGGGGCCCTGGGGGTGGTGCTGTGGTGTGTCTGTGTCTTGCTGTGTCAGTTGCTGTTCCTACGTGCCTGTGTGACATGTGTGATTTGTGCTCCCTCTCATCTGACAATGCCTGCTTGCCCACATAGGGGATTTGGATCCATGAGTTACCTTTGTGTGGCACTGTATGCACATCTGTATGATTGGTATTCAGGTCTCCTCATGTGTTGTGTGGTTGCCTGGGAACACTGGCACCCCCCCCCCCTTCACCTGTTGTGTATGATGTGCAGTGTGGGTCTGCCTGTTTGTGTTTGTGCATCTGCACCACTGCATTGGCATATCTTGGGTGTGCCATTGGCTGTATGTAGTTTGGTGGCTTTCCCCTGCTGTCCCTGGGACTCCTAGGTCATCGGTCAGCACAATGATCATGGTTTGTGTGTCCCATTGCTGTCATGGTATGGTATCTGTTCACCTCACATCTGCAGTCTCCACAGGGTATCTGCATTTGTGTGCCCATTGGTGCAAATATGTGGGTCTGCATTCTGATGGTCACTTCTGTCATTGTGTCATTGATGAATGTTGACAGTGTCAGCCCCCATGGGTGTTGTTTGTCTGCACATGGCCAAAGATATGTCTTATTTGAACTGCAGTATGTGGCTCCCCCAATTTATGTTGCAATGGGACACATACACTACTTTGCCACTGATGTGTTTTTTGTTCTGTGACCAGGAATCATCCATGCAGTTTGGCAGTTGCAGCTCTTTCTTTGTCAACACTTACCTTTTGGTCACTGTGATGATGGGGGTTTAGACCCCATTGCCACAATGTTCAAAATGTGCTTCAGCTATGGACCCCACACTTACATTTTGCTCACTGTGATGATGGGGGTTTAGACCCCATTGCCACAATGTTCAAAATGTGCTTCAGCTATGGAGCCCACACTTACATTTTGCTCACTGTGATGATGGGGGTTTAGACCCCATTGCCACAATGTTCAAAATGTGCTTCAGCTATGGACCCCACACTTACATTTTGCTCACTGTGATGATGGGGGTTTGGACCCCATTGCCACAATGGTCATGGCCTGCTTGCATTGTGGGTGCCACACACATATATGTGTGGCACATGTGCTAGGGGTCACATTGTATGTTCAAAGTCATGTTCGGTGTTGTAGGCATTTGACACAGTCTACACACGCTTGTCATGGTGTTGGGGAGATGTCTTTTTCTTGCATTCCCTAGGTTGTGGTGTGCTGGTTGTGTCATGCATTGTCCATCCTATGAGTGGGGGTGGTAGTAGTGGTAGGTATCCAGCCCCCCCTGGCTAAGGGTGGTAGTAGTGGTAGGCATCCAGCCCCCCCTGGCTCAGGGTGGTAGTAGTGGTAGGCATCTAGCCCCCCCTGGCTCAGGGTGGTAGTAGTGGTAGGCATCCAGCCCCCCCTGGCTCAGGGTGGTAGTAGTGGTAGGCATCCAGCCCCCCCTGGCTAAGGGTGGTGGTGGGCATCCAGCCCCCTGGCTAAGGGTGGTAGTAGTGGTAGGCATCCAGCCCCCTGGCTAAGGGTGGTGGTGGGCATCCAGCCCCCTGGCTAAGGGTGGTAGTAGTGGTAGGCATCCAGCCCCCTGGCTAAGGGTGGTGGTGGGCATCCAGCCCCCCTGGCTAAGGGTGGTAGTAGTGGTAGGCATCCAGCCCCCCTGGCTCAGGGTGGTAGTAGTGGTAGGCATCCAGCCCCCCTGGCTCAGGGTGGTAGTAGTGGTAGGCATCCAGCCCCCTGGCTAAGGGTGGTAGTAGTGGTAGGCATCCAGCCCCCCTGGCTAAGGGTGGTGGTGGGCATCCAGCCCCCTGGCTCAGGGTGGTAGTCGTGGTAGGCATCCAGCCCCCGTGGCTCAGGGTGGTAGTAGTGGTAGGCATCCAGCCCCCCCTGGCTCAGGGTGGTAGTAGTGGTGGGCATCCAGCCCCCCCTGGGTAGGGGTGGTAGTGGTGGTGCGCATCCAGGCCCCTGTGTGCATATGTGGCATTGGTGATGGGCATCCCGCCCCTATGGTGCTGCTGTTGCTGGTGTAAGTATATTCTGCATCCCTCTGTGTGTGTGTGATGTGTCGTGTACGTGTTGTATGTGTTTTGTGGTTGGTGTCTGACTTACCTTCTGCACCGTACGCATCCGTGCCTGTTCCGGTAGTAAATGTAGTATATTGGTATGATCGGGACGAAGGGATTCATGGTTGGTTCGTGTCGTTCGTCCTTCTCGTTGCTTCGCGTCGTCCTCGTCCCTTCGCGTCGTCCTCGTCGCTGGCGTGTTCGTCTCGTAGCCGTGGATCGTGTTGTGGCGCGAATCGGAGCTTATGTGCGCCTCTCCCGGATGCTTTGACGTGCCGTGCGTAGCGATGGGTTCGGCGCGTACGGGAAGCGCATCGTACTTGTTCGGCCGGACGGTGCTGCATTTTCCCTTCCGTGCGACTCGATTCAGCGTTTCCGGATTCGCCTCGGTCGGAGAACAGGACCTGGTTTGGGTGAGTACGGCTCGGCCGGATTCTGTGCTGTTGTGCGCATCGTACTTACTCGTTCGGTGTGCTGTACGGATCGGTCGGGAAACAGGCTTTCGCATGGCTTTTTTCCCGACCGAATGGTATTGGGTGCGCCTCCGACCGAGATCGGAATCGGCCCCATAATGTCTACTGTCCAGGCCATAGTATTTATAACAAGAGGATAACCTGTTCTTAAAACAAGCCTGTCTTATTGACTGGATTTGAATGATGCCAAACAATATATATCTAATGTGAAGTCAAGTTGTTCCTGTTGCATTTCTGTGACTAACACCCTCTTACATTTACAATGGTCCATTTGCCCTCATAGGAGATAGCATTATTGATGTCTATTCTTTAACTCTCCAAGACATATAATTTTCTAAATAAGCTATTCGTATACTGGACTGCAGGCATTTTATTTTCTGGCATATCATAATAAGAACATGCACTTGCACATGTATATGTGCTCATCCTTATATGGGAAGAACCAAAAGTTCAAGGATAAAGTATAAAACTCATGCTAAAAGTTCAACACCCTTAGTCCATTCCTTAACTAATACCAGTATGGCACATAAGGTAGACATGATTCCCATTAAACAGGATTCTAATGCTTTAAATGTGGTATTATCAAAAACACCTACAACTATGGGATGATCCAAAACTGGTATGAAGAGCAATGTATCCCATCACTTCAAATCATAAAAGAGTTAAAAAAGCTCCACCTTCACCAGCAAAATTTCCTTCTCGAATTTCAATGGAGATTCTACTGGATGAAATTAGGGCTCCTAAACGATACATAGAAGAAATAAGGCAGCGACTCCAGAGTTTAAATGACAAATGGTCATTGATAGACAACAGAGTTATGAAGATAGAGCTCAGAGTTGGAGACTAGCAAGCTGTTTCTCAAAATATTAAGACCCTTCAAGTCAAGGTTGCTCAACTTAAAAAGCATGCTGAAGACCTCCAAAACCGTGACTGCAGAAATAATCCCCGCATTTATGGTTTAGCAGACGTCTCGAAGGTTCTGATCCCATTAAATGTTTTCAATCTTTTATACCTAAAATCTTGATATGTCGAAATCTACTTCTCTTAACATGCAGAGATCTCATAGACTGAGACACAGTACTAAAACCTCATCTTCTTCTCAGACACCCAGAGGAGTCCATAATTCTTTTTTTAGAGTGTACAGATTTACTCAAAGTCTTCAGAGCTGCTAATAGTAAGGGAGGAGTGTAATGGTCTGGCTCCAATTTATACTTTTCACAAGACTTGACTAAATCAACTGTAGATCGTTAAAAAAGGTTCCTAGCAATCTGTCCTGCTTTGAGGTCTTCAAACACCAGGTTTGAACTCTTTCACCTGTGCATTTTTAAAGTCACTTACAAGAACAATGCTATCACATATGAGGAACCGGATAGATTACAGTAATATTTAGATAACTTTAGAGAAGACCGTATGGATACTTCAAGATTGTCATCCACTTGAAAATATAATCTTAGTATTTTATGACTGATGTGTCCTTTACTATTTATTAGTTACATTATTTAAATACACGTTCTCTACAATCTTTTAGCAATTGGTATAAGCACACCTGTTCTGTACCTAACTGAGTTCAATTAGCATATTTCTTTATGTATTGATGGCATCCATTTTATTGTCATTTGGTCTGCTTTCCCTTGTGATCTGCCCTGGACCCTGATGGTGTTGTCCTTATCCTGTGGTTTCACCATCCCTACTCATGTGTTTGTTAATAGGTTTATTTTATCTGTCTTTCTGTTTTCATATGTTTTATTCTACACCTTTCTCTTTTCTACTTTGTTTTGTTATATCAGTTTTGATTCTTTTTATGTTATCTCTTTTCCTCTAAGATCTTTACTACCTTTATGTCCATAATCATTATCTACATAGCCTTTTGAATTATCTAAAGTTATAGCATTTTGTCCTTTTTCTTTATATAAATTGTAATGGTATCATTAATAGTGTGTATACATGGCAATGTCTTTACAAATAACTTCTTGGATTGTTAGGGGATAGGTTCTCCTATTTAAAGACAAAGAATTGTATCACCTTTGGTTAAATTTAAAAATGATGTGGCTCTCTTACAAGAAACCCATTTGGTAGAATCTGAAATTGAAAAGCTTGTGTGAAAATGGGTGGGAAATGTATTTTCTTTTCTAGATACGGGTAACAAAATGGGGTTGTTAACCTTTGTAGAAAGTCTTTAGATGTTTACTAAATATCTCAAGATTGTGATTTGAAAGGGAGGTGACTTACTGTAAAATTGATAATTAATAACTTCCTGTTCACTATTTTCAGTATTGATGCACCTACTAAACCTGATAAACACTTTTGGCCTGACATTTCACATAAATAAATTTCCATTTCAGATGACTATTTGATTCTTGGAGGTGACTGCAATCTTTTCATGGACCCTTTACTTGATCATAACTCTAAGGTTTCATTTATTCCATCCACTGGTCACAAACAAATTAGCTCACCATAGGCCACACATCTCTGGTGGATGCATGGAGGCTCTGTAATCTGACATTGTGGGAATATACTTTCTTTTCTCTCACACTCTTTTCAGTCCAGGATAGATCATTTATTTATTTCTAAATCTTTATCTCTGCATCTCTTGAAATTCAGTGATAGGCTCAATATTGATCTTTTATCATGTGCCAGTCGTTAACAGTTTGGATCTTCTTCCTGTTTCTCAAGGAAATAAAAAGTGGCTGTATAATAACTTTCTCCGAACTAGATAAGCAGTTAACTAACAGTTTCGAAACCTTTGTTCAAGAATTTTTCCTTTTCAATGATACTTCATATATATCGCCTCAAATTCCGTGGAATTCATTTAAAGCAACAGCCAGGGCCTTCATAATCTCACATGTTTAAAAAAAGCGAAAGATCAATAACCAAAAATCATCTGAAATCCTAAAAATATAAAACAACTAGAACACATATACTATGTCTAGTTATGATGAGTTAATTAAGGCAAACTTTTGATTTATTAAGCTTTCTATGGAAGATGCGGCCTCCTATTTTCATAAATCTAGTGCCAAATATTATGGAGGCCAAAATAAGGCAGGCAAAATCTTAGCCAACAATTTTAGGATTAAAAAAGCAAGGATTACATGATACCTCTGTTGATTTCTCTCCTCTGGGGGATAGGATTATCACACTTGAACTTCTAAAGGCAATGAATTTGGTTAATTTGTGTTAGAAATGGGGGTCTCTAGTTGGCAGAGGTAGGTACCTTTGTCCAAATAGGGACCCTTGCTTCTAGTCAGGGTAAGGGGGATACACTCCTAAAATAACCCCTGCTCCCCCCTTAGTAGCTTGGCATGGGCAGACAGGCTTATCTCAGAGGCAGTGTGTAAAGCATTTGTGAACACATACAGTAATACAGTGAAAACACTACAAATCGACACCACACCAGTTTAGAAAAATAAGTAATCTACATCTAAACCAAAACAAGACCAAACGACAAAAATGCACAATACAGTATTAAAAATAAGGCTTTCAAATGGTAGAAATAGTTCAGTTCAATGCAAGTTGTAAATGCAACACTTTTCTCATAAAGTACCTGGGATGCATCACGCAAAACAAACAAAATGGCCGCAGGGAAGGTGATGCGTCGGTTCCTTACACGCAGGGAAGGTGATGCTTCTGTTCCTTGCTTCGGGGGAGGTGATGCGTCGGTTCCTTACTGCAGCGCAGGGGAGGTGATGCGTCGGTTCCTTACCGGAGAGGAGGTGATGCGTCGTTTTCTTACTGCGTGAGGAGTTGATGCGTCTGTTTCTTACTGAGTCTCCCAACGATGCGACAGTCTTGGCGCCTCGATGCGATGCGTCGATCCGGTATGATGCGTGGCTTCGTGCAGCCGCACAGCAGGCTTGCGTTGGATCGGTGCGATGATCTCGGACTTCGGAGATCGTTGCACCCGATGCGTCGTGCGGCAATTTCTCGAGCCGTGGCAGGCAATGCAATGGTTTCTTCGGCGATGCGTCGGAAACAGCTGTGGATGCGTCACACTTCTTCGATGTTGCGTCGATTTCACAGCTCCCAGCGACAAACAGTCTCTAGAGGTCCTAAACTGCAGCAGGCACCTCTTTGCAGGTTGGAATTCCCAGCAAGGGAATTCAGGGGAGCTGGTGGTGAAGTCTTTGTGTCCCTGAGACTTCAGAACAGGAGGTAAGCTCAGTTTCAAGCCCTTGGAGATCTTTTCTTCAAGCAGGTGACATAGCAAACAGCAAAGTCCTTTTTCTCCTTTCCTTGGCAGCAAGCAGCCACTGCAGGCCAACCCCAGACAGCAAACAGCACAGGGACAGTATTCCTCCTCAGCTTATCTGGCTCTTCTCCTTGGCAAAGGTTCCTCTTGATTTCCCAGAAGTGATCTAAAAGTCTGGGGTCTGGGCCCCTCTTTTAATACCCAAAAATCCTTTGTTCTCTGAAGGCAGAGAGTGTCTGTACCCCGCTAAAACCAGTTCTGTGGGGCACTTTGCAAGTGCACAACAACCTCCATTGTCAGTGTGAGCCCTGGCTCCAGACACACCACAGGGGGGCTGAGCCGTCATTGTGGAAGGCAGGCACAGCCCTATTCAGTTGCAGGTGCTACTCCTCCCACCACTCCAAATGCAGACCAGGCCTATTCAGCCCAGCCCTGACTCATCAGGCTCTCTGGAGCCACTGTTCCTCCCCAGCCCCTGACACTCCAAAGCCAGACATGCAATACACAAACCTAGCAGAGGCATACTGGATGGCTAAGCAAGAAAATACCTACTTTCTAAAAGTGGTATTTTCAAACACAGAATGTAAAAATCACCCTCACTAAAAGATGCATTTTAACATTCTGAGTTCAGGCATACTAAACTTTATTTTTCTAGCTCGTTCTCAGGGGTAGTTATGTTTATAAGATGTTATAAACAAACTCCCCATTCTGTCCTATGGGAACAGGTAGCCTTGCAATAGTGAAAAACGAAATTGGCAGTAATTCACTATCAGGACATGCCACACACACCAGGGCATGTCCTACCTTTCACATACACTGCACCCTGCCCACAGGGGTACCTTGGGCCTACCTTAGGGGTGACTAACATGTAAGAAAAGGGAAAGTTAGGTACTGGCAAGTGTGTGCACTTGCCAAGTTGACATGGCAGTCCCCGACTGCACACAGGCTCTGCAATGGCAGGCCAGAGTTACATTTTACAGGCTGCTTCTGTGGGTGGCACAATCAGTGCTGCAGCCCACTAGCAGCATTTGATTTACAGGCCCTGGGCACACACAGTGCACTGTACTAGGGTCTGACTAGTAAATAAAATATGCCAATCATGGAATCACCAATCCATAAACACAATTTACACAGAGAGCATATGCACTTTAGCACTGATCAGCAGTGGTAAAGTGCCCAGAGTCATAAAACCAACAAAAACAGGTCAGAAACAGTCCAGGAGGAAGGCAAAAAGTTCTGGGATGACCCTGCAAAAAGGGCCAAGTCCAACAATTTGGATTATAACATTTTTGCAAAATGTATTGCTGTTTCTCACTGCCCATTATTCCCCAAACTGATAGGACGTGAACAATCAGGGTTTGTTAGAGGCAGAAACCTATCAGGCAACACCAGACCTTTCTTTAATACATTAAGTTTGTCTAATAAAAATAAGCATTCCTTAGCTGCTATTTCCCTGGACGCTAAGAATGCATTTGATTGCATGGGTTGGTCTTTTGTCTTTCAAGCACTGAAAGGCTTTGGCTTTGGTCTGAAGTTCCTTAGTTTAGGTTCTCTTTTATGTTCCTCATTGTCAGCATCCATATATGTAAATGGTCTGACATCAGTCTCCTTCTTACCACAAAAAGGAGTTAGACAAGGTTGCCCTCTGTCACCTCTACTCTTCGTTCTAGCATTAGAACCTTCCTGACATAAAATTCAGCAAAACTTAGCCATCACTGGATTTCATTATGGTGAAAAGCAGGTAAAATAAGCAGGCCTGCGCGTAGTTTGCGGAGTTTTGCTCCGCGAAGTTACAAAAAAACTCTGCGAAGTTCCGCGAGTGGCGGAGTGCAGTGCGAACTGCAGTCTTGCTGATATTCCTGCAGCTCAGGTAGAAATTGTACCCGAGCGGCAGCTCGCGCTCGCGAACTTACCATTCGTGATCGCGAACTTACTGTTCGCGATCGCGAGCGGGGGAAAAACTCCGCCGCACATCGCGAAGCGGAGTTTTCTGCACTCCGCGAGCTCCGCGGAGTGCGGAGTGCAGAAAACTCCACAAACTCCGCGAACGGAGCGAAGTTCACCGCCCAGGCCTAAAAATAAGCTGCATATGCGGACAATGTTTTGATGTTTATATCTAACCCAACCTCTTCTCTACCGACATTCCTCAATGAAGTAGATAACCTTTATATGGTCTCAGGATATAAACATAATGCAGATAAATGTGAAGTCCTACCTCTTAATAAATTTTGTTTTAGACAGCACTTTGTACCAATTTTGCATGGACACCCCAAAAAAAACAAATATCTAGGATTATGGTTTGCAAACAGCATCAAAGATACAGTTTCGCTCAACATAAATTCAGTATCTACAAAAATCCCTTCTCTAACATCTAGATGGAATCCACTGTTCAATTAAAATGCTGCTTGTACCTATTATTCTTTTTACTTTAGCTAATATACCTGTTCAAATTCCAGGTCATTATTTTAAATCCATATCCTGTGTTTCATGGAACAATAAGAAACCTCAATGTCTGTCTCTAAATTACAAAAATCCAAAGAGTTAGGTGAAGTTAAGATTTCCACTTGTGCATCCTATCACACTGCTTTTTTCTTAAATCACCCCAAAATTTTGATTACATAAGACACGACTGAGCTCCCCCTCAATGGACAGAACTTGACCTTTCTTTTATAGTTCCATGTTCAGTTGATGATTTTTGACCTGTACTCATAGACCTCTGAGCCTTCCTTTTCCTATTCTTAAGCACACTTATTGAACATTTGTCCAATCTTAAATCTACATTTAACTGACAAACACAAATTCTTAGAATCATCCTTGTGGTACAATACATTGATTAAGATTGAAGGCAGAACTATTTTTGGGAAATCCTGAAGATATAAGGGATTCTTGTGGGTTATACTTGTTGATAATGATGAGTGTATATCCTTCCAACAAGCAACACTTCTCTTTCACTTACCAGACTCTTTTGCTCATAATGTGCAATAATAAATATATAATCTCACAAATATTGCAGTCCCTTCCCTCCACAAATGGGTTTGAGGCCACTAAACTGCAAATTACACAACTCGTATCATACTCTTCATCAGCATCCACAATTTACAGGGCCCTCAATGCATCCAGTGATTAAAGAGACAAGACTAAAATTGAACTCAATGGGAAATGGAGTTTAATATTTCATGGCCAATACAATTACCTAACTACACAAATCTTCTAGAATAGCAAACATTATCCAAACACTATTGTTTATATATATTAGACTCCTCTTCATGCCCATTTCTTTAAATAGACTGAATTCCACCACCTCCCCTGATTGCTGGTCCTGTAAGGCACCTTCGGCTGACATTTGTCATATTCTTTTCTCCTGCCCTTATACACCTCAATTGCGGTTGAAAGTGTGGAAACAAATTAATGATATTTTTCATACAATTGCTCCTTTTTCATACTCATATGTATTTTTAGGTAGTTTATTAGAAGACTGGAAAAGTTATGCTTGCACTATTAATATGATAGGTCTGTTATTGGCAGTCACTTTTCAACAAATAACAAAAAACTAGAAAGCTTCATCATCTATTTCCTTTCAAGCATGGTGGTATGGTATATGCTACAGTCATCGACTAGACAGAGCATATGTTCAACCTATGACTTTAGCCATACAAAGAGAAACTTTCTGGTAATCAATTACAGTTTTTTCTGGACTAATCTGCTGAAATCTCTCAGACGCATCAACCATCAGTTGAAGAAGTCAATAAGCCTCCTTGAATATTCCTGTACATTATTTTAAATCTTATATTGCAGATATGTATTGCATTGCTCCTGTTATAGTTTATGATGTTTAGTCATTTTAGCTAGTTATTAATGCCTTGCTGATCTTATATGGCTAACTTTATATATTATCTACTTACATATTTGTTTTAATTTCTTGTTTCTTTCTTTCTCTTTTGTTTGCTCCAGTATTTTTAGATTTTAACTACTGTTATATTGTCATATTTTTATATTCTATTGACAATCATATAACTGTTTAATGAGATGGCTTATTATTGACTGTAGTAGTAGTAAACTTTATTTGGTTGAAAGAACCATCAAAGTGTACACAAAAAAGCAAAAAAAGCAGAAGCACCAACATCTAATACATAAAAGATAATACATGTGACTCGTTTAAAAAATCCATGTGCACCAAGATGCAGCATCATCACAATGCCCTTGTTAAAATTACAGTTGAACAGTACCTCTTAAAAAGACTCACTAAATCATTTCTTATGATGGATAGCATTCCTCAAGGCAGTACAACTATAATAAAAGCTCACAAAACAAATGTGCAAAATACAACAAGTACAAAAATGCTAAATATTTTAAGATATGTGTTACTTTTGAAATCAGGCAATAAAAACAGATAACTATGGGCTTGTGGTTCTTCTTTGCCTTAAGCTGCATTTCCTATACATTTTACAGATAATATCCGCAGATATACATTGGAGGCTGTGCAACAAATGCGTAAAGTGACCGTGCATAGTGCAAATGAGCAAGTGTACAACAATATTTCAATAAAAGGAGCATATCAAATTAGTAAACACATCAATCAATAGCATTTAAAATTTTTAGTCTCTTAAACCACACTGCTTGTAGAAATTCGCTTACAGCAAATACTACTTTTAGCGACGTGTCACTTTTTAAAATCCTAAAGGCTTCCAAGTGACTACGAGTGGCCATGCCGTGGCAGATTTGAACTAACCATTTGCGGCGTATAAAACGATACTCTCTACAGAAGAACAATATATGTTTCTCATCTTCGTTACTCAAGCCGCATGCAGGGCAGATTTTGAGATCTTGGTTAGAACACCATTTACTTGTATAGTACCTCAGTGGTAGAATTCCATAACGAAATCGTATATACAAATTCCTAGTTAAAGATGGGAATATAAAATCTAAGAATTCTTCAAACATTGGGTATTGCTTACAGGCTAGAAATGTACTGATTGCAGACCCACTAGAGCTATTCATAACATAACGATCATTAATATAAGCCCAATATCGAATTTTTAACAGATTGCTATCATTTTTTGTAATAGTATTAGGGTCATCCCACAAATTCTGCATTCCAAGTTTAGAAAACCAGCCTGAGACTGATTTGACCCATGGGATATCCCTGGATCCTCGGAGATTCAATAACTCTATCAGTGAATCTTTAAAAACTCCAAGCTCAGGTGTAATCCAGAGTCGGCTCCAATATGCTAGGGTTCTTAAAACAGCCAAGTCAGCAACTCTTTTTATCCCAACATCAAAATACATGGGGGTTAGTGGTGAGGTGGAAGGTAACCCTAATAGTTTCCTAATAAAATTATTCTCAGCAATCGTCAATGAATGTAAATTGCTACAACCCCACATCTCCGCCCCATAGAGAGCGGCTCCCTGTGCGGTCACACAGTAAGTTTCCACAGCAGGGGAAATTATACGCGACGTAGTTTGATAGTAAAACCTTAAAATAGCATTAGATCTGTGTTCATTCGTTAATGTAGATTTTTTGCAATTGACTCGTCCACCTTAAATTATCCAAGAGTTTAACACCTAAGTAGTCAAAATTGTGTACTCTATCGAGAGCCTCGCTACCTACGTGGATACTATGACTTCCCTTCTTAGGGGCCGATTCCGATCTCGGCCGGTAGGGCACCGAATCGGATTCGGCTTAACCGGATCCGATTCAGAGCCCCCTTTCCCGACCGATTCGTACGTGCGTCCGGCCGAGCGAGTACGATGCGAGCGCACGTGAAATCGCCGGCCGACTTGTTCGCGGGTCTGAAGCGCTCCGACCGACTCGCACGGACACGATTCGCACCGCGCTATGGAGTCGTTCCCCGGCCGGGCAAGTACGATGCGAGCCGCGAGCAGTCCGACCGACTCACGCCGTCCGGCTCGAAAGAGCAGTCGGAGCCGCACTTTGGGGGTCCGTGTCGGACCCCCCTGTACACGTAGCCACGCGAGTTGCACACAGGGGGGACCCATGGGTCCCCCCTACCTGTGCATGTACGCCGCGAGTCGCTCCGAGGCGTACCCGCTGTAGGGGGCACCCTTGTTCGCCTCGCACCCATTGGGTCAATGGGAGCCCGCGTACGCGTTGTACGTCCGGCTCCCATTGACTCAATTGGAGTCCGACCGACTCGAGTCCGATTGCATGCGTGCGCATCGTACTCGTTCGGTCGGACTGCCAGAGTCCGATTCGGTCGGAAATCTCTCCGGGTCCGGCTCGGTCGGAGAGATTTCCGGCCTGAATCGGAATCGGCCCCTTAGTCTTTTCAAACACCATGAACTTGGTTTTATTTATGTTTAATTCTAAGCCTCTTGATTTACAAAAACTCAAAAACGTGCAAATTAAAATTTGGAGACCCATGGGTGATTTAGATATAAGAAGTGAGTCATCTCCAAATAGTAAAATTGGTATCTTCTTATTATTCAGAGAAGGGGAATCATTTTTGCAAAGTTCTAAGGCTTCCACAGCATCATTAATGTACAGGGAATATAGGGTAGGCGCTAAAACACAGCCCTGGCGAACTCCTCTCTCAATGGGGATACAGTTCGTTAGCTCGCCATTGGGACCCCAGCGAACTTGAGCAAAGTTATTTACATGCAGTTTATTTATTAGATTTACTAAATTTATTGAGGCCCCATATTTGTCAGGGCTTGCCAGAGAGTAGAATGCGGTATGAGATCGAATGCTGCTCTAAGGTCAATAAAAGCCACATAAAGTTTTTGTTTCTGGAGTAAAACATATTTCCAATATAAAACCACAAATCTAAAAATCTGATCTGTTGTACTAATTATGGCTCTGAAACCTGCCTGGAGGGGAGATAAAATTTCATCAGCGTTTACCTATTCAAGAAGTCTCACTAAAATTTGTTTCGAAAAAATGTTTTGGGCATTGTCAATGAGGCTTATAGGCCTATAATTCGAGGGCTCCCCTGCATCACCTTTTTTGAGTATTGCTATAATTTCAGCCCCAAGCCAGGAGTCTGGTACCTTACCACCAGCTGCTATAGCGTTTGACAACATATTTAGATATATGGACCAGATCGAAGGTTCTGATTTATACAGGTCACCTGGAATTTTGTCAGGGCCAGGGGCTTTTGCGGATTTCAGCGAATCAATCGCTCTAGTTGTTTCTTCCAAACTAAAAACAACAGGAGCGATGGAATCCAAAACTGTTGGTGCTTTAAAAGTGCTAGTGCATTTAAAATCCTGGAAGCCACCTGGAGCATAAAGAGCGGAAAAATGTGCCACCCATTTATCCGGGGGAATATTGTAGTGATGTGGTTTGGACTTTTCCAGCTTAGTTTGGGCAACAAGGCGCCAGAATAGTCTAATGTCGTTATTTTTACTGGCGTCCAAAATGTCTTCCCAGGAATTGTTATCCCAATTCTTCTTTGCCTTAGTTAGGCTAGTCTTGTATATGGTTCTTGCCCCCTTGATATTGGCACAATTACCCTCTATTATAGCCTTCCTCAAGTCTGAATTTGCTATTTTACAGGCCTGGTCAAACCATTTCTCCACCTTAGGGGAGTTCAAAATCTTAACAGAATTATTTTGATAAAACATTTCCCGTAATGCTTCAAATAGACCAGTGTGTATATCTAAGATAGGGATTTCATCCTCTCTCAGCCCTTCATATGTCTCAAAATACCTTACATAAAGTTTGTAGATCTGTGTAAATAAGTTTTGATTGGACATAACGTTCGGCCAGGAAACATAACAGCGGTTATTTGTTACCAGAGGGGCTGGCACAATTATTATTGATTGCTTTTTATTCTTAATAAAATATTTTAAACTTAAAAAAAGAAATTAAAAAAGATATTGCCTCCTTTAGGCTTTATGCTTTAGGATATTCATGGCACCATAAATACAATCATAACTATAAGGTCTGTTTTGAAGAACATGCACCCTTCACTGCTTCGTTTTACGTTTTATTGGTTGCTGCTCAGATGAAGCTGGTGCCTAGACTAAAATGTTAATGTATAAACTATATGGCACTATGTCCCAGCCAAAGAGAAGCCACCATTTTAACAAACATCAATATATCCTGGTAATTTTAGTGCATTATTCCCTTAAATCTTCACAGATAGATAGAATTTAGCCGATGGCTCATATCCACGGTTGGTCATCTGCTTTAGTATCACATATGCTATATTTTTAAACTTAGTTATTGGCGTTTTGTGCCCGGGTCTCTTCATATTATGTCATCAGGGGAAAAGGTTGCATAACTGATCCTGTGATGTAGTCAGTGGTCAAAGGCTATGCAAGGATTATGTGATGTAACCACTTCTTATGATTTCATCAGTGGTGAAAGGGCATATTATGTCACTACCTCTTTTATTTTGGTGACCGGATGTCCGTGAAGTGGGGAATTGGTATCTGCACTAAAGGTCTGATCCACAATAATTCAGTCACACATTTGGAAGAAGGATTTTTCTCCACACAAATGATTGAGTAAATTTTCTATGCGCAAAAGTCCTTATTCATGATTGAACTTTCATGAACACCCCTTCTTCCCTTCCTGCATATGCAGGAGAGTACGTTAGTATCGCATCACATTTCTAGCCACTTCATAGAAAATGGAAATATGACAGTCTCAATCAGTGAGGGATTTTGATAGCTCAGCGTTTTTTCATTTGTCTTATGTTTTGTGGTATAACTCCTCTAATAATTTTGTTGGTTTTAGGGCCTTGACTTCCAGTTTGCAGGTGTTAACACACACCTTGTCTTATACATAGTCCTGTTCACTCGGCAACTTGTTTCACTTGATTCCTATAAATGTGAAAAACTCTCATATGACTGTCTATCATTTCATAATAATGTATTAGTATAACTATATTTCTGTGATAGATCAACATAAGTACCAATATATTGGGGTCCTATGGGAGCGTTATTACCCCAAGTGACTCAGCATGGTAGTCCCGTAAAATGGTTTTGCCTTACTATCCAAACTTCAATGTTCCATGTGATTGAATTGGACTCGCGAACTTTCTGCTCTCAAATGTGTGGTACATTCATCCTTTAAGAATCAGCCTATCCTGTGTAATAAAAGTAATTTTCATTTTTAAAAGAAAAAGCACTGACTGGAACATAATTTATGAGTGTTGTTGCAAGACAGCGAATTGGGATTGCTATCCCACACCACCACCCCTGAGTAGGCCTTTGACTGCTCTGCTTCCGTACCGTGAGAGAGTCAAATGCTACAATGAGGTGCTTGGTTCCCAGTAAAAAGACATTGCAGACTTATTACTTGCGCAGGACTCACATCCATTGCAACTAATCACCCAGGTTCTTACAACTATCCTCCTGGATTTACTCTGAGAAACCATGATGTATCCCACTTTTTACACACACCAGCCAGTCATGTAAAGTAATCTGTTCAGTCTGAAGTGTGGCATGTGGCATGATTCTAAAAATATAATGGGTCTTGCTAGATCCACCAAAGTGTGGCTACTTCAGGGTCTGCCTCTTATGCATTTCAGGTATCATGAGAAGTGACAGCACATTGTAGTATGTTGTGAGGCCGGGGGGTCCCCACACTGAGGGGACATTGAGAACTCTAGGACAACTTTACTGTACGAAAAGTGTAACCGTAATGGTAAGCATCCTCTTCTGTGGCCTCAATGACTTTTGTCCTTTGTTCAATTGCATTTGTCAACTCCTACTTCCAATTACCACTACACACAGATCTCATTAAATTTAACCACCTCATCCAATCCAATCAGAACTTTTTGTTTTCAGGCATTGTAACATGATCCACCTAAGGGCCTGATTATGATGGACCGCTGAACCCATGGTGGAGATGCCGTAGTGGTTGGGGACCTCCACACCAGTGGTCCGACCGCTGTATTACAAGTACGGCAGTTGGACTGTTTTGATTCTGCTGCAAACACCAGGGAACCGTATTCTGTGGCGGTGGCGTGGTGGTCTGGGGCAGCAATTGGCTTGGCCGTGCCGTGGCTCGCTAAGCATATTCTGAGTTTCCCCACCGCCAGCCTTTTCATGGCAGTGAGCCCGCCATGAAAAGGCTGGTGGTGGGAAACAAAGGTGGCCCTACAGGGCCCCCTGTTGCCCCTGTACACTGGGATGCATGCAGGGTGGCACATGGTGTGCCCCCCTGTGTGCATGCACACCCAGTTTTTGCACGGCATGGACTAAACAGTCCATGCCGTGCTTTGGCGTTCCCATTGCAGTGCCTTTTTCAAAGGCACCGCCATGGGAATGCCAAAGGACCTCCTGCCAGACCAAGAGAAAACTCCTAATTTGGCGGGCGGTCGAATTTGGCGATGCAGGAGCGGGGCGGTGGCGTGCCACCTCGCTCCTGCACCATCAACATCGTAATCAGCCCCTAAGTTATTGGCCCAGCTTACCAATAACTGCAAACAATGCAGACTCTCATACCAAACCAAGCAAAATCTACATCATATCACTAGTGAAAAAGAGGACTTCCATCATTCCCTACTTATTTGGGTTCCCATATTACATCTGTAACACCTACTCCTAATTAGTCACCACACACGGCATCATGGGAGCTACAAAGAGAGCACAGTCTCTACTGCCTTATCATGACACGAACTCCATGAATAGTAGAACACTTGGCACATGCCACTTGTTTGCTATTCATTGTGTCCCGGGTGCCATGCGGGGAAGGGTGGTGACATTTTTCTGCTGATGACAGCATTCTCCATACATCCATGCAGGTCAGACTGAGTTCATTTAGTACTCAGCTTAAATGCAAAGAGTTCCATTGCTACCCGTTTGTTAGTGGTAGAAATGTCATCCAGTCCATTGCAGCATGGGATCAAGAATTGCAGACAAAGAACACGTCTGCCCAATGCCAGCTTTGTGCCTGAGCTAAGACGTTCTGGAGGTGTGGCAGGCAGAGATCTGTGGGCATCAGTGGTGTAACGAACGTTAAGGGGCCCCCCTGCAAGATACACGAAGGGGCCCCCGCTCCAGATTTAATCCGGATCTCTCAGGCCTGAGTGCTGTGCTGAGGGGCCCCCCTGCAGCTGGGGGCCCCCCGCACCGCGGGGCTGCGGGGGCCTGTGTTACGCCCCTGGTGGGCATCTCTCTGTGAAAGATGGATAGACAAAGATTTTCACCAGCCAAATACGTCACCCCAAACAGCAAATGTTTGCAAGTTGGCCAGATTTGTTTGTGCACATGTATTATAGTTGTGCATGGACAAATTAATTTTGTACCTTTGCACTTGTTGTGAATGCATTTTTCCTGAATCAGGCCCAGTGTGTCTCCCTTGAAGCTTTGAGCAAACGTTATCTGGAAAAAGCTAAATTTGACTAGAAAATGCATGAATACACACAAAGAAAAAACCCTACTAGTAGAAAAAGCTATATTTTCTCAAGTACATCCAATGAAAAAACAGAACTACACCGAAAAGATAAATAATGCTTTTTTATGCAGGAAAAAATGTTGCTTTATACATTTGATCCATGATTGTCTAAGGACAGTCAATTCATTGTCCATTTGAAAGAGGGATCAGCTTAGGCGTCTGGGCTTTTCTCACACCACTGCTCCTTAGAGCAGAACAAGGGCTCCACATCTCTTTGCTTGTACTAATATCTCTGCATAGTGCATAGTCCTCAGAACAAGCCAATCCGGGTCTCAGATAGGTAAATGGCATTCTTACCTCTTTACCACTTTCCATGGGCACACAAAATCAGGCCAGAATGCCTCAGATCAGCGATTGACTGAAGCGCAAATACAAGAAGTTCATCTACCGCAGTGTTCTCCAAAGTTGGTCACATCCATGCCAGATTTTTAGCATATCCCCATTTAACTAAATGTAGTTATCTTAAAATTCTGGCACTGATCAGGCCCTCCTGGACTGACTTTGGAGAACCCTAATCTACAAAAAAAGATTTTTGCGTAATGCTGAGCAGGTATTCTTGGAGATCAGAAATTATGTCCTCCTCATGTTATGTTATGTTATGGGAACTTTTAGAGTGCACGATTACCCGGAGGTGTCCTGGCGCTAGTTACTACTCCTTAGAGCTGAGCTGAAAAGGAGGATTATTTATCAAAAAGCCAGGTCTTTAACCCCTTCCTGAATGCTAGAAGATTGGTGGCATTTCTCAAATAGAATGGCAAGTCATTCCAAGCCTTTGCTGCGCACGAAGAGAAACTTCTGCCTCCCCATTGAGCTTTTTTTGTTGATGGGACTACAACCAACTTAGCTCCTAAAGATCTAAGAGTTCTTGCTGGTATGTACCATTGGAACTGGCGCCTCAAATGATCTGGTCCTGAGCCTTGAAGTGCTTTAAAGACCATACACAGAGATTTAAAATGCACCCGATTCCTCACCGGGAGCCAGTGTAGTTTTTTAATCTCCTTGGAGATAGGAGAAAACTTGGAAGTGCCCGTAAGTAATCTGGCCGCGGCATTTTGTAGCAGCTGAAGCCTATACAGAACTCTTTGTTGTATGTTTAAGTATAGGCTATTACAGTAGTCTAGTCTTGACATAACCAATGCTGTGACTACCGTTTGCCGGGTCTCCGAAGGTAAAAACCTCAATACCTTCTTGACAGTTCTAAGAACATACACTGTTGTTGAGGTTACTGCATTTACTTGGGCCCCAAAGGAGAGTTTCTCATCCAGGATTATACCCAAATTTTTCACCTTTTTTGAGGGTGTAGGGAGAGACCCCATGGATGCAGGCCACCAATTAGGCGTCCAAAAATTAAGGTCGTTCCCAAACAGCATTACCTCCGTTTTTCCCGAATTCAATTTCAGGCAATTATCTGCCATCCATCTCCCTACAGATTCCATACAGTCCTGAAACCGTTTATCTAATCCCAGTTCTTGGCCAGGTAATAGAGACACCACAATTTGTGTGTCATCAGCGTAGGAAGTGAGACCAAACCCATATGCACTGATGACGGAGGCCAATGATGAGACATACACATTAAAGAGTGTGGGGCTCAATGATGATCCCTGCGGTACACCACAAGGCAGTGCAAAGGGCTTGGACTGAAATTTACCTAGGGATACAATCTGTCCCCTGTCTGATAAAAAGGATTTAATAAGATCCCACGCTTTCCCCTGGACCCCACAAGCCCTGAGTCGGTCCATCAGAATCTCATGATGGACCGTATCAAAGGCCGCAGACAAATCCAATAAAATCAAGGCTGCCCTGCCTCCTCGATCCACGGCTTCCCTGATCTCCTCGGTGGCCTTAATGAGCGCAGACTCAGTGCTAAGCCTCCATTACAATTCTCAGGAAGACTTTCTGATACCATTATGACATTGATGGAAGTCGACGTTCTTTCTGTTTGAGATGCGACAGCAAATGTGAAACACGCCTACTGTCAAACCAGCCATATCCCGGTCCAACTTTCTTGATCATCATAACTGAACAGAAGTGGCTGAGGCCAGCGGACATTGGTCGAAAAAGATCAGTACTGGGAGTCATTCAAGTGCAGTGGTACTGAAGCCGAAACCATTTGTCATTGTTATGCGACTTCACAGTAAATTATACTCTGCGCTTTGGGCGACACGGTACAAGTAAAGGTTGCATTTGAAATACAGTAATTTATACCTTTGTCAATCCTCCGGGGTGCCATTAGAAAGACGTTACTTGCCAGCTGCACATTTTTGATTCATTATCTTTTCCACAAACTTTTTTCCTCTTGGGTATTTATTTAAAGGAGGTTTGCACCGATCTGAAACACGGCCCAGAGACAGGCATAGGGCATATGTTATGCTGTATGCAAAGGTATAACACTTACTATTAATTGTTTATAACCCCTAAAAAATGCACCTTTTCTTTCTGTTACTCAGCTACATTATAGAGATCTGAACATTTAACTGGGGTCTATAATATCATATATACGTATAAGAGAAAGATGCAATATATTTATTGATGGTGAGGCCAATTCTGTTGGTGGTTGCCATTCTTTTCTGTTCAAACTGTTTATTTTTGCAAGAAAAACAGAAGGAGACTGCTCGTGGACACAGCGTTTTGCCTACAACCCTATGGTAGGGGATGGCCGCGTAGGATAGGTAAGCTGTCGATAGGCAGCAGCAAGAAGCATAACTGAACAGTATGTCATGTAAGTAACACAGCAAGTCGCCTACAACCCATTGTGGGCCGGCCGCGTCAAAGAGCAACTGCCAATACATATCATATGTATGGAGAGAGCAGATGGCAAGTCGGAAGAAAGAAGAGAAGGGGGAGAAGGAGAGGAGAAGTAAGAGAGACAAAAAGAGGAGGTGGGCGAGGGGGGGAGGAGAAAAAATGCTAAGCCCCTAGGGGTGGCGAACAGCGTGCAGGAGGGGACTATTCTGAATCCGGGGGGTAGACTGCATCCTCGAAGAGGCGTAGGGCGCGGAGTTTCGGGGGCTGGAAGCGGGCGTGTTCTAATTTGCAGAGATGGGTAACAAGTGGCTGCCACAATTTAGTAAACTGGGAATCGCGAGACTGCAGGCGAGCAGTGAGCAATTCCATTGAGACAGTGTGCCATAGGCGCGTGAACCAGACAGTGATTGGGGGGGTCTCCGGCTTTTTCCAGTACAGGGCAATGAGCTGTTTGGCAGCGCCTAGCATGTGGAGAGAAATATGCCAGTCAGTGCGTGTGAGTGCGCACAAATTGTCAGGTTTGAGGCCTAGAACAGCTGTGGCAGGAGTGGCAGGCAGGGGAAAGCCAAGAACCTCTTTGATATGGCTGAGGATCTCCTTCCAGTATGAGGTCAAGAAGGGACAGGACCACCAAATGTGCAGGAAGTTGCCCATGGCGCTCAAGCACCTCCAGCACAGCGGGGATGTCGCAGGGAACATCTTATGCAGTCGGGAAGGCGTATAGTTCCATTGGGTCATGGTCTTGTAGGCGGTCTCCCGCTGGGAAACACAGCGGTAGACCTTCGGGATATCCCGCCACAGACGAGTCCACTGGGCAGGGGCTATGTCCAAGGTAACGGTTGATTGCCATTTGCGCTGGTAGAGGTGGGGAGTAGTGAGTGGAGGATGTTGCAATACGTGATAGGTGCGGGATATAAGCCCTTTAGAGTCATCGAAGGCGCGCACTAGGCGCTCAAAAGGCGTAAGAGGTCGAGTGGCTGCCTGTGCCCAGGAGGAGGTATGTATCCAATGGCGCAGTTGGATATATTGCAATCGGGCTCCCTCCGAGAGTTGGAAGTCCGCCTTGCACTGATCAAAAGTTTTAAAGGTGTCGCCCAGGAAGAGGTGTCTAATGGTCCGACACCCACCGTCAAGCCAATCGGAGAACGCTAGGGGACGCGCTGCCGGTGGAAAGTGGAGATTCCCAGCAATTGGGGTGAAGGGGGATGGAAATGTGGTGAGGCCCTTAGGGACTGCAATTTTATCCCAAATCTCTAGTACCGTCCGGGTGGGGGGGGGCCAAGTAGGCACTGCGCGACCACGAGGCCCGGTGCTGCCACGGGAGGTCCCAAATGGATCTCCCAGTCACCGCCCTATCCATATGGAACCATACCTTTTCACTTTGCCAAGCCATCCACTCCGAAATAAAGCGGAGGTGAGAAGCCCAATAGTACTCCAAAATATTGGGGCAAGCCAGCCCGCCCCTGTCCCGAGGAGACATGAGTATTTTGTTGGAGAAACGCGGCCTGCGTCCGCCCCAGATGAACCTAGTGATATCTCGTTGGAGGCTACCGATCTGGTGGAGCGGGATGGGGGTCGGGAGAGATTGGAATAGGTACAGAATTTTGGAGAGCACCGACATCTTGACTGCATGTAGTCGCCCCAGCCAGGAGAGAGTGAGTGGTTTCCATGTCCTTAGGTCCCCAAGGACCGATTTCCGGCATTCCTACCAATTAATTTGGGACCAAGAAGCGAGAGTGGGGGTTAATTGGAGACCGAGGTATTGGATGGAGCGGGAGGCCCATTGATAGGGGACTAGAGCCTGAAGCGTAGGGATCTCGTCTCGGGGGATCGTAAAGTTTAGGGCCCAGGATTTCTCGTGATTAATCTTAAGCCCAGACGCCAACTCAAAGGATCGAAGGAGAGCCAGGAGGGCGGGGAGGGAGGCGTGGGGCTGTGAGAGTGTAAGCAGGAGGTCGTCTGCAAAAAGGGCCACTTTGTGCTGGAGGCCTCCGAGGGGGATGCCGTGGATGTCAGGGGCCTGGCGGATTAAAGTGGCGAGGGGCTCCACCACAAGAGCAAATAGTAGGGGTGACAAGGGACACCCCTGCCGGGTACCTCTGCCGATCGAGATAGGGGAGGAGAGCCGGCCGTTGACCCGTACCTGGGCGGTCGGGGAGGAGTAAGGGGCCATTATCCGAGCTATCATTAACGGGCCGAGCCCGATTTTATGTAGAACTGCCCGAAGGAAGGCCCAGTCCACCCGTTCAAACGCCTTCTCCGCGTCCAGCGACAGAAGGCAAGCTGGGATGTTCCAGTGGTGGGCCTTACTCACCAAGTGGGCGATGCGCCGCACATTGTCCGCGCCTTGGCGATGTCGGATGAATCCAACTTGGTCCGGTTCTATGAGGCTGGGGAAAAGTGGATCGAGTCGTTTAGCTAGTATTTTCGTGTAGATCTTCAGGTCCGTGTTAAGCAGGGCTATGGGGCGGTATGACGGGCAGAGTGCAGGGTCTTTGCCCGGTTTAGGAATAAGAGCTATTTCCGCCAGCCCCATAGACTGGGACGGACCATCGTCGGTGGCAAAGGAATTAAAAAGACGAACGAGGTGTTTCCGAAGCTGTGGCAGGAACATGCGATAAAAAGATAGGGGAAGACCGTCCGGCCCCGGAGACTTTCCGATGGGAAGGTCCTTCAGGGCCCCAGCGAGCTCTTCGCAAGTGATTAGGTCCTCCAGTTGCTGGGCTTGATACGTGCTGAGTGGGGTCCAGGGGCAGGCATCGAGCAGAGCCCGTACCAGGTCTGGGGAGGGCGAAGCTGGGGCATATAGGGAGGAATAATATGCATGGAAAGCGGCGCATTTAGAATCTTCCGTAGTCGCGAGAGTGCCGTCTCCAAGTTGGATGTTGGCTATATGTGCCTTAGCTGCGCGTTTCCGCAAGCGCCGAGCCAGGACCGTGCCCACCTTGTCGCCCTCCTCGTAGTAGCGCTGTTTCAGTGCTAACAGAGCGCTCTCAGCCTTGTTAGTGCGGTGGGCCCGCAGTTGACCACGGAGAGCAGCCAGCCTCCGTTTATGAGCAAGTGATGGGCGTTCCTGGTCGAGCTTTTAAAGGGCCTGCAGGTCCTTAGTGAGATTGGATTCGAAGAGGCGCGCTTCCCGTGCTCGCGCAATCGCGATAGAGGTGATATGACCGCGGATGGTGGCCTTGAATGCGTCCCACACAACAGGAAAGGGGGTTTCGGGGATATCGTTGAGCTCAAAGTAGGAGTCGATAGCCGTTCGCAATTCCGCCACGTCTACAGGGTCCCGGAGGATGTGTGGAGGGAGGCGCCAGCGAGGCGGGAGTGGGGTGCGCGCAGAGCTATGGCGCAGGAGAAGTTCCACGTGAGCGTGGTCAGAGACCGATATGTCGGACATGGAAACAGAGACCGTCTCGCCGATAAGGGCATGCGAGACAAAGATATGCTCTATACGTGAGTACGAGCGATGCACATGGGAGTAATATGAGTAGTCACGAGCTTTAGGGTAGTGGTACCGCCAAGAGTCAAGCAGCGTGAGATCTGCCAATTGCCTCTTTAAGGCAGAGGACATAGCCCCAGCACCCTGGAAGGAGCCGTCACTTCGATCCGAAGCGGGGTCCCAGACCAAGTTAAAATCGCCCCCTATAATAAGTGAAGGGTCGTCCTGCAGCACTTGTTCCCTCAAGAGGGCTCGAAGGTAAGGGTCCTGCGCCTGGTTAGGGGCATAAATACTGCACAGCGTGAGAGACCGGTGTCCGATCAATACCTCGACTTTAAGGAAGCGGCCATCGGGTCTGTGAGAGATTTTAGATTTCCCCTGCCGAATGCCAGGGCCACAGAGTATTGCCACACCAGCTGTTTTGGAGGGGGCCGAAGCCCAGAATTGGAGGGGATACCGGGGGTGGGCCATGCGAGGGACATCGACTTTCATCAGGTGGGTCTCCTGTAAAAGGATTATATCGGGGTGCTGCTGAAGGAGATAACGCCATATCTGGTGCCGCTTATTAGGGGAGTTGAGCCCCTTGACATTAAAGGAAAGGATTTTCAAGCATGGGGTAGTGGTCATGACCTCTAGGGAGTGCAATCTGGCTTAAGTGGAAGGCAATGGCTAGGAAAGAGGGAGAACCGCTGTCTTCCAGAGAGCAGAGGAAAATCCACCGGGAGCGCCCCCACCCACCAAGGAAAGAGAAAGGGACAGAGGAAAAGGGGAAAGAAGGAGAAAGGGAGAGAAGAGGGGCAGATATTCGAAACGGAAATGATCGACATTGGCCAACAGGGCCACAATATGAAAGAGAAAGACAAAGAAAAGAAAATATCGACATACTGTGAAAAATACAACGGTGGCCAACAGGGCCGCATTGTCCTGTTCCAGTCCAGGGGTGATCGCGGCCCAAGGGCACAGATCATCCCGGAGAAGTCACTCTCCCAGGAGCAGAGCGTGAGGGCAAGGAGAGTGAGCCCGCGTCACCAGCCTTTATAGTAAGGAACCGGGAGGGCGCCGGGCATGGAGAGGGGCGATGATGCAGTAGTTCCATGTGGCAGGTGTGGACAGTGGGTCGCAGTGTGACGGGCGGGAGTGCACGCCCGCTCGTTCATGGCGTGGGGGGGTGAGATTTGGCAGGGGAGAGCCTCTCTTCCATAGAACGGATGTGTTGGATGATTTCCTGCTTGGCTTGGGAAGCCGACTGCTCCCCAGGATGTGATGCTCTCCTGCGGGAGACACCTGGGACCAGGACGGCTTGGCCGGTTCACGGGCGCGGGAGGATGTGCGAGCTGGGCTGGGGGGCGGTGAGAGGGGAATGTACAAAAGCTGGGCCACTTCTTGGAGGGATCGCACCATCCGACGCTTAGAGTCCCACTGGAAGAAGAGCGCGAACGGGTGGCCCCATTGGTACTGTATGTTGAGGCTCCGCAGCTTGTCCGTCACCGGTTTGAAGTCCCGTCGCCTGCGCAGCGTGGTGGCAGCAAGATCCTGGAAGATCTGTATGGTGGTGCCCTGATAGGTGATCTCCGGTTTGGAGCGCGCGGCCTTGAGGATTGCCTCCTTCTCGGTAAAAAAGTGGACCCGGGTCAAGATGTCGGGAATAAGGCCCGCTCAGGCGGAGGGGCCGGAGACTCTGTGTGCCCGGTCAAGGGCCGGTGGGGAGGCGTCGTCATCGTCCCATATTTCATGTAGTAGTTTCGCCACGAACGTCATAATGTCTGCCCCCTCTGAACCAATCGGAAACCCCCTAATGCGGAGGTTGTTGCGACGGCTCCGGTTTTCCAGATCCTCCTGTTTCAACTGCAGGTCGAGATGTTGGTCTTCCAGAGTGGCCATTCGCTGCCAAAGTTGCTCCTGTTCTTCCGTTCGGGCGTCCACTGTCTTTTCAAGACCATCCACTCTCTCCCCAAGGTCGGAGACCTCTCTTGAAGTTCCCGGACACAGGAGTGGACTTCCGTGTGCAGGGAGCCTATTTCGGACTTGAGCTCCGTCATGAAGGTCGCCATGAAGGATTGTGTGATGGGCGCCGAATCGTCCCCGATTGAGGATGCCATTGCTCCAGCGGCAGCGGATCCCGGCTTGTTCCAAAGCGCCGCGACCGGGTTGTCCTTCTGGGGCGCCGCAGGCTCCTTCCCCTGCTTGGTGCGCGTCATCGTCTTCCCGGGTTGTTCACCCTCGAGGCCCCAACCAGGTGGCGGAAGCGAACGGGAAGGAGGCGTCTAAGAGTTAACCACGGTCCGCCGGTTATGGAGGAGAGGAGCGGGCAGCCAATGTGGCAGAAGGCAACACTATGTGGGTCCCGTCACCGTGGGGGTCAGGCACCCGAGAGCCGGAACGCAGTGACCAGGGCCGCCGCGATCCACCCCAGGGGCAGGCTGTTGCGAGAGGAGTCAGGAGTTCACTTCAAGTCCCCGCATGTGAGATGGCGGGCAGGCGGTAGCGGCGGGGCCACCAAAGCATTGGTAAGCGGCAGAAACACTCACAGCTGGGTAGCTCAAACCTCCAAGAAGGGTAGAGTTGCAGAGAGGGTCGTCCCCGCGTGATGTGCGCCAGTGGGGGCTTCCCCCACGCAAGCTGAGGGTCCACCAGGCGGACAGCCCAGCTACAGGGAGGCGCGCAGCTGCCCAAGAGAGTCCAGCCCCGAGGGGCTACAACTGGAGGTGGTCCCACCCACTGGCGGGGGCACTGTCCCCGTGGGCCCTCGCCGCCGAGAGTAGTCAAATGCTAAAGCGCAGGGGGAGCGCTCCGCAATGGGGCCCAGGATGTCGCCGCAGCAGGCCTCAGGCTTCACCCGTGTGCCGGTAGAATGTGCAGGGGGGTCAGGGGCAGGGTCCGAGGGGAGATATACAGAGTCCAGCTCCCTCGAGCCTGCCCAGGCGGGCCACAGTGCGCAGGGACGCCCCCGCCCCCTCACCTCACCTGATCAGCGGGGAACCAACCCAAGGTCCTGCACGATGATGGCGCGGGCGAAGCAGGGAGCAGAACAGCGTCGCGCCCAGGCGCGGGTCTGCCAAGTCAGGGGAATCGCCGCTCGCAGACTGTGGCCGGCCCTTCCAAGGGCTAGATGTTTCCAGTTCTCCCACTAAGGATCCGGTAGGCTCCCCCAGGTGCACAAGTCTATGAGGCTTAGGGCCCTATGAGCAGGCGTAGACTGGGCCCAAGATGGCGGCCGTCGTGGGCAGTGATGTCGTAGGGATCCCCTGCGCAGCCACCAGCCAGGTGTAAGGAGGCTCCTCGCAGGGTCCGATGCTCACCGCTGGGCCACGCTCCCCCCGCGGGGCTAGGGGGGGCAGATGGCAGCGTGCAGAGGCTCGGGTGCCTCGGGGCCGCGGGAGTCAAGATGGCGGCGGCCGCCGCCGAGTGCAGCCGAGAGAGGTAGCGGAGCCGCCCCTCCGCGTAACAGCAGCCCCGGTCTGTGCCCGTTCACCAAGAGGTGCCTCAGCTGTACCAACGCCCCCGCACCCTGATTTGCGGCACCGATTTAGCCCCGGTTCCGCTTTTCAGGCGGCTGAAGGCGGCGGTTTGCGGGAGCTCTCCCTAAGCACGTCTCACACCATTCGCGTCGAGACCACGCCCCCCGTTGCCATTCTTTTAATATCGCGTGTGTGCAGTAAAGTGATGCTTTGCCAGAGGTATCATGTAGATGCAACCCTGGGCAGCGGTTACTTCCTCTACGTTGCTACTTGTAACCCCTGTACACATTGAGATTTGGCACATCTATTTTCTAATTTGGTGCCTGATTGATCAGCTGAGACTGGCTTTGAAAGATGGTTTATTATGGGCAGTCCCGGTATATATTTTCACATCAAGGACCAGCCAGTAACTTACTCCCTGGGAATTTACCCTGTAAGAATCTGCTGGAATGGAATCAAAGGAAAGGTTCTAAGAGGGAACCTACAACATATGTGCAGATCCACTGGAATTAGGCGACACGGGAGGACCAGATTAAGCAGCAGGATTGACTAAATTATGTGGACAGAAAAAGACAAATTATGTGGCCTAATGCTCCACATTTCATAGCAGCCATACTTCAATAATTTTGCCAGTCATTACATATTTTAACACTATTTAAGCAAACGTTTTGTCTCACTTGAACCAGTTTAACCCCTGAATACTGCAATCAGCAACTGATAGGTCACCAGATAATTTTTGCAAATAATCTGCCACTCTGTGGCAACACATGTTGCAGACATTTTAATAACTTTTGATCCGTTTGAGCTAGAAACTAGGGGGCATATTAGCAAGACCGGCGATAAAATTATCGCCGTTTTAGCGGCAGGAAACTGCCGCTAAAGCGGCGATAATGGGCTTGCTAATATGCGTTATGGAATTCAATAGAAGCCCAGGCTAGATGTGCAGGACATCTAACCTGGGCTTCTATTGGAATTCTATAACGCATATTAGCAAGCCCATTATCGCCGTTTTAGCGGCAG
Source organism: Calotriton arnoldi (assembly GCA_963921515.1). Taxonomy (NCBI): domain Eukaryota; kingdom Metazoa; phylum Chordata; class Amphibia; order Caudata; family Salamandridae; genus Calotriton; species Calotriton arnoldi. The sequence continues at coordinate 346,677 of CAWUFW010000872.1, forward strand.
TTTCCTGCCGCTAAAACGGCGATAATTTTATCGCCGGTCTTGCTAATATGCCCCAAGGTTTTGTTAAAATCTGCAAATTATACAGCAGATAATGCACTATGTGGCAAGTGCAGCAAATTCATTACTATGAGAAAAACGCTGTCGCTGCAGAATCACAAAATTCCTGTGGCTCTGCGTATATGCATTATGCACATACTTCTTATCCTAGCTTCTAATTAACAAAACCTATTGAATATAAACAATATCAATCATATTCTCTCGCTTTTTCTCCTTTCTACTATGACGATTTGGTACTTGAACAACTACATTGCATTCCTTCCTCTCTTATATTCCTTCTACTCATTCATTTTTCCTCTTCTGCATCTTAGTGCTTCATCCACAAATCATTCTGTATCAATGAATCGTTACTAACTTGTTTTTGCTTCATCACGTCAACATCATCATCTGTCTCTTATATGCCAACCTCTTCATCTTCCCTCACTGTGGTGCCGCTTATTAGGGGAGTTGAGCCCCTTGACATTAAAGGAAAGGATTTTCAAGCATGGGGTAGTGGTCATGACCTCTAGGGAGTGCAATCTGGCTCAAGTGGAAGGCAATGGCTAGGAAAGAGGGAGAACCGCTGTCTTCCAGAGAGCAGAGGAAAATCCACCGGGAGCGCCCCCACCCACCAAGGAAAGAGAAAGGGACAGAGGAAAAGGGGAAAGAAGGAGAAAGGGAGAGAAGAGAGGCAGATATTCGAAACGGAAACGATCGACATTGGCCAACAGGGCCACAATATGAAAGAGAAAGACAAAGAAAAGAAAATATCGACATACTGTGAAAAATACAACGGTGGCCAACAGGGCCGCATTGTCCTGTTCCAGTCCAGGGGTGATCGCGGCCCAAGGGCACAGATCATCCCGGAGAAGTCACTCTCCCAGGAGCTGAGCGTGTGGGCAAGGAGAGTGAGCCCGCGTCACCAGCCTTTATAGTAAGGAACCGGGAGGGCGCCGGGCATGGAGAGGGGCGATGATGCAGTAGTTCCATGTGGCAGGTGTGGACAGTGGGTCGCAGTGTGACGGGCGGGAGTGCACGCCCACTCGTTCATGGCGTGGGGGGGTGAGATTTGGCAGGGGAGAGCCTCTCTTCCATAGAACGGATGTGTTGGATGATTTCCTGCTTGGTTTGGGAAGCCGACTGCTCCCCAGGATGTGATGCTCTCCTGCGGCGAGACACCTGGGACCAGGACGGCTTGGCCGGTTCACGGGCGCGGGAGGATGTGCGAGCTGGGCTGGGGGGCGGTGAGAGGGGAATGTACAAAAGCTGGGCCACTTCTTGGAGGGATCGCACCATCCGACGCTTAGAGTCCCACTGGAAGAAGAGCGCGAACGGGTGGCCCCATTGGTACTGTATGTTGAGGCTCCGCAGCTTGTCCGTCACCGGTTTGAAGTCCCGTCGCCTGCGCAGCGTGGTGGCAGCAAGATCCTGGAAGATCTGTATGGTGGCGCCCTGATAGGTGATCTCCGGTTTGGAGCGCGCGGCCTTGAGGATTGCCTCCTTCTCGGTAAAAAAGTGGACCCGGGTCAAGATGTCGGGAATAAGGCCCGCTCAGGCGGAGGGGCCGGAGACTCTGTGTGCCCGGTCAAGGGCCGGTGGGGAGGCGTCGTCATCGTCCCATATTTCATGTAGTAGTTTCGCCACGAACGTCATAATGTCTGCCCCCTCTGAACCAATCGGAAACCCCCTAATGCGGAGGTTGTTGCGACGGCTCCGGTTTTCCAGATCCTCCTGTTTCAACTGCAGGTCGAGATGTTGGTCTTCCAGAGTGGCCATTCGCTGCCAAAGTTGCTCCTGTTCTTCCGTTCGGGCGTCCACTGTCTTTTCAAGACCATCCACTCTCTCCCCAAGGTCGGAGACCTCTCTTCGAAGTTCCCGGACACAGGAGTGGACTTCCGTGTGCAGGGAGCCTATTTCGGACTTGAGCTCCGTCATGAAGGTCGCCATGAAGGATTGTGTGATGGGCGCCGAATCGTCCCCGATTGAGGATGCCATTGCTCCAGCGGCAGCGGATCCCGGCTTGTTCCAAAGCGCCGCGACCGGGTTGTCCTTCTGGGGCGCCGCAGGCTCCTTCCCCTGCTTGGTGCGCGTCATCGTCTTCCCGGGTTGTTCACCCTCGAGGCCCCAACCAGGTGGCGGAAGCGAACGGGAAGGAGGCGTCTAAGAGTTAACCACGGTCCGCCGGTTATGGAGGAGAGGAGCGGGCAGCCAATGTGGCAGAAGGCAACACTATGTGGGTCCCGTCACCGTGGGGGTCAGGCACCCGAGAGCCGGAACGCAGTGACCAGGGCCGCCGCGATCCACCCCAGGGGCAGGCTGTTGCGAGAGTAGCCAGGAGTCAGGAGTTCACTTCAAGTCCCCGCATGTGAGATGGCGGGCAGGCGGTAGCGGCGGGGCCACCAAAGCGTTGGTAAGCGGCAGAAACACTCACAGCTGGGTAGCTCAAACCTCCAAGAAGGGTAGAGTTGCAGAGAGGGTCGTCCCCCGCGTGATGTGCGCCAGTGGGGGCTTCCCCCACGCAAGCTGAGGGTCCACCAGGCGGACAGCCCAGCTACAGGGAGGCGCGCAGCTGCCCAAGAGAGTCCAGCCCCGAGGGGCTACAACTGGAGGTGGTCCCACCCACTGGCGGGGGGCACTGTCCCCGTGGGCCCCTCGCCGCCGAGAGTAGTCAAATGCTAAAGCGCAGGGGGAGCGCTCCGCAATGGGGCCCAGGATGTCGCCGCAGCAGGCCTCAGGCTTCACCCGTGTGCCGGTAGAATGTGCAGGGGGGTCAGGGGCAGGGTCCGAGGGGAGATATACAGAGTCCAGCTCCCTCGAGCCTGTCCAGGCGGGCCACAGTGCGCAGGGACGCCCCCGCCCCCTCACCTCACCTGATCAGCAGGGAACCAACCCAAGGTCCTGCACGATGATGGCGCGGGCGAAGCAGGGAGCAGAACAGCGTCGCGCCCAGGCGCGGGTCTGCCAAGTCAGGGGAATCGCCGCTCGCAGACTGTGGCCGGCCCTTCCAAGGGCTAGATGTTTCCAGTTCTCCCACTAAGGATCCGGTAGGCTCCCCCAGGTGCACAAGTCTATGAGGCTTAGGGCCCTATGAGCAGGCGTAGACTGGGCCCAAGATGGCGGCCGTCGTGGGCAGTGATGTCGTAGGGATCCCCTGCGCAGCCACCAGCCAGGTGTAAGGAGGCTCCTCGCAGGGTCCGATGCTCACCGCTGGGCCACGCTCCGCCGCGGGGCTAGGGGGCAGATGGCAGCGTGCAGAGGCTCGGGTGCCTCGGGGCCGCGGGAGTCAAGATGGCGGCGGCCGCCGCCGAGTGCAGCCGAGAGAGGTAGCGGAGCCGCCCCTCCGCGTAACAGCAGCCCCGGTCTGTGCCCGTTCACCAAGAGGTGCCTCAGCTGTACCAACGCCCCCGCGCCCTGATTTGCGGCACCGATTTAGCCCCGGTTCCGCTTTTCAGGCGGCTGAAGGCGGCGGTTTGCTGGAGCTCTCCCTAAGCACGTCTCACGCCATTCGCGTCGAGACCACGCCCCCCGTTGCCATTCTTTTAATATCGCGTGTGTGCAGTAAAGTGATGCTTTGCCAGAGGTATCATGTAGATGCAACCCTGGGCAGCGGTTACTTCCTCTACGTTGCTACTTGTAACCCCTGTACACATTGAGATTTGGCACATCTATTTTCTAATTTGGTGCCTGATTGATCAGCTGAGACTGGCTTTGAAAGATGGTTTATTATGGGCAGTCCCGGTATATATTTTCACATCAAGGACCAGCCAGTAACTTACTCCCTGGGAATTTACCCTGTAAGAATCTGCTGGAATGGAATCAAAGGAAAGGTTCTAAGAGGGAACCTACAACATATGTGCAGATCCACTGGAATTAGGCGACACGGGAGGACCAGATTAAGCAGCAGGATTGACTAAATTATGTGGACAGAAAAAGACAAATTATGTGGCCTAATGCTCCACATTTCATAGCAGCCATACTTCAATAATTTTGCCAGACATTACATATTTTAACACTATTTAAGCAAACGTTTTGTCTCACTTGAACCAGTTTAACCCCTGAATACAGCAATCAGCAACTGATAGGTCACCAGATAATTTTTGCAAATAATCTGCCACTCTGTGGCAACACATGTTGCAGACATTTTAATAACTTTTGATCCGTTTGAGCTAGAAACTAGGTTTTGTTAAAATCTGCAAATTATACAGCAGATAATGCATTATGTGGCAAGTGCAGCAAATTCATTACTATGAGAAAAACGCTGTCGCTGCAGAATCACAAAATTCCTGTGGCTCTGCGTATATGCATTATGCACATACTTCTTATCCTAGCTTCTAATTAACAAAACCTATTGAATATAAACAATATCAATCATATTCTCTCGCTTTTTCTCCTTTCTACTATGACGATTTGGTACTTGAACAACTACATTGCATTCCTTCCTCTCTTATATTCCTTCTACTCATTCATTTTTCCTCTTCTGCATCTTAGTGCTTCATCCACAAATCATTCTGTATCAATGAATCGTTACTAACTTGTTTTTGCTTCATCACGTCAACATCATCATCTGTCTCTTATATGCCAACCTCTTCATCTTCCCTCACTGTGACTTTAGCCTTCCCCAACCTGCCCTTTGAATCTCGTTTCCCCCTATCCTGGGCCCGTATTATGCAAACGGTGCATTTTCATTGTTTGCGCCAGGCGCACCTTTTAAAAGGTGTGCCCAGCGCAAACAATTAAAATGTGCTGCATTATGCATTATGGTGAACTTTGTGAATTTCTATGAATTTTTGTGAAAAACGGAGCGAATGCTTTGAAGCCGCTCCGTGTTTTCACAGTGCTGACAGCAACCTGCCTGCACTTTGAAGGGGGATTAGAAATCCCCCTACAAGGGGATGTCTGGGGGGTCCATGGGACCTCTTTCCCCCCTCCAGAGGGCTGACATCAGGGGGTGCACTGACAGTGTGCCACCTGATATCTTCTCTGCCTCTGTAATATGGCGCGGGTGCAGAGGCAAAGAGATTCTCTCATTTGCATCGGGTCACGCCCCATGCAAATGAGGGAACGCCCTCGGAAGATAGCGCTGGCACTTTAATATGTGCGCCAGCGCAATCAGTATTACAGAAGGGCACGCACAAGCGTCTGTGGCTCCTTCTACAATACCAAAGTGCCCCTGGGGCACACAAAGCAGGTGCAAATGCCTGTTGCACCCCTGGGGCACTTCTATAATACGGCCCCAAGTTGGGTCAATCAGTACAAGAAATGCATGGCTCAAGTGCCAACACTACCTTTGCAACTTGACTTATTTGAAAACTATCTCTGTTATCTATAGGGTGTCAGTAAACTGTGCTTCTCCTTTTTGTATCATAATGCTTATCTTACGACCAGATGTAGAAAGCCACTGGAAAAGCTCTGAGCTAGAGAAATATGAATTCCCCACCTGCCAAGGACCAACCGTTGGCTGGATACTTTTTGAGCCTTCACCTGGTCAAGATTTTCTCGTTGGGGCTTAGCCTCTGAAAAGAAAGTCCTAATGTTCCAGCAGAGCGAGAAAGCAGGCTGTGTGCGACGAGGGTTCTCAGCGAAGGTCCACTAAAACTGACTTGTTGCTGCAGAGAAGCTCCAAGCGGGAAGAACCTGTTTCTTCAGCCCAGAGAAGCCCCCCTCCTCACTAGATCAGCTCTGGTGTTTGGTTTAGGTCCCTTGAGGGTAAAAGTAAAAATGTCTCCTTAACCTCTTTATCCAAGGCTCCCATACTTCAGGGAAGACTGTTAAGACTTTAGCGCTTAATACAGCAAAAGCTTTGAACAGTGTCCAGTGCAGTTCCAGTTTTGACTGGGTAACTGGGAATCCAGGAAAAAGTGTTTTTTCCAGTTTTTGTTTTGTCGCCTAGGCTACACTAGATGTCGGCGCATTGAACATTGGAGTTTAGTTCTTTATTCTGGGCACAAGAGGGAGCAGATCCAGCCCTTCTGGCTTCTTCCTTTTATACCTTGAAGCTTCTTAAAAAGATTTTCCCCTAGGATGTTCTAGAGTTCTCCTTTTTTTCTCCTGTACACAGATCCCACTCTAGAATGGATAACATATTTTGCACACAACCCACTCTTCAATTTTTGACGCACGCTGAAATGGATTCAATACTTATCTCAGATCACGCTCCGGTCATAGTTGATCTGGATTATCCTACTCCTATACTCACTTTGTTTAGATGGAGATTTAATAATGCCCTCTTGTTTGATAATCAATTTACAGAACAGTTTACAGCATTTTTTTCAAGAATTTTTTAATAATAATCTTCCCTCAGACTCACAGATGAATTTTATTTGGGATGCCTTTAAGGCAACTGCCAGGGGTTTCATAATTGATTTTGTTGCAAAAAAAAAAGAAGAAGTCACTCAAGGAATCAATGCTACTCATTAAACAAATTAAGGGGCCTATTACGATGGCGGCCGGAAAACCTCCCCGACCGCCATGGTAGCGGGAAATGACCGCCACATCACCGCCGGTCGAATTACGATGACCCGCGGTCAAAATCCGACCACGGCGGTCGGATCGCGGGCCTTAACATTGCGGCGGTTGCTGCTGCCCGCAGCACCGCCACGATGTCTAAAGGAGCATGTCCTGCATGTCCCTGCACTGCGTCGCAAGCACTGCACAGTGCCTGCCACCTGGTACAGGGACATGTAGGGGGGACCATGGGTACCCCCCAGTGCACCCACACCCCCACCAAAACATTGGGGGCCCGCAATGGGCCCCCGGAAGACAATATCCGCATGCCTTTCCATGGCGGTTTGACCGCTGAGGAAAGGCTGGCTACCGGCCGGCATCATAATCGTGCCGGCGGAGCCTGCTCTGCATCGCCACCATTATCCCGGTCCTGCTCCGTCTGCCAGGCAGGAGTGCGAATGGCAACTGGCGGAAAAGCGGCGGTCGGAATTTCCCACCGCCGCGGTCACCACCGCCATCCTAATTTAACCGGCGGTTTACTTGGTTGCGATCGCGGGCGGATTGCCACAGCCGGTCTGGCGGTTGCCACCTCCGGCCCAGCGGTGGACATCCGACCGCCATCGTAATAGACCCCTTAATCTTTAGAACATGAATACTTTTCTCTAAATCACAATTACGCTCTGTCTAAACTCATCAAGGCGAAAATGCAATATAATAAACAGTCCTGGGAAAACGCTTGCGACAGCCTGCTTAAGTTTAATGCTAAAATGTATGGGGGTCGGAATAAGGCTGGCAAATCTCTGAATAACTATGTTAAAATTAAAAAGCAAAAGTCTAAGATTGTTGCTATACCAGATATAGCTGGGGTCAAGCAAGTTAGTCACCCCAAAATATTGGAATGCTTCACAGATTACTACACCAATTTATATATCCCTGACTACTCTCCTTCTGTGGACCAGATAGATGCTTTCTTTCAATCTATTTCTAAGTCCCCTGAAAATACTACTGATCTGTCCTCTTTGGATATTCCAATTTCTGAGCAAGAAATTTCAAATGCCATCAATCACCTCCTAAAAGATAAAACCCCTGGGCCTGATGGATTTTCCGTGCGCTTCTTTTTACATTTCAAACAATTGTTGGTTCCTAAGCTGCTGCTTCTTATTACTCATTTTTTAACTATGGGAAAGACACAGGCTCCTTTTCTCAGGCTATGCTTTGTCTAATCCCTAAGGAAGGCAAAGATCTCTCTCAATGCAGTAATTACAGACCTATCTCACTGCTTAACACAGATTGTAAGATTTTTGCCAAATTATTGGCACTTTGTATTAATCAGGTTGTCCCTGACCTATCTGCTATACATCTACACATCAATCAGGATTCGTGAAGGGTCGTCCCATCACGGACAACTCCAGAACCTTCCTTAATATTATTAATTTGGCTTTTAAGTTGAATTTCCCCGTGGGGGCCATATCTCTGGATGCAGAAAAGGCATTCGATCGTGTGAATTGGGAGTTCATTTTTGGAACATTGAGATGGCACGGTTTCACTTAAACTAAAAACACGGCCGAAAATTGCTGGAAACACTTTAATGATGATGGGGGGGATAGTAAAAAAAAATGGAGGAACCATAGGGGACACAAAGCAGGAGGGGGAGGGAGAGCTGAAGGAAATAGAGGCACGGCCTAAGGGAGAGAAAGGGTGGGGAACAAAGATAAAATATAAAAAATGGAGGGGAAAACACGAATAGTTTATTTTTTGGAGCAGGGTGTTCTTTAAGGGGGTTGGTGGTGGGGGCTCGGGGAGCGGGTTTATCTCGACAGACGACATCATACAGGCTAGGCCTGGTTGCTCAGTGGAGTGGTTTGGGTCGGTGGGGTGGAAGGGGGGGTGGATTCAAGGGGGAAGGTGGGGTGGGTAGCCTTACACGATCAGGGCGAAAAGGGAGAGAAGCTGAGAGACTGGGTGGGGGTTGGCAGGGGGGTGGTACACTGCTATTATGATACCGAAGGGGTAGTGCTTAGGATGCAGGGTGTAATAAGACAATGATTAATAACCAGACGATCTGATTTGCAACTATTAATAAATGTGGTCTAAATGATCCTAACAAAAGTGCTAGAACTTCCCTAGGGCTACAAATCCTGAGGGCAGACATTGTCTGCCTACCAGAGACGCATATTGAAGCATCGCAGAGGGATATTTTAAATTCCCTGGGCTATAGCTTAGTAACCGGTACTTCACAAGGTGCTCGCTCTGGGGGTATTGCAGTTTTGGCCCGAAGTAGGCTGCTGAAAGTTCTCAAATAGGGTCTGGTACCAAAGGGAGATGGGTAGTAGTAGTCTGTCACTCTCCATGTGGTGGTAAATTTACGCTGTGTTCAGTTTATGGCAGTATACTTGACGACCCTCCATTCTACATCAGATTTCTAAAGAGTTAATGCACCACCCTTTACCTATAGTTTTATGTGGGGATTTTAATATCAATCTTCCAGGAAATTTTAATATAGGAGGGCAGACATTGTACACCGGGAGGAAACCTAAGGTGTTTCAAACCCTCAAAGGGATATGTAAAGATCATGGTTTGATAGATGTGTGGTACAAAAAGAATCAGATGGGAGTTGGCTATACTTGCTTTTCTGCTCTGCATAGTAAACATGCTCGCTTGGATTATTTTTTTGTGTCCCATCAGTTTATCATGTCCTGTCAAATTGGTAGATAACCTTGGTTCCTCTCGGATCATAATCCCCTTGTAGTAGAGCTGCAAGTAATAGGGGGGAAACCGCTAAGTTTATGGAGCTTCGAACGCGCACTCCTCACCAATGAGGACTACCGCAAATATATTAGCAGGTGGATCCCAATATTCTTTGAAGAGAATAATGGCAGTGCCTCTTTGTGTACGGTCTGGGATTCCTTTAAGGCCTGCCTAAGGGGAGAGACCTTAAAGTTTTCATTGAACAAAGGGAAACAAGACAGACAGCTGATTCAAACAAGATAGCCTAATAGCAGCTGGGGAAAACCTAGTAAACGCAATACAACAAGCAGAGGAAATAAGGGAAGTATTAATGAAGGTAACACTCACAAGGGCAGAACTAGAGGGGATATTCGCAAACAGGGCAGCTGAAAAGTATGTTACGTGGAAAGAAAGAACTTATGAATTAAGTGAGCAGGTTGGACACCATCTGGCAGTGAGGGCATGGCAGAGATTTACAAATAGCGAGATGAGAGAAATTCGGGATCCTGTTCTAGGGGTGGTTACTGAGGCAAAAAAAATCAGAGAGGCATTTCAAGTGTTTTATCAAACCTTGTATTCGGAAGAAAATAGGGATTGCCTTAGGCAAACTGATGAGTTCCTCGAAGCAGTGCTCGTAAGTAAATTATCCACAGTTGAACGAGAAGCCTTAAAAGACGAGTTATCCTGGAAGAGATATTTTTTGCAATTTCTAGTCTCCCCCGGGTAAAGCCGCTGGGGTGGACGCAATTCCCTCAGAATCTTATGAAATCTTTGCCCCCCAGCTGAAAGATCAGATACTTGCACTTTTTAACCATATATTCAATGGAACTACATCACCAGATTCCTGGTTGATGGCTAAAATAGCTGTTTTTCTGAAGAAAGATAAGCCACCGGCCGAACTTGGCTCATATCGGCCAATTACGTTGATAAATGGAGATTCAAAAATTTACTTCAAAGTGTTAGCAGTACGATTTGCCCAGGTTATCAAAAAATTGGTTATACACCAACAGCATGGTTTTATTGCAGGAAGGGACACTACTGACCACATTGGGCGTGTGATCTCACTTTTTGATGCTGCGTAAGTGTCAGGAGACCCTATGGCTTTGATTTTGTTAGACACTTCTGTCAAAAGCAAAAAATCCCTTTGGACTCTTTTTAAAGCATACAAATATACCTTACTAACATCCACTCGCGGCCCAATCACCAGCACCCAATAGAGACCAAAAACATAATACACATTCTAACATATATTTTTATTGTTAGGATCCTTATAAATTCAACATGTATAAAAAAGATTAAAAAATATATTTCATCAATACACATATATTAAAAACATTTCATGCACAAACAAATGGGAGAATTTCATCAGGCTATAACTCATCAACAACCCGATGAATTTAATAAGCACTCCAAGTCCATAGAGAATAATACTAATAGCCCTGGTTCAATGTTAAATAGCGTTCCCTTTCTTCTACTTAGACCAGGTATTGCTTGGGTGCTTTCTTAACCAAAGTGACGCGTTTCGGTGGTATCATTGGGTTCACCACCTTCTTCAGGCTTAAAAGTACTATTCAGTGTCTCCCAAAACATTCATCTAAAAAACATTAATACAAAAATAATATATTATATTAAAATATTCATATATGATATTCAATACTATTCATATTACAATTCATATTTCATTTCATCATTATATAAACATTAAACAATCCAAACATATTAAAAACATGATGCAGATAATTTATATTACAGTCCTGGTTCCATTAATGGTGCCATCCACAGTATTTCACGCTTACTATTACACAAACCAGTTCATACCACCTTCCTCATCACACACACTATTGATTATGATAACATCAAGGGTGTACCCACCAGATAATTGGTATAGAGGGGAAATATATCTCCTCCCACAATGGCGGCTTCTTTCTCAGTATGGCCTCAATAATAATTCTCAGAATAGGGGCATGCACGTCATCCCTAAAAAATATAATAAATAATTGCGAAGAACAGGATTCATTAATATCCAATCTCTGCCCTCATGGATCTCCTATTCATTCATAGAAATGCCACAGATTCAAACACTACCTTGTTAGCCTCTTGCTTGTGATGATTCTATATTGACAGGCAAGAATAATGCGAAAACCAGGGAACACAACCTCACTGATTACGCTGCAAAAATAAAAAACGGGCAATCAATCATTTTCTATTATCCTATGTTTGCGTGCTTTTCTGGAAACAATGAAAAACAGTAAAAGCATTCTACCTTGATTATAAGTCCGACGTGTCTTGACCACTGGAGCTATGGCCCTCAAAACGATAAAAAGTCCTAATACACGTGGGCTTTGCATAAGCCAACACCTCGTCAAATCGTGCTTTCAAAATTCCAGGTTGGCCTGCCTGTATAACGAAAAGGCCACATTAATAATAATGACTCTCCCTCAAACAATCACTCTGGGATCTACATGTATCCCCCTACTTGACACAATCTAGTAAATCTATGTCTACCCCTAATATTCTCTATTCAGGGTATTTTATAAACGATAATGTTCTTGTAGGATTACACCACACCAATTTCTATAACTAACCCGTCCGAGTCCTGTACTTAAAGCGGACCAAGGACCATCCTCATGTAAATTATTATATGAACGCTCCCAAGTTACCGCCCCATTATCAGTATAATATAGCTAATACCCTCCAGGATCGTCCTAGAGTCTCCCCCCCACACATAGCGACTTAACTCCGATAGATAAGAAGGCCACTATCTTACAATGAATATAAATATGAATAAACTACACATTTATAATTAATGCTTATTATTTGACTTTGTTAGATGTAGAAAAAGCATTTGATAGGGTCTCTAAACTGCACCCACAAATGCTTTGATAAAGCAACTTTACATGTTAAAAAGCATATAACCAATGGTGATGATTTTGGGATCCCCCCTAACCTAGGGGGAGGACCAAGCAGATGCCTTGAACACAAAGAGCACATCATGCTGAACGATTCAGTGGTGGTCCCATCCTGTTAGGACCACCCCAAGCACAGTTATGGGCAAAAATACAATCCCAACCAAAGGCTCTGCAAAGCATTATGGGATGAGATTAGCAGTGGGCAGTGAATATTATAGTATCCAATATCAAAATAATTCTACAAAGAGCTGCAGTTCAACTCGTCGTTACTAGGTGTCCCTCACGAGTCAAATGCAAAAGCATTGAAATTATTACATCAAGCTGCAGTTCCACTAGTCGTTACTAGATGTCCTCACAAGTCAAATGCAAAAGCATTGAAACCCTTTCATGAAGCTGCAGTTCCACTAGTCGTTACTAGGTGTCCTCGCGAGTCAAATGCAAAAGCATTGAAACCCTGAGCTGAGAGCTAATACTATAAATTCTACAAAGAGCTGAACTGCAGCTTCATGAAAGGGTTTCAATGCTTTTGCATTTGACTCGTGAGGGACATCTAGTAACGACTAGTGGAACTGCACCTTGATGTAATAATTTCAATGCTTTTGCATTTGACTCGTGAGGGACACCTAGTAACGAACAGTTGAACTGCAGCTCTTTGTAGAATTATTTTGATATTGGATACTATAATATCCACTGCCCACTGCTAATCTCGTCCCATAATGCTTTGCAGGGCCTTTGGTTGGGATTGTATTTTTGCCCATAACTGTGCTTGGGGTGGTCCTAAGAGGATGGGACCACCACCGAATCGTTCAGCAAGATGTGCTCTTTGTTTTCAAGGCATCTGCTTGGTTTTCTCCCTAGGTTAGGGAGGATCTCAAAATCATCACCTCTCTCACTGCTTGCTAAATTTTATTTTCACTTTTGTGAAACGACTATATGCATTGTAGCATGTAAAGACAGAGATACTTGTTATTTTCCCAGGAAGGGGAGCCACAGAGTTTTTGTTCAACTTTGTGGAATTTCGCATAGTAGTACTCTGCCAACTACGCTCACTCTTAGTCTCCTGGCAGTTCCTATGGTGTGCAATGCATTTGAGGGACTTTGGCCCCAGATTCATTCAAGGAGTTAAGGCCTTGTATTGGAAGCCTATGGCTAAGATCTGTATTTCAGGAAGCATGACAGGGCCAGTGAGATTACTTGGGGAACACGACAGGTGTGCCCTTGCTCTCCACTCCTGTTTGCATTGTATATTGACCCATTTCTTAGGAAAATAGCGCAAAGCCCTGCTATCCCTCTGATAGTAACGCAAGGGTATCAATGCAAAATACTGGCATACGCCGATGATGTTGCAGTTTTGACATCTAACCCAGAAGCTGCTATTAAGGCAATAGAGGCAGAAGCATCCGTATTCGAAGACATCTCTGGCTTTTCACTTAACAAGGAAAATACACAAATTATTATCAATGATAAGATTGCCTCAGTTGATAAAAGAGTAGTCGAAAAGGCAGTATACTTAGGTGTTTTTAACTCGTCGAACGTGGATTCTATTGTTAAGTTAAACCTAGAACCATTGGCAGATAAAACTAAGAAAGGGTTAGCAAGGTTAAATAACCTTCATCTAACAATGATAGGTCGCTGTAAAGTCATAAAAATGATTTATTTCCCAAACATTTTATACTTTTTTAGAGCAATCCCTTTAGAATTTCTAAATGAGTGTTTTAAGATCTTTGAGGCAGTTTTCACCAGATTTTTATGGGCCTATTCTAAGCCAAGAAGAGCACTGAGGTATCTCTCGCTTCCGAAAGAGAGAGGAGGGTGGGGAAGGGTGGGTGGGGAAGGGTGGGCGGGCCCTCCCAAATCTCAAACTCTATTTTTGGGCTTCATTGCTGCAATATAGCCGGATTTTACTAACAGAATCCTCACAAATGGTCACCCCACTCCACTCCTACTACATACGAATTATTGCTAGGGAAAGAGGCATGGGGGTGTCTGCAGAGGTAAGTCGAGTATAGCTACTACAAAAAAGTATGGTTTAAGTGTCTCGCGGGTGCGTGGAAGACCTGGGCCGCTGTACGAAAATTACTGGGCTTGGGGAGATTGAATTTTTATACCCTATTTTGAACAATCCAAATCTACCCGGAATCTTCAGCGACCACTATATGCAAGTATGGTACTCGGCAGGCATAGAGAAATTGGGTACTTTCTTTTCCTCATCCAGCCTTGTTTCATTTGATGAGCTAAAGTTAAAGTTTGGTATTAGCAACAAGGAATTTTTTAAGTATCTACAAGTTAGAGATTATCTACAGCGGAAAGTTGGAGGCCCTAGCGGTTTTGACAAGAATGCTTTGGTCGATAGCTTAATAACGCAGAATTCTATCCGCATTGGGACGATTTATCAGACGCTGAACAACGAAATGAAAGACGATTTTGATAAACAGTGTATTAAGTGACAGAATAAGTTGACGATTACTGAAAATGAGTTTGCAAAGGCTCTCAGCTTATCCCAAACAGTCTTAATGTCGGCCAATTTACAAGTACAGTTTTTTAAAACCTGTTTTATGCTTTATTATACACCTGCAAGAATTGCAAAGTGGAGCTCGGGGCAGGGAACCAAGTGCCCGCGTTGTTCCACCTCTTGTGCTGACATTGTTCATATGTTTGCAACTTGTCCATCTTTAAATTCTGTCAAGAATGAAATACAAAACTTTCTTCTGAGTAAATTTGATATAAAAGTCTCATTGAGTCAAAAATGAATCCTACTAGGGGTTCTTGACGAGAAATTGGCTCCTGATTTGGATTACTTCCTTGCTGTTGCAATGACAGTTTTTAGACTTTTAATTGATACAGCGTGGCTTGACCCACAGCCCCCTCAATTCCAACACTGGCTTGCCCGCCTACTAGCCATCTCCAATTTGGAGAAGGCGATTTATTGCAGAAAAGGCGTTAAAGCAAGGAAAAAAGGGCAATTAATATGGGCACCGCTGTCTAGATTGGCTAATTGGTGGTGTCTGCAAAGACAGGATGGTTTGCTGAGATTTATTTATTTTAAATGTTGTCTCTTCTTATATCTGCACTCTGCACTTTAAATAATGGTTCAATGTTTACAGCTCGGTCTTATCTTGATTTATCTAAGGATAAAAAATCTTTTTGGGACGTTAGGCCGATTGCTGATGGTTTTTAGCCCTGTACCTTAAATTTGTATTATTATCTTGATGATTATTGTGCACTGCCCGAAAAGATTCTAAAGGAATAGAGGGGGGGAAAGACACGAATACAGACTGATGAAACTGATAGTATATGTAAGATAGGAAGATCTGCTAACAATTATGTACTCTTTAGCTCCGTCTCTATTCTCTCCCTGCACTTTGCACTTTAAATAACGGTCTGTTGTTTACATATGTGTTTTTTTTATCACTGATGGCTTTTTATCCCAGTATCTTGCTTGTATCTTGATGATAATTATGTATGGTTCTCTGATGTTATTGATTCCCTGATCGTGAGGGCGGGGTGGGTGGGGGGTGGTTTGTTGTTAACTGTGGAAAAATGCTTAATAAAGACTATTTAAAAAAAAAAGAGATGGCACGGTTTCAGTCCGCATATCCTTCAATACATTAAGTTATTATATTCTGATCCCTCGACCTCTGTCTGGGTCAATGGTCTTCAATCCAGCTATTGTTCCCTCCACAGGGGGACTAGACAAGGCTGTCCTTTATCTCCACTTTTATTTAATTCATCTCTAGAACCCTTCTTGAAAAAAAAATGTCATTCCTTCCAATTTAAAGATATAGACATTAAATTTACTGCTTATGCGGATGATATCTTACTTTATTTAACTAACCCAAGCTCTTCAATACCTGAGTTGTTCTCATTATTACACAAATATTCTATAGTTTCTGGGTATAAACGCAATGTAGACAAATCAGAGGTCCTTCTCCTAAATAAATATTGTCTTCCAGATATGTTTAAGGACACAGGGTTTACATGGAATTCAAAAAGTATAACATGTTTAGGTATCTTATATACAAACAACATTAAAGAAACCATTAAAATTACCCTTAATGAAATCATTACAAAAATTACAGCATTGATTGAGGGATGGTCCCCGTTATTTCTGTCCTGGTGGGGTAGATTGGCAACTATTAAAATGATGTTGCTCCCAATAATTAATTTTTACTTATCAATGTTGAGAGTTTCCCTCCCACTTTCTTTCTTTAAAAGTATTAACCGTTCCTTGATCAAATTTTTATGGAACAATCGCAAGCCCAGAATTTCACTAATTCGTCTTCAACAGTCAAAGGATACTGGAGGGGTTAATTTCCCTAATCTTAGGCAATATCACTCTGCCTTTACACTGAAACAAATTTGGACTTCCCTTCTGGCAAACCCACAAGTAACATCAACAACTTGGGGTCAACTGGCCCAATGTACACCATTCTCTTTAAACGCGGCGGTTCATATCTCTCAACCCCCCAGGGCCTTTTGCTCTCCAATTGTTACCCATCCCATAGCTGTTGCTAAACCTTTAATTGCCTCCTCTAACTCCTGTTTGGACATTATTTCACAAACCCCTATTTGGTACAACAGGCACCTAAAATTGAATAATAGAGTTCTCTCATGGAGAGAGTGGATTAACAAAGGAATTATTACCATTGGCCCTATATAGATGGCTCTCTTATGGATTTTTCTGAGACTCAGGAAAAATATGACATACCTTCTTATCATGCTACTCATTACTTACATCTCAAGACTCTTCTTTTTCCTCTTCTCTCTCAGGACTCTACCTCTGTCCCAGTGGGTCAGCCCCCTCCCTCACATTGGATTTTTCCTTTCATATGAAAGCATCTGATATTTACAAAATTCTGTCCCGTCCTTCCGATTTGAGAACTACGTCCAAGGTGGAGCTCTGTGGGAATTGGACCTTCACCAAGAGTTCTCTTTTGAGACATTTGGGCTAAAATTCATACTTCATCTCGCTCAACAAGCACAACGCAAACTTTATATTATTTTTACAATAGGCTATTCCTGACCCCTACAGACCTTCACAGATTTAAGCTGACCAATAATACAAAATGCTGGTCTTGCTCGCATTATAAGAGTGATTTTCTACACATGTTTTTCCTTTGCCCTTTGGTTAAGAAGCTTTGGCTGCTCATATGGGAGAAGCTGAACGACATTTTGTCCACGACTTTTTCTTTTAATATTTTGCAAATTTTGTCATTTTCAGGGTATGGTAGGAAATTTTATAGATTTGACTATTGCTATAGCCCTGCAGATCATCACCACGAACTGGAAGGACACCATTAATATTTCCTTTACTGGTTGGTGGAATCTATTATGGCATCATCATTGATTGGACCAGGCACATGCATCCTCTATTCCTTTATTAAACAAAAAATATTTATTATGGTCACCGCTTACGTCCTTCTTATCCAGGCAATCTGTTCAGTCTACATCAATTGTGATCAGTTATGAACCACCATAAATGCTGGATAAAACATTAATAGGTTAAAATCATTATTTATACAATGCTCGCTGTTATTGCTTGTTATATGCTCTCCCTCTTTTCCCCTCCCTTCCCCTTCTTCGCTTTTTTTCTCTATCCTTCTTCTTCTTTTCACAAACATTCTAAAATGCATTTAGTTTGGTAAATTGTTTATATTTTTCAATTTAAGCTCTCTGTTTTTTTCTATTTATCAGTTTATGCATTATTAATTTTCACTGGTTTTTCTTTTTGATACTTGTGCTTTTCTTGTTTATAGAACTGATGAGTGTTCTTATTTCATTTTTCCATTCATTTTGCTTGGATTGAATTGTTTGAGTATTACGTTTAATTGTTATATCTATATAATCTTAATAAAGCATTCTAAACTAAACCAAAGATTTTCCCCTTTATCCTGCTGAATCTAACGAAAACGTGATATCAGCCCTCATTCTTTCAAAAATCAATTATTGCAGTGCCTTATTTGATAAGATCCGAAAAAAAGTCTCCCAATAAAATTCAGATTCCCCAAAACATGGCTGCTACCTACACATCCTCTGCGCTCCCCCATCTCCACTGGCTTCCTGCAAGAAGCGCATAGATTTTAAGGCCCTGTGTATTCCCTTCAGAGCACTCCACTGCACTGGCCCCGCCTACCTCAAGCAGAGTTTACATTGGTACGCCCCGCCGAGGTTGCTCTGCTCTGCTTCAGTCTACAATCTTGTAGTCCCAAAATGTAAAAAAATCCCAGCTTTGTGGGAGGCACAACCAGACTCTGGAACTCCCTCCCCCTTGAACTGAATAGAAAGACTGATCTGCTAGCTTATTGGAGGTCCCTGGAAACCTGGCTTTTTGATTTATAGTTCCTTCTTTCCCTGTAGGCCCCTCCGCTCCAGTAGCCTACTTTTCTTCAGAACTTATTGCCTAGACACAACAGGGTATTAGTGTGCTCTATAAATCGCATTTTCATTTAATTTCATCTCAGGTTACAGCAAGCATGACCCTGTTCTGAACGACAACAGATCGAAAACGTTCTGCGAAGTGTTCCTTGATGCCCCATTTATGGGTTGCACTGGACAGTGGGTGGTGGTGACTTCTGGCTCCACCCTACCCTATGGGGTAAAAGTTCCCAGGGATAACCCTAAAACAAATTTCAGCAGTTCATTTTTGTCTTATTACAATCAATCCCAAAGTGCACCTATTCCTAAAATCCAAGATGGGGGAACCCTTCCTCCCTTGTGCAGAGACTCCAGGGGTGTGGCCAGCAAAATGAGCAGTCCGATCTCCTGTGTCCTCTCCATACCAGTTTTGGGGGTCGCTTCCCTCACACTGGATTTGGAACCAGCCTGGCTGGTGTGGTCCTGGGGAAGAAAGGCTTGGCTTCACCTTACATCTCCTTGTGAAAAGACATATCTCACCTGTGTCCCTTTCATGATAAAAACATCCTGGGCCTGCCACAGCTGTCCTTCCTGAATAGAAAGCAAAACAGCAACCCACACCCAGGCTATTGTCTCTGTGGTGGGAGCAGTATTAACACCTCATTGTCAGGGAGGAACTGGCAGGCCTGCTGTCCCGGGGTAATGCTAATTAGCTTAACTGGGGCTCAGGGAGGAAAAGTATAACTTTCTAACAGTTACTTTTCTCACATATTTAATAGAAATATGACTTCACTAAGGAATTTGTTTTTTAATAAATATGAAGAATGGACTTTGAATGAATATTCTATCTGCCTACTGTCAATAGTTAGATGTTAAAGTTTATAATCTCTACTTTAACATTTTACACAATCCAGCTACAGCGCAGCCGGTGTAAATAACTTATTGGGCCTAGTTACTGGGGGAATACATGACAACTATGGGTCAATTCATGAAGGAACTTACGTGAAGTAAAGTTATGAGTGTGGAGTTTTCACACTCGGGTGGAATCTCTGCACTGCAATTCAGTGCAGAGATTCTGCCGCGAGTGCGGAGACTCCATACTTGCAACTTTACTACTCAGAAGTACCTTAGTGAACCGGGCCCTGTAATTTTCACACTTATTCCATTTTTAAATAGCATGCACCCTACTCTGTTGGCAATAAGAGGTAGCTTATTAACATTTAATATTAGGGTTTCCAGCCTGTGAGAAAGTAGTATTTCTGACAGGTTTGACAGAATGTTTTTAGTCTGATGCCTGAAGCCATGTTTTTCTAGCCAACTATATGGATGGCACAATAGGTGCTGTGGCCGCAGTTGGCATTTAACGTCTCGGCCCAGGAAGCATTTTCTAGTCAAAATACTAGGGACATGTAGGCAAGTTAGATATGTCAGTCAGTGGTAAGCCAATTCAAGCATGTTTAAAGTGGGAGCACGACCACTTTACTCCTGTTTAACAGGGGTAAAAAACACAGAGTTTAAAGTCCAGCAAAACAGATATGGTAAACATTGGGGAAAATCACTTCCTACAGCCAGCAAGATGTTAAAAGTCACAGAATTACAATTTCTTATTAGTTGGCCTGCACTGAACAAAAATGTGCCCTAGAAGAACAAATGTTGCTGAAAATGTATCTCTTAGCTGAGTTCTGTAGCAGCCTATGCTCTTTCAATTCACTTTCCAACCACAAAAGTGTACGGAAGCTGTGTTGCTTGGAATCCTCCAGAGCTCCTCCACTAACGTTTGTTTGCCATGTACACAAATCTCTATTTGTTTGATTATTGCACATTTAGTCATTATGCTATTTATTTTTTTAATAAAGCAGTATTTCACTGAGGCCAATGTAAGTGCATATTTAAATTAGTGGAATGTTTCAATCTGGATTTTCAAAGGTCTCCAGTACACTCGTTTGCTAAGCACTGTAAAAATAATGTTATAGGAACCATTGTTCAGATAATTGCATATAAAATCGATTTCCCAGCATGACCTATTCAAGTGCTGTTTTCTGTGCCATGTCAAATACTTTCTGTATCCATACAGTTGTTCAAAATAATTATTTCCCCGAACGTTTAAAGAACTATTAATAAAAATGCATTTGACATACTTCTATTTCCCTTAAGAAAAACATACTTTCTAATGTAATTTGCTCCCATTTGCAGTAATTGTCATAAAATAATTAAGGATAATTTGAGGGCATATTAAGTGGTATTTTTATACTATTAGCCTCATTTTGTTAAAAATGCACACTCCACTGTAAACCTTAAGTACAAAACCTGCTATCTGTGCTTCTTGAGTTGTAAGCAGGGGACGAATTCTCCAATGTCTGAGACACAGACACAGAATGACTTTTGTGGCTACCCACCAACAATCGTTTGCTCATCGCTACATCTTTCCTTCATCGCAACAAAATCCTTGCCCCACAGCCAGTTAAGCAGATGCAATCATTTTATTTAATGTTAAATTTGTGTATTGACAATTCATGAAATGTGAAATTTTCCCAAAAGTATTTTCCCTACTGCAAACCTGTGTTTCAGTCAGAAAGTCCAGCATTACTCAAGGTTTAGTCATATCTAGGGTCTCCCATTGCAGACAATTCCAATTAGTAATTAAAAAATCTGTTGATCGTTGTATCTAATTGATCTATTGATTTACTTTTTGGTGAAAAATTATGCATAGAAGAAAATTTTTGAAAATGCTGGGCCACGATTACCCGAACTACAATTTAAAACCAAATGTATAAATAATAAGCAATCTGAAGTAAAACAGCTGTGGTTACTTTCCATCAATTTTTAGAAGCAGTTTATATTCTATTGTGACAAATAAGGTTGGTATATTTACACAATAGAAAAGATGAAGTCGTATTGCATAAGCACCATCATTAGGACAACATTCACAACTGCCTTATTTACACCAACAGAAACTCAGCGTATCTAACAAGATAATCAGATTTCAGATCATAATATAATTTAACCTCTAATCCAGAAATAATGACAGATGCAAATCTTTATGCATTCCCATGCGGAAATCTGCAGATGAAAAATAGACTCACTTAGCCTTTTCTGACTAACTTGCAGTTTCTGTTAAAATTCTGATCTTATGTGGAACTTTCCCAAGTCCAGAAATACCAGACCTTTTTTATTCCCATTATGGTATTTGACACAATGTTGGGCAGTTGAATAATGTAAGTACACTTTTTCAAAAGCTCTAAAATGTTCTCTCATGACCACATATAGATTTTCACAAGGGAATCCAATAACATATATCACAAAATGTGAAAAATGGTTCAAGAAACAACCCTTACTATAATATTTGTTGTTCAAATAGCCATCATAATGAAATACTTTTGTAAAATTAAATGTAAGATTGCAGGTCTAACAATCATCACAACCGAAGAAGCTATTAAGTAATGAGGCAGGCAGGTTACCTTATTTTTATCTTATGTGGCTACAGAATGGTTACTTGTTGGCACTTCACCCAGGTTTGATGCATTCTTTGTTGTAATATTTGCCTATTGTGAAATGTTTAACTGTAAATCCCAAGTTAACAAGTGCCAATACCTTCAATCAATCAGGGGTTTGTATAGCGCGGCTATTCACCCGTGAGAGTCTTAAGGTGCTGAGGGGGGCTGGTGATCCGTCTGGACGCTGGGGTTCAGTTGAAGAGCCAGGTCTTGAGATCCTTCTTGAATTGGGTCAGCGACGGGGATTGCCTGAGGTGGAGAGGCAGGATGTTTCAGGACTCGACGTTCAGTCGAAGAGCCAGGTCTTGAGATCCTTCCTGAATTGTGTCAGCGACGGGGATTGCCTGAGGAGAGGCTGGGTGTTTCAGTTCTTGGCAGCCAGGTAGGAGAAGGATCTTCCTCCTGTTCTAGTCTTGTGGATCTGTGGGACGTGTTTTACTTTCACACGTAGTGATGGTAGGCACTAATAATATGTTGTGGCTTGGCAACTGTACCTTGAGGAGGTACAAGTAGTGACTGGAGGATGTGGTACCATTAACAGCCTGTGGTATCCATTTGAGTGATTATGGGCACAGCATGTGTCACCTCGGCATGGACACCCCTGCTGGTGGATACTTATGGACACTTGGGTGATCAGCACATCTCTGAGTTTTGGTGTAGGTACTGAAGTGGAACAGTTTTAGTTATGTCTTTTTGATAATTTGCTTTAGGTGGTTCCTTGCACCCCTGTCCTGATGAGGCCCAAGTAACAGGGCCAAAACGTGTCGACAGACGAAGAAGGAGGAATCCGTTAAATTACAATTATTGCGCTAAAAATTGACATGTACACCGGAAAAGGATGTAGAGGTAGATAGGGTACCTCAAGTGTGCAAAGGATTACCTCACAGTGGACCGCAGTGAGCTCAGAAAGCGGACACTTTTTTTGTAATTAGGGGGTTAGGAAATGATCTTTTTGTATAATTATGTATGTATCTGTGTTTATGTTGTACTGTTTTGTTGTTCTATGTTGATTTAATGAAGGACGAATTAAGAAAAATGAACAACCGATCTTAATCAGTAAACCAATTCAAAGAAATAAATATTGGTTACGATCAGGAATAAGTGTTGGCATGTGACTTTGTTGAAGTACATATTAATGAGATGGGACTAGGTACCACTAGATAGGAGTAATTAAATGTATCCTATGAATATTTTGGGTGTATTTGTCCCTCCACATCACTGTTTATTGTGTTGATATTTAGTGCCCAGACAGTGGAGGGTTATTTGGGCGAACCCCATGTACATTATGGTATCTCTGAGATACGTCGCACTCCTGTCCTTTTCCCCTGCGCTGGCTCACAATGGGCTGTTGCAAGGGTGCCTGCGTTGCAGGGATGATGTTTTTTCTGCAGGAGGGGACACCTTCCTGCACAAAAGCAATCATTGATTGCACTTTCCTCTTTCTATGCATGCTGCAAAATTCAGCATCCATGGAAAGAGGAAAAAACGAGGAGAAATAAAAGTATTTCTCCTTGTTGCACCACTCCCACACCTCGCCTGGGGAGGCGTAGGATTCTGACACATTCCCAGCTTTACAAAACGTTGTAAATCTGGAAATGTGTCAGATTCTATGAATGTTGCGTGGAAACACCCACACCAACACCTATGGAATGCCCTTTCATGCAGAGTAATGCGTGAAAGGGGCCCATATTTACAAGGCCTTGAATAGTCATGCAGGGTGACTTTACGTCGCCTTGTAAATATGGGCAAGCCCTTTGCAGTGCCGGTGCGTAAAAAAAAGTGACAACCGGCAGCGCAATGGGCTTGTAAATGAGGCCCATTGGTTTTAATAAAGTGCATTGTGTGGTTTTAAACTCTGAACAGCAGCAGAGTAAGTGGAGCATGGACTCTCTCCTGTAATCACAAAATCAGCAAACACCAATGCCAGTTTTTGTTGCCCAATGAAAATGAAAATCATTTATGGGAAGTACCATGAGTCTCGCTCAAAGAAGACAATGCCGCGCCTCCTTACTTAATGCTGTCTTTTGAGAGAATTTCATTTTCGTTTCTCCACATAATTTTAGAATTAGAGCAGCATAAGTGATTGTGTGAACAGTTTCAAGGTCAGCCTTCCTTGAGAGTGACACAAACTGTTTCTTCAAGATGGTTTTTATGCTTAAGTAGGGGACTGCAGGGGCAGCCAAGGTATCCATGTTGATGTTTATGTCTTTGGCTGCCTTTCTTAGGTACTAAGTCCATGGACTGGCCAGATTGGAAAAATCTCCTGAAGGGCCTTTTTGAGAGTGTTTGGTTTGGCTTGCTGAATTTAGTGATAGTATTTGAGAAAGGAGGTCTTGCATTCAAATTCCTGCCCAGTCAAACCAAACTCTGAGCTAAAGCAGCGAGCGACTGGTGCATTTTGGGAGATGGAACAGTGTTGTTTATCTAGTAGAGGGGAACATTTCCATGGGTAGTGGTGTTGGCCGTACAAGAGATTTAGAAGTAGCTTGGCTCACATGACCCCAAGAATAGCCTCCCCTGATGGCGAGTATAGTTGGGAATTTCATTTAAATAAGGCCAATGTGACTGACAAAGACTTCCTGGTGACATGTTTTAAATGTAAGCAGGACTTAACTTTTTCAGTGAAACATACTTTTAAATAGCTGTATTTAAATGTTTGGGAGAGGGTTAAGTGTCCCAGCCTCCAGCTTAGTTTCGACTTGTTCTTGTATGTACCAAATGTCATCACTTTTGTTTTTTCGGTGTTGGCTACCAGCTTATTCTCTTTGATGCATCTGTTCAGCTCGATAAGGGCATGCTGCATGTCCATTTTTGTGTGGTCAAGAATGAGCAAATTGGCAGCCCAGCCTACGACGGTGAATCACTGGGGCCACCTCCCCCAGGATGAACCCGCCTTCAAGATGGATCGGCGAAATATGCAACCGGGGGGTTACCTTAGAGCTCTCTATTGGGGGAAGCACAATAAATTATTGCCCACCCCAACCTCAGCAACAATTAGGATTTGGCACACTACATCGGCAGCACTAGGTTGGCAAGGTAGAATCACCCAGGCTACACCGCTGTGGCATACAGCACAGTCGGGCCTAGTAGCTGAACACTGGGGTTTCCATAAATGGGATCTAATAGGCCTCTCACATGTCAGAGATTTGTGGGCAAATGGGGAGGTGAAGTCCTTCTGCGACTTACAAAGGGTACACCATTTGGTGCACAGAGACATGCCATTACCTCTAGATTAGACACGCATTGTGGGGGGCGATACCGAGAGGAGAGGAGAGGGGAGGAGCTGCCCGAGTCCTCACCGCTCGAAGATCGGCTGCTTAATGAATACATGCACAAAAAGGCAATCTCCTTGACCTATCGTAAAATCCTAAATAATTCCCCTGACCTCCTGATGCGGCTTCCTGAGAGGTGGGTGAAAGACCAGGGACAGTTGGAGGACGATGAATAGCAAGAAGCAATGGCATCCTCCAGAGAAGTCTCTATACGCTCCTGTTTTAGATTAGTGCAACTTAAGATTCTACACAGGACCTACTATGCCAGTACCACATTAGTCAAGATAGGTAGGGCTGAGTCACCATTGTGTCCCAACGGATGTGGTCGGGAGGGTATGTTTTTCCACTTGCTGTGGGACTGCCCAGTACTCCGGGCTTACTGGGTTGCAGTGACTTCCTGCATTATGGCAATGTGTGGAGGGGGCATGATGGTCTTGGCGAAGTGGTGCCTATTACACGTATGGGAGGCAACAGACCTACAGCTGCAGATAGGCACTGGGTTACACTAGGCTTCATCGTAGCCAAACATAATATAGCTAAGATGTGGAGGGCAGCGTCTCCCCGACAATGGGGTAATGGAAGGCGGATATGGATTGGTGCATGCTGGCAGAAAGGGTGGTCTATGAGGGCAGAGGATGGCCACACAAATGAACGAAGGTCTGGGGGAGGTGGAATGAAAGCAGGGTAATGTTGTGCACACCTGTTGCTCGAGTTGATACGAGGGAACTGGGTTGAGAGCTGCTACATGGAGGGTCCTGCCACTGTGGGTTTGTTGCAAAGGCCTGGCAAATTGAGTTATATGAGGAATATATGGAACTCGTCAACTGGTATAATGTATCTCAACATCTTGTATACTAAGAGGTGCTGTCATGCTGTTATATGCTTATTCACTGCATAAAAAGAGTTGTAAAAAAAAAAAAAAGAATGAGCAAATCATCAGTGTATTGGATCATGCGGAGTCTGTAAGATCTGATATTGGGTGGAATTGTATTTGCCTTAGCAAGTGTGCGGCCTATGCCGGAAGTGTAAAGGTTGAAGAACGTAGGAGCTAAGATGCCCCCTTGTTTTAATCCTCGACTATTCAGAATTTGATTAGTGGCAAAGTTCCCTTTACCTGTCTTAATGCGAACCCATACAGTGAGTAGAGAGAGATCATTGCCTTGAGTAAGGTAGAGGGGATTCCCCACTCTGCCAGTTTAGCCCAAAGTTTGTTTCGATCAAATCCATGGAAGGCTGCTGAATAATCCACAAAACGCGTAAAGAGGGGCAGTCGAGAGGTTTAGGAGGCACAGTACACCAGTTATGACGTAGTGATGGTGTTATCAATAGTAGAAGAATGTCGTCTAAATCCCGTTTGAAAACACAGTATTATGTTTGTTTCAGACGCCCATGCCTCAAGTTCTTGTATTAAAAAATGTGCATAGGCTTTTGCCTTGACATCTAGTAGCACAATTAGACGATAATCGCATTACTCCCTTTTTATGTAGATTGAATAAAGGATCAGTGGTGTAGCTGGGGGGTCCTCCCTGGACTGCACTCTTTTTGGAGGCGGCGGACGTGGCAGTAAGTGAGAAGGGTTGACACCTTCCTGAATGGCGGGAGCACAGTAGATTGGACACAGCCCACATACAGGGGGGGAAGCAGGTCAGCCCAAAAATCTGTGTCTGCTATAAACAATGACCCCGGTAAGCTGCTAGGGCCAGGCGCCCCTTTGACTCTTATGGACTTAATTGCCTTGTGGATGGTTGCTCTATTGAAAGCCTCAGAGCAGTGTTTCTCGTGTTCATTCGCTGAGTGCTGCCATGTGTAATCACGTCTATGCTGCCCCACAGATCGTCTTCTGCGTAGGACAGCTGGACATATTCTATCCATTTCCTCTTTGGTACGCCATTCCCTCTGATGCTACATATATTGTTTATAAAGTGTTGATGTATAACCAAAATGTGTCCTGATTGTTGCAGGCCTAAAGGGAATGTACATGTAGCTATACTTATTCCACATATTTCGCTTTTGTTTTTCACAACAAGATGCAATAAGCTTTTTTTTTGGTTTACTCAGCTGCTGTTGTGCAGCCTGGTCCGCTGTATTTTGGCTGTATCTTCTGGCTGCTACATTTAAGGCTGCTTTGCTTTTCTTTAGTTCAGTGATATACCATGGCGAGCCCTAAATTTCCAGGCAGATGGTGGGCTACAGTTTCATTTTCTCCCAAAGTTGCAGTATACTGAGTCTCTTATTAGTGCCCAGTCATGTTGCAGGTAGCCAGAGCTGATGTTTAAATATTTCATTCTTTGCGGTAGCACCTAGAATATTTAATTGGCAGCCTGTAGGGTGCTCCAAATGAAATTGCATAACGGCTGGTAAGTGGTCACTTTCAGAGCGTTTCACGACTGCAAAAGCTTTACATAATTACTATAAAGAGCTGTTTGCAAAAGTGTAATCCAAGGTAGTAATGCCCCTGAATGTATGGAGGGGTTTGCTATAGGTTCTATCTGGGGGTCTGAGGTGCTTATATAGAGGTGAGTTTTTGTATTTGCAGCCATCTGGCTATTTCCCCTGCAGGGTGGACACTGTTGTTTAGTGACATGTCCGTCAAATTGTCCTGGTTATGTATGTTAAAATTCCCTGTTATCACTATCATGTGTGAGGGAAATCTGCAGGTAGGTCGTTGAGCACCTTGCAGAAAGCTGTCACTGTGGCACTTCTACCACTAGTATGAGTGTTTAAGTATACACTGATTAGCAAGATACATTTCACCTTCTTGTGGAGGTGACATACCTTGATTGTGACCACTTGAAGCGATGGCCCTCCATGTCTCCTGACTCCTGTATCAAGTTTTATGCTTGTAGTTGTGTAAATAGAAAGGCCACCCAATGGGCGTCCAAAATAATTTGTTTTAGTGGCCAGTCTATGTAATCCGTAAAAGCCTGCAATCTGTATCGGAGACATCGCCTATGTCTTCTACAGGTAGAGTATGCCATCCTCTTTAATACGTTTGAGACCTCATGTTGGCTGAGAGTCTGCCTTAAGCCCGCTTGCGAGGTGTGGCCTCTTTATTCAAACCTTTATTGGCAGCACTAGGAGCAGATGTCGGGCTTAGATGATAACGTTGCGTCAATCCAGCCCCATTCCAGATCTGATGTTTTTGATCAGTTGAGTATGTACTATATGACTGGCTTGTTGCCTCTTGTTCGGACTCACCTGAATCCGAAGGTTCTTACACAGATTAAGGCCTAATGCACCATTTGCTCCCTATAAAATACTTGTGGTGGGTTTAGGTTTCTCCGGGTTTCTGCTGCTGTTCAAAATGTACGGGTACTTTTCTGGCTCTATGGTTCTTATGTCAATACCCCTCTGTGCGAAGGTAGTTTTGTCGCTGAGGACTTGGGTTGCATTTAGCATAGATCTCCAAGTAACAATCAAGGATTCTGTATTTGAAAGTCGACTTGGTGAGAGATAGAACACACCACGTCAGACAATCCCTTGCAGTACTCAAGGGAATAGGTCATCTGTGATATTCACAAGGGCACCTGCCAGTACAGAGGGTATTTGCATGATGCTCCTCATCAACACCTCATGCTGTGACAATCCAGTTGTTTTACAGGGGGTACTTCGGATGTTAATGTGTACCAAAGGAAGAGTGTCCGGCCATTTCAGTGACGTGGAGGCACAAGCTTTAGCCAGTTTAGCATTGATCCTCCCCATTTACTCTCGCTACAACACCTGATGCCTTGGGTCTGTAACTACAATGGAATCTCTGGTCAATCCCTAGCAATGTACATAACAACTGCATCATCTCGCTTTTGAAGTGAATTTCTTCATCTGATTTAAGATGAACTGGCATTCCGAATTGTGGTATCAACTCCCGCAACAGTAGTTTGGTGACTGTTAGGCTGTCACATCTCCTGGTGGGATATGCCTCAACACATCATGAGAACAGACCCACGATGATGAGGATATACCTAAAATGGTTACATCGGGGTATCTCCCCAAAGTCAATTTGGAGACTGTTGAAGGGACCATCAGACTTTCCAGTGTGACTCATGGACACTGCAGCCCTCTTGCCCACATTCTGATTTTGCCATATGGTACAACCCTGGCAAAAACTCTCTGCCATTGATCGAAAATGGGAATTGTACCAATAAGATCGAAAGGTGAAAACCAACCCATCTCTGCCCACATAAGTCAGACCATACATGTGTCGTACCATCGCATGCAGGAGGGAATCAAGGAGAACAGGTTTTCCCTCTCCAGATACCCAGATGTCACTAGCATCCTTCATACATCCCATTCTTCCCTATTTCGCCTTTTCTAACTCTGGGGCAGTATGTTGTAGCTCCCACCGCTTGTTAAAGGTATGCACAGTATTCAGCAACATATTGGATACAGTCTCTCCTTCTGCGTTACATGGTTCATCCAAATGGAAGGTGCTCGACACAGGAGCACAGTATCAGGCAATCTCATCCGCATAGCGGTTAGGGGTGGGCGAAGTATTCTGTTTCCATGTTACTGCGTTACTCTTGTAATGCGGAGTTCCAGCA
The DNA here is from genome assembly GCA_963921515.1 of Calotriton arnoldi. NCBI lineage: Eukaryota > Metazoa > Chordata > Amphibia > Caudata > Salamandridae > Calotriton > Calotriton arnoldi. Next base: position 376,451 of record CAWUFW010000872.1, read on the forward strand.
AAATTCTGCCAATTGCGAGTGACAGAATTTTTTCTCACAGGTGCACCAAAACAGTAAGTTGGTGAGTGAGATTTGGCAATCCCTAGGTTGATTTTTGGTTGTTAGGAGGACAACCAACTACATTTTTCCAATGCGGACAGTCATGACAGTTCGTGGTCAGAAGGCTGCCGCTCGAGTAGAAAATCTACTTGGGTGGCAGCTCAATCAACTCACATAGCTGTGCCCTCTGGCGCGCCATGCGGTGAATTCATGCTGATTTTTCAGTGCAGAATGTGCTCACGGTGCTAAATTACAGCACAAGCAACACGACGGGAAGATTTCTGCCCACTGGCGGAACTCCGCAGAATCTCGCTGAGCTTTTTGTAACTCCACAGTATATTCTGTGGAGTCAAATTCTGCAAGTTCGGCCAACCCCTAATAGCAGTTGCCCCTGTTAACGAAATCATTACCGCTCTTATGTGCAGCACGCTTCACCACAGCAATTTCCTTTGCCATTTGCAGAGCACCTAGCAAATTTGAAACATACAGCCTGTTCCTGATGGGGTTGCTAGCTGACGTCAGAAAGCCTTGCTGCAACCACAACTGACCAAAGTCATGCACAATTCTGAACCCATACTGGCTGTCAGTGTAAATAGTGACTTGTGAATCCTCTGAGGCACAGCAAGCTCGAGTAAGGGCAATCAGTTCAGCCACTTGAGCAATGTTACATGGCACAAGTAGGATGCTTCTGCAACTCCGCTCAGAGTGCACACAGCCTAAGCTGCTCTCTAAATACCACGTCAATTCCTCAAACAAGAACCATCAATAAAAAGGGTATGATCAGATTTAGTAAGAGAAACATCTAGTATGTCGGGCCCTGATTTTGTGCACAATTCGGTGATGCTGATGCAGTCATGGTCGAGCTCACCCTCATTATCCCTTCTGGGGCTGGCAACAGAGAAGCAGAGCTTAGTGTGTTACATCTCCGGATGGAAACATTTTCTGGTGCTAAAACGATTCTCTCTTAGTGGGTTAAGTGGCTATTTGTCAAATGCTGAGTTCTGGTTCGAGACATAAGAAGCTCTATGGAGTGGTGTACCTTGACAGTTATGGGATAGCCCTTCAATACCCCACCCCCTTTTCTGGTTGCTGAGACTCACCACTGCACTGCTATGAGACAACCAGGGAACACTGCTGCCATCGGGTCAAGAGCATCTGAGAAGTAACTGATGGGACGCTTAGCCTCCTCATGGACTTGTGTTAATACAGAAAATGCACTCCCAACTCTTTTGTGACAAAAGAGTACAAATTATTTCGCATAGTCTGGCATTCCAAGTGTGGATGCACTACAGAGCAGATTTTTGTGCTCCTGGAAGGCTTCCATGCCTTTGTCATCCTTTGGTATTGGTTCATTGACATTAGTGTGCGTCAGCTTAACAAAGGCTTCGCCACATTTGGGATCTATTGTCAGCAGTGGCCAATCATATCCAAAAACATCCTCACCTCTCTTTGTGTGGTTGGGAACTTCATTTTAAGGACTGTCTGTACACACTCATGGGACACTCTCCTCACACTCTTATCTATATGATGTCCTAAGTACATGACTTCTCTCTGACAGTATTGTATTTTCTCGGGTGACACCTTGCGCCCATTCTCTGCCAAATGTTTAAGCAGCACAATCGTATCTTGTATTCATAAAAGCGATCAGGAGATCGTCAATGTATAGAATTAATGTTGAACTACATGGTAACTGCAGAGTCTCTAGGTTTTGTTTTAAGTATTTGATTGACATAGGATGGACTTTCAGTATACCCTCGTGCTGCATGACACCACACGAGGGTCTTCTCTTGGAACCAGAACACAAAGAAAAACTGTCTCTCTTCATGTAATGGGACTGAGAAGAAGGCTTGACAAAGGTTAATGACTGTGAACCACTTGACCTCTGTTGGAATTTGAAATAGGATGAAGGCAGGGTTCGGTACCACAGGATAGCATGGAACAACAATTTGGTTAATCTTTCGGAGGCTTTGTACGATCCTCCACTTTTTGTTTGCTTTCTGTAAGGCCATGATTGGGGAGTTACATGGACTCCTGATGACCTCCTTAAGAATGCTCTGTTCTATCATGCTGTCAGTGATGGGGTGATCCCTGCAAAAGCCTCCAGAGTCATTTTATAAATGCGAGTCTGTGGAAAAACAGCCTTGGATCAGCGTGTGATCTTAAGGGGCTTGTCACCTGTAATCAACACAATTTCTCTCCCCGTAAAGTGCCGAACTTCCTCCTTAACTGTCTTTCTCAGATACACTGGCAAATCCTCTGTTATAATGACTGGATATAACCTGATGACAGGTTTCCGAGACTTTGAATTAAACTCAGCATCTGCTGCCTGTGTTTCAATTTCGACCCCATGATGCATCTGATAGATAATGCACTTGAGTTTACATAGAAGCTCTTGTCCTCGCAAGTTCACTGGCCTAGAGTCACAAATCACAAACTAATGCTGTTCTCTGATGTCTACTATTTTAACTGGAACAGGTTCAGTGATTTGGTTAGTGCACTGTTGGTTCATAATGCCTACAACTTGGACTTCTTTTCCTGAGAAGAGTGGTAGGTTAGGGACTTCAGCTGTTCTAAGTGTTCAACGAGTGGCACCAGTATCTAACAGAAAAGATATGGGATGTCTGTTAACCTCTCCATTCACATATGGTCCACTTCCAGGACTGCACCAAGTACACACTCCTCCCCCTAAGGCACCGCCATTGGCCCTGATTAAAATCTAGGGAAGTTTTTAACATCATAGGAACTGGACGTCCCTGGGTCATCATTGGACTCTGGAGTACGCTGTGGTTTGATTGGGGAATGGGAGATACCTCATTGCATCTGCCAGGGATTGAAAGAATTTGTCAGAAGTCCATATTTCTGAAATTTTGGGGCATAGGGGGTCTAGGTATTGGGGGAAGCTCTCCCTGACCTGCTGAACTCATCCCATGGGAATCCATCACACTTCGATGTGGATTGTAACCACATGCCCGCTTCCAATGCCCACTCTGTTGCAAATTTGACACTGCGTAACCTTCTTTAGGGCGCTTATGCTTGATCCTGTCGTATTCTCTTCGAGGAGCTTAATTTGGCTCCTCCCTTACATGTTACTTCTTTATGTTGTTTTATATAGATAATATTTCTTTTATTTGGTGTGTTCTAACTTTTAATAAATAAGGGAGATTTCGGTCACGGTTACTATCTGCCCAGTGGTTCCTATGTACAATCATAATTCAGCAGGGAATGTGAGACATAATTTGGCTCTTCCGCCTAAACCACAGGTTTCAGGGAATACGCCTACAAGTGTAGGGGCAGAAGGATTCCTTCCCTTGGTTCCTATGAATGTGAGTTCTCCTTGTGGGGGGAGAGCAGAGCCCTCGATGAATCAAACTGGATTTCGACCTTTAAGGACATTCCAGGGATTACCAGAGATACATACGATTACATGGGACCCACCTCTAAATACAAATAGTAGTATGCCTTGTGAGGGAGGAATGTCTAAAACTCCTAGGGGGCAGTCTAATGTGAGCAACCAAGAATTTGATGAGTGGTTGAAAACTTTAAATGAAGCATCAAATGGAAGTGGAAGTACAGAACTGAGTCAGGGAACAATCAGGTCAACCCTCAAGGTAAATTTGGTGGATGTACTTAAATTGAAACTGGAGCTGGACGAGATAAGTGGAAGTCTTGAACTAGCCCGAATAGATGTCTTACAGCCAAATTAACTTTTGTTTATGAGCAAAGATGTTACCAGATGGGCAAGACAAGCTTATGATAAGCTTGTTGACTTGACAAAAAAATATGAGGTAGACTTAGAGTGGACAAAGGCTTTATAAAAGAGTCACTGACTCTCTTTTTCAGATCAGGATATTGAGAATATGAGAGTACCAGGGTTGAAAATGAAAATTCGAGAATTAAATAAGTAATTCTTTATTGTTTCATTGACAAAAATCATTACAATTTAAAACATTGGTATCATATACAAAACAGTTCCTCAATCATCTTAAAAATTTGATATGTTAATAAACTAGGACTGTTTTCATGTCCCTTAATTCGCTAATTAATATACAACTGTACATTAGAAATGCTCAATGGTTACATACCGTACTGGGACATTGATACCACATATACACATCTTGATCACAGTCGTTCATTGGTCATAGTAAAAGTAACATATTAAGATCAAGTAGTTCCCAAACAATACAATAAAAATTGTAAACCTTATGTACCATTATACGAATGAACGATAAAGTGCCTAAGTGCTTACACATGGTCTATATAGTCTAATCACATGAAAAGCTAAAAAACTGACCATCATAGGATTATAATATAGAAGGCCATAAAACAATTCAATAAAGTTGTAAACATTATATACCATCGTGCAAATGAACAATAAAGTGCCTCTGTGCTTTCACATAATATTTAAGGCCTAATTCCCAAGGTTACCAGAAACAAAATCATTGAGTCAAGCTGCATAAAAATAAAATTCAAAGTGCCAGATGCCAATAAACAACTATCCTTCTATTATCCAATCCTATCAAATTTACCTTTGAAAAAGGCATAAACAAACAAATTTAGACGACAGAGGCCAGCATTTTTTCAACAATTGTTAAAACTTTATCATTTGACAAATCAATGGAATTGACACACCCGATAATAGAATAAGGGCCTGACAAGCAGATCTAACCCCAGCATTAAGAAATAAAGGTTTTAGTAATACATGACGTGTTTTAAGCAATTTTGGACACACACAATGTGTAGTAAAGTTTCACGCGGCCACCCGCACAATCTACATTCACTAGTTGGCCATTGTTGTATCCAAGTTGGCGTGCCTTCCTTAGTGGGGTATGTGCCAAGTCTTAATTTAAAAATGCTATCCCTCATATGGGCAGAAAAATATGCAGTCAAATAGGGCTGAATTCGCAAAGAGTGATGAGAATTAATCACAGAGCAAGCATGTGACAATTTACAAGTAAAGCCAAATGCTTAGTACCCAGATACACCACAGTATAATTTGACCCTCAAAACGGTTGCTGGTATCACTCCAGTAATTGCAAACATGATCCAGCAGGTGATCTTGAAAGAAATAATGGGGAGTGCCTGTAATTCACCCATTCTGGGCCTGCAGAAGCCAAGCGATAAGTACTGCATCGTGCAGGACTTGAGGAAGATAAATAGCATTGTGGTTCCTTTTTGTCCCGTGGCTCCGAATCCAGCTGTGATATTATTTGAAATTCCATGTGAAGCAGAATAGTTCACCGTCACTGACCTTTGTCAGGCATTTTTTTCCATACCGTTGCATGAGCACAGCCAGTTCCTCTTCACTTTCCGGTTCAGCAGCTGTTGTTTTGGCATGGTGCTGAGTTCCTCAAGGGTACACGGAGAGTTCTTCCATCTTCAACCAGATCTTGAAAAAGAATCTAGGGGCCAGATGTGCAAAGTATTTTACTGGTTGCAAAGGGCCCATCGGGCTGTTTGCGACCAGTAAAATGCATTTTTTCATGTACAAACCCTATTTTGCGAGTCAGTAACCTATTACCGACTCACAAAATAAGGTTTGCGAGTCGCTATTTGGAAGGGGCATGCCAAGGGCGTCCCTTCCTAATAGCGAGTCACAGGGGGATCTACAATTGTTTTGCGACCGGAATGCGGTCTCAAAATAATCGCAGTTTACCACCCACTTCAAGTAGGTGATAAGAGAGTCGCAAACAGGAATGAGTCTCCAAGGGACCCCTTCACCCTTGTGAATGGTAGCAAAAGCATTTTTTAAGAGCAGGCAGTGGTCCCATGGACCATTGTCTACCCTTAACAAATGAAACAGAAAAGTTTCATTTTTCTTTTTGAAACGTGGGCTGCATTTAAAATAAAAAAGCTGCTTTATTTAAAAGCAAACACAGACATGGTGGTCTGCTGTCCCCAGCAGGCCACCATCCCTGTGCCATTGCCTATTCTCAATGGGTCACAAATTGCGACCTGTCTCATGAATATCAATGAGGCCGGTCAATTGTGATCCCATTGGGAATTGCTAATGTGTCAGAGACACATTAGTACATTTAATTTTGCGATTCTGTAATTGCAAGTCGCAAATCGATGCAATTAGAGACTCACAAAATGAAATGGTTGTACATCTAGCCCTGGAATCTTTGATTATTCCCTGCAATTCAGTGTTGGTCCAGTATATTGATGACCTACTGATTGCGTCAAATACTCGAGAAGCTTGTAAGATTGATACTATTGCTTTGTTGAACCATTTAGCAGATAATGGACATAAAATGTCCACAAACAAATTGCAGTACTGTTTGATAGAGGTCCTGTATTTAAGACATCACATTGTGAGAGGTGCAAGGAAAGTGTTGCAGGAAAGAATATCGGCGATCATGCCGATGAATCCGCTACCAACTCAGAAAGAAGTCAGGATGTTTTTGAGAATGGTTGGCTACTGTTGCCAGTGGACACCCAACTTTTCCCTAGTGGCTAAGCCTTTACAGAGGCTGACATACAAGGATGTGTGAGATCCGGTGCCCTGGGACAATGACTGTTTGGTTGCATTCCTAGCATTGAGAGAAAACCTCTGACGTGCCCCGGCGCTAGGACTGCCTGATTACAACAAAGGGGCTTATTTACAAGCCCCTTGTGCCTCCGTTGTAAAGTGACGCACTGGTTACGCAAGGGGCTTGTAAATAAGCCCCAAAGTGTTTTCACTTTTTCGCAGTGAAAGGGAGGGCTGCGCTCTCTCAGTGCTGACACAGAACCATGGAGGCGCTAGGAGACCTGTTGCCTATTTTTCAGTTACATTAGACCCGTAGCCACAGCGTTGTCTGTATGTTTGAAATCTGTGGCAGCCACAGGTGTCAGTATTGAAAGGTGTAAAAACATTGTGTTGGGTCACCCGTTGACTGTCTCTGTTCTTCATTTTGTTGCAATTTTGTTGACCAGAACACATACACAACACCTGACGAATAGCCGCCTCACTAGCCGCGAGCAAGTTATCCAAGTTACGGAGAACGTCACGTTAAAATGGTGTGCTGTTTTGAACCCTGCTGCTTTGATGCCTCTCTCTGATTGTGATGTTGATCCTGATGAAGTAGATCATGACTGTCTCGATGTTACTGAACTGTGCACCAAACCAAGACCAGATATACAAGATGAACCACTACCTGAATCTGACTATGCACTGTATGTGCATGGCTCATGTTTGCGAGACCAAGAGGGAACTCTGAGAGCTGCTTATGCAGTATGTACTATCTCTGAGGTATTCTCCGCCCAGGTAGCAGAACTGATTGTCCTTACTATAGCATGTTGTGTTTCGGATCAGCTGAAGGTGACACTTTTTACAGATAGTCAGTATAGGCTTGGTGTGGTGCACGACTTCGGACAGTTATGGTCTCAGAGGGGGTTCATGACCTCGTCAGGTTCCCCCATTCACAATGGAGAACAAGTACGTAAGCTCTTGGTGGCTTTGCAGTAGCCTGCGCAAGTCGGAGTCGTGAAATGTTCTGCACATTGCAAGGGAGATGTTATGTGACCATTGGCAACAGGTTTGCTGATGAAGTCGCAAAATATTGTGCTCATAATGCTTGTACCTTTAATGGAGAGTATACTAATGAGGGAGTACGCAAAAACTTAATACAACCCTTTGCTAACAGTTGCCGATACTTGGGAAGAGATTAAGAGGATGCAAGAGGAAGTGACAGAGACAGAACAGCAGAGTTGGGTAAGGGCAGATTGTGTAAAAAGAGAGGATGACATTTGAGTTTCAAGAGATAGAAGACCTGTGTTGTCTAATAGCTTGTTGCCACCCATGCCTAGGCAGTACCATGGACCGATACATGTAGGAAGAGATGCCATGGTTAGGTTGTTTCGGCAGACATAGTTCAATCCCTAGTTCAGATTGATGGCTGAAGTGTTGTGTCATAGATGTGTTGTTTGCCAACAGATGAATGTGGGGAAAAGGACTGCAGTTACACTGAGTCACACGGGGAGGTCCTTTGAACAGGTTGCAGCTGGACTTTATTGAGATGCCTGTGTGTAGTGGGCTGAGATAAGTCTTGGTGGTGGTGTGCATTTTTTTGCGTTGGGTTGAAGCCTACCCGACTAGGAGGTGTGATAGTCTTACTGTAGCTAAGCTGTTGTTGAGGGAACTCATTCCCAGGTTTGTATTTCTGATTTCTCTGGAGTCAGACTGAGGAACTTATTTTAATAATGAGGGCCTGAAAATGCTGTGCGTAGCATTGCAAGTGGAGCAGAGACTACACTGCAGTTATCGGCCTGAGTCTTCTGGCATTGTGGAGCAGATCAATGGAACGCTGAAGTTCAGATTGGTTGAAGTGTGTGCTTCAACATCTCTGAAATGGCCTGATGCTTTGCCCCTTGTGTTGATGAGACTTTGCAGTGCCCCTGATCAGAGAACAGGATTGTCGCCTCATGAAATTATCATAGGGAGGGCTATGCGATTAACAGCTGTGCCTGCAAATGTTCTTGTGAATATCACAGATGTTCTGATCTTAGACTACTGCAAGGTATTGGCTGATGTGGTGCGTTCTGTGTCTCATCAGGTTGAAGCGGCCACAGCCCCTCCTCATCAGGAGCAGTGCCGTGACCTCAGTCCCGGTGACTGGGTCTTGGTGAAGAAACATGTTCGGAGGAGTTGCCTGGAACCTCATTGCTACCAGGTGATTCTTGTCACCACAACTGCTATGAAGCGCAAAGGTCTCCCTTTATGCTGCCCATACTCGCAGAGTTCAGAGCCCCCTTGATACAATTACAGCACCTCTCACAGAAGTGCCAGTGGTGGTCCAGAAATCACAGGAACAGGTTAGTCAAGCTGTAGGGAACCAGCCAGAGCCTGAGAAAATACTTGATCAATCTGATGGGTGTCTTGATGAGTCAACAGGTGGTATTGGTGTTGAAGGAGCCTGTCCCGTGGTGGTGAACAAGGCAGAGTTAGACCCTAACAAAGGACGTAGTGTTGTAGAACCTTGAGTGGCATCAAAGGAACGTTGGCCCAGATGGCAAGAAAGAGAGAGGCTGAGTTTGCCAACAGAACATGGACTTCCAGTTATTTCTGAAACTTCTGAAGAATCTGACCTGAGTGGTGAGGAAGGAGGAGGGCCTGCTTTGAGGAGGTCGAAGAGATTTAGGGTGCATTGTTGGTAATATTCTTCTCCCGGGTGGACATATCTTGCTGCAAATGATCAAGAGAGAGAGTTTGGAGAATTCTGGGACAATATTGGAGGTTCAGCTGCTATTGCCTGACTTTCCGTATCAATTATACCTACTAATAGACCTTGCTTTTCTGACAAGAGCTGGCCATGTGAGACATGTTGTCCTGGATAGGATCGACTTTCCTATGTAAGATCCGAGAGAATTTCCTGTGGAATTGAATAAGCCGTGTCATTCCCTTTTGGAAATAATTTTTGATAGACTGTTTGTCACTGGAACATTTTGGGACTAGCTGCTAGTGATAAGAGACTTTTATAGATTGTTTGAAAGAGAAAAAAAAAGAGTACCTAGGCCTGAGTGGAAAAAGAATAAAAATAGGGTTTCTCTGAGAAGAACGTGGAGTAGGGCTAGGGAAGTCTCATGAAGATTTGGATACAACGCTGTTGCATATTACGAACTTGATTTTTCTTTAGCACAGGTGGAGACTCTGCTGCTGCTATTCTCTACCCATTGGTCTGACTATAGTGAAGTTATGGAAACTAACTCATATCATCATAGGTGTAGGTACATACTAGGGACTACCTTGTTAATTGAAGTTGTAGTATTAATTCTGTTGCTTGGAGGGTTTTATTCCCCTATATCTAATGCTGTAGAGGATCACTGGCCACCGTTTCATGGATCCGCAGGACCAGAACCATAGAAAAATGCTTCTTTTGCCTCGCTGCTAAAACCTGGAACACCATTGCCCCTCCTCCTCAGGCAATCCCCATCGCTGTCCCGATTCAGAAAGGACCTCAAGACCTGGATCTTCGAATGAACCCAGCTCTCAGACAGATCTGCAGCCCCCTCCCCCCAGTGCCTTGAGACCCTCATCGGTGAGTATCCGTGCTTTACAAACCCCTGATTGATTGATTGATTGATTGAGGATAAGGGTCAGTCTAAACCCAAATCATCGCATGTAGCTAATAGAAACTTTTATTCATTAGGTGATTCAGACTTACATACGACTTATCTAGAGGAGATTACATGCTAAACACATACACTAGATTGCTTTATGAATATGTCAACACCATGGATGCAAGGGATTTCTATGCTTGTATGCAATTGCCTGCATCAGTGGCTGAAGGCATCACTTACCACCATATACCTTTAATGTATGGTGTTTCTTGTAGTATAATACTGAGCCTTTTCTATAGACAGAGCCATTTCCAGTATTAATATTCAAATTATGATTTAGTTCTTTCAGAAGTCCCTATGTTTAAACATTCAAATCAACATGCATATTCCCAAATAAGTGATATTTTTCGAAGATACTTTGTCCCTGTCAAAACCTTAGACACAGCTTAGGCCCATTGCCATAATTTGACTTGTTTGTTGACGGATGTGGAGAAGAAGTTTATAGATTTAGTAGAAGATGGGTTCCGAGCAGTATTAGCTAATATCACTGGATTAACAAGAATACCCAATTGGTCACAAGAGGAGGTGGATCATCAAATGGCAGGAAGAACAGGAGCATTATCCTTAAATTGGCAGCATACAGGGAACTTATGTATGAAGAATGACAAGAAAGAGTTGGACTCTTTGTTTGTAGGGAAGAGTGACTGTGACCATACTTTTGAAGCTAGAGCACGATGGAAATTATACCTAGATGGAGACGATCCTGCAATTCCTGGAGTTTACTTTATTCATGGGAAAAATGCATATTTCAAATTGCTCAGAAAATGGTATGCTAGGTGTATTTTTCCCTAAGATATATAATGTAGAGAATTTTGATCAACCTGTATGGGAAAAGAAAAATAGACTCAAAATAGGAGCTAGTGCTGGAGAAATTGTTGGAGGCATATGTGGCACAATTATTCCCAATGTAGGGGTGATATTAAATTATATTAAGATTAGAAAGTTGTCTACTGTAGTTGTTAAGCTGTCTACTAGTATGGCGGAGCTTTTGTTGCTCATAGATACTGAAATGGTGGTCCATGGTTTTGAAGGATAGACTTAGACATCCTACTTGCGAAGGAAGGCAGAGTCTGCTGAGTGTTGAAAGTTCAGCAGTGTTGTACTTATATTCATGATGATAGCAAGGATTTACAGAAATATATTAGGAATATTACTGATTTACAGTGAGATTTGACTGGGTTGACAGCAACAGGTGCCTGGGGTTAATTGGAAATAGATTGAGTGCAGTAGGAAACTGCTTTGGAAATTTGGGAAGCGGAATAGTGGGTTCTATCTTGAAGTCTATTGGGATTATTGCACTTTGTGCAATAGTTGTAGTGCTGTCCTTTAAGGTGTATAAGAGGGTGAAGGCAAGGAACGGAGTGGAAAGAAAGAGAACTGATGTGGAACTAGAAGAGAAATAGAACTATTATTATGATGATATTAAACTCCTGGAAGAACTTCGAAAAAAGGCACCTATGTCCACGGGGTTTTAATTGATTATCTGATAAGATCTAGAGATTAATGTGATGGCTTGATTCGCCATCAGAGGGGGGATTGGAGCAGCTTCAGTTGGCTCCTCCCTTACACGCTACTTCTTTATATTGTTTTATATAGATTAGCATTACTTTTATTTTGTGTGTTCTAACTTTTAATAAACAAGGGGGATTTCAAATGTATTACTGAAATGCTCCATAATAACCCTTAATAAAATCATTTAATGAGTGCATACTAATGTTGAAGATTTTTCTAGAAATTAAGATCTTACACTCAATTATATGGATGATTTTAATGTAACACACAATTATATGTAACCATGATTTATTCTGCTTAATATTTCATGCATGTATTAATTTGAATGTGCGTTCACATATATTCAAACATCAGTGCCCTCTAATTGCTGTGTTAACTTAGCGTGAGCAAATGCCCTAAGGTTCTGAATATCAACTTTCAAATTTCACATGAGAATTGTTTTGCTTGAATGTTCTCTCCTCTGCAGGTGCAGATACAAGACTTCGTTAGTTAGAGCAAGGCATTGCTTATTTTTAGCGATAGTGAGGTACGGGGGAATTTCTTGGCAAGAAGAAGATGTGTCAACGAAGTGGGAGATGAGTTCTTATGGCAGAGAAGGGACGTTCAAGGACAATCAAATGTGCTCCATTGAGTGTTTGGGAGAAGAGCTGGAAATTGCAAATTTCTACATAGGACGATGGAAATGTACTGAAAAATTATGACGTTGGTTACCTTAAATGCTTTGTGTGCTAATCAATGTTGTATTGTTAGTTAGAGAGCAGAGATCTTTAGGATTTCATAAGGTACAGACCTCTTATGTGATTCCTCTCACTGTGTAGCTTCATGCTATACTCTGTAGACTTGGAGTACTTAATGCTGACACCTGTTCTTTGCTTCCCATAGCTTCCTAGGGTTCCTCAAAGTTAGTATAGTGTAGAATAATTTAGATTTTATCAGACTAGGCAGATTCTGCAATTAAACCTCCTGATTCTTCTTGTCATCTTTTGTATTGCAGTTACTGAGTTTTTGGTGTGTTTCTTATTGTTTTGACTGAAATTTGTTAGGAGGTTCGGAATCATTCTTGTGATACTATATTTCTACAATATGCTTATGAGACTCATTTATATCTGTTTATTTTTAAGCCTGAAATAAAACCCTTTAACTTTCTTTAGTGGTCTTATTCTCATTGGGTGACTAATTGGTTACACTGTTATTGGATTTTGCAACTTATGTTTACCACCGACCAAGGAGGGGAAGACAGTGTCAGGATTAGAGTGTTCTCACCCTTGACCTCTCCCCATCCCTGGAACATTCCCACTATAGCTCAATGAGATTCCCTGCATCACTGCTCCGAATCTGGGTTCTGAAATGGAACGTTAAGCCCCTTAACCCCTCCATTGTGTACTAACTGGGTTTGGGCTATCATACACTTTCCTTTAAGCCCTTTCCATTTAGCTTCTAACGTGCCACTGCAATATTTTTCCATACTGTAAGGTCTAATGCGCCTTCTTTGTTCATGCTCTTTCCACATTAAGTATCACTTTAAAACACACATCCACTCGAGGAGTGACTAACAGCTCCAGCCATGCCTATGGACTAATGCCCATGAATGTTGGCGAATGTGTGACATGCCTATGGTGTGATATGGACCCGGAAGCTTTCCTCGCCACTGCCGACTGATAGTATATATTTGGGCGTGACTTGGGGTGATGTCAGATACAGAGCTGACAAGGACCTAAAGTAGGTACCTAACAGGTGAGAACCTTTGGCAAAGTAAGTAAAGGGGGAGGAATTCTGCAACAGCTTTAATGCCTGGAGGGACTAGGGCTTTGTCTGATTATGCTTGTGCCCCCAACAGTGTGTGACTACAAGGGTCACCCCCTCGGAGCTTCCATTTTGTGAGGGAGTACCGCATAACAAGTATGTATTTCAAGATAATAACTAGTCCTAATGCACTTGTGAAGCTAAGGTAACGCTATGGTTCTCCACACCACCATTTTTGTAGATCGGTTCATATAAACTTTAAGCCTGAACGTTTTCATGAAATGCATGTTTCACACGTCGCACTACCAATAAGAGTTCCTATATTGACTTAATGCGCGAAGACGCCTGCATTCTGCATTGTCAATATAATATAATCAAACTCACTACATGAAATTCATTGTGGTGGGGAAGTGAGAAAGTCAATGAGATATCATGCAGCACCAGCTGGACCAACATCTGCACCCCCTGCACCCACCCCTCCAACAGCTGCCAACATACAGACCACCCCCGCCGACTCGGACAGACCAAGGACCACCGCTGACAACAGCACAGGGCCCCAGGCCCACCGTGGAGCAACGGATGACAACACCACTAACAACCCCCAAGTGGGCCTCGGGTCACCTGTGCGTGCCACCGCAGGTCCTGCATGTGTCGCCAGGGGTGGTGGGAGGGGTGGTAGACATAGGTCGCTGCTTGCAGAGGGGTCTGGACTGCATGATGACCCCAACTGGCACGCATCGCTGATGCGTACCAGGATAGCACCAGAGAGGTCAGACAGGTAGTGGGGATCCTCAAGGACATACAACAGCAGCAGGCTGCCCATCATGCCCGCTTGGACTCCCACATGGCCCGTGTGGAGACACACATGGCCCGTGTGGAGACACACATGTCGGGCATGGAGTCCAAGTGGGACACATTGCAAGAACTCACAGCGGTGCATAGGGACATATTGACATGCCTCCGCCAGATTAGCACCAACATGGCCACACCTCCCTGTGTGCCCACAACATCTGGTGCTGCAACAACTGACACCGCCACAGGGAGGGAGGAGGACTCTGGCGGAGAGTCCCCTGCACCGCCGCAGCCTGCACGTGAGGGTCCCCCCAAAGAAGAGGGGTCGTCCGAGGAAGGAAAACTGAGAGGTTGATGGCCACGTACATCCCCAGGAAGCCAACACCTGTTCCGGAAATTCTCCTTTGTGTGCAAACGTTTCACCCTGTCGAATTTAACACTACTTTCCCACATGACATGGGGAGTTCAAGTTGGACTAATGTATCATATGACTGTGGACTTCACTCAGGACATTTCTGCTACCAAGACTTCCAACTCATCGAAGGAACGCAGATGTTCCAGCATGTTGGGAATGCAGTGCATGGTTTAAACACGTTGCATGTGCATGGGCCATGCTCCACGTATCCAATGACTACCATATAACTATGTCTTTTTCATTCACGTTTACCACCGAAACTCGAGAAAAGTGACACAACAATCGTAATTTACAAACTGTCATGTAAATACTGCATACCTTAGTGTGCATGCGTTAATGGTCCTGAAGAAAGTCATACATGACCTAGTGGCATTCAAACTAAAATGGCTGAAACATGTAGACCTGGGATGTGAGAGATCATCACCGTCCCTAAGCACATCCACCACAGTTTTTATACCTTGCCCTAGGTTACCATCATTAAAATTACCTTCATTGGCTTGTAACCTAGAGGCAATTTTAAAAACACTTTTTCCCCTCAATTGAGACTCACCAAACAAAACCTGCTCTGCTGTAATTAGGCATTGCAACACACCCAGACACACTAGGCATCTCGGGTGGGAACCCTATGATGAAGCATGCCACTAACTAGTGTTAGTGGGTGAAGGTTCTTTTAAAAAACCTAAGAGGTTTTTCCAAACACAGATGTGAGAAGGGCATCTACAATAGGTTATGGATCATGCTAGTGAGCTTGTTTTCCATTGTTACTGTAAGATCTCATCAACAGGCTTGCTCTGTCAGCAAAAGACACCCTGTGTGATTTGGTTGCTAATCTCTGGTCTTAGTCCATACATAAAGGATGCTATGATCCTTCCAATGTTGTCTCCCAGTGGATCATTCTTCCCACTATGCTCTCTATACGCCTGCATCAGTCTTTCAAAATATGCATGTACTGATTCCTTTGGTTCTCGAGAGGTTTGCAAAATCTTAGGTCAATTCATTTCCTTCTGGGGGACCTTGGTCTTCAGGTCTTTTTGACCTCATCCTACTTGGTTTTGACAATGGGTGCAGGGGCATCCGTCCCTGCTACCTGGGGCAGTTCCTGTGTAGGCCAATCGACCACCCTCTTACACTCTGCCCACAGATCTTTTGGGACTGCCACCTCAACTAAAATGTCCAGGTCTTCCCACAAAACCTTGGAAATAGTCACAATCTGTTCCATCTGAGTGTACCATTTATCAGAATTCTCTCTAAGCTTTGGAAGAATGTTTGCAAAATGGAAAAGGTCTGATCATGACCGTGGGACATGTACGTAGGCTCCTCCCTGTACTTCGTGCAAGGGGAATTCCTTTACCACTTTCCCCTGCATATCCTCCCTCCTCCTCTTTTGACCCTTCTCCATTCTCTGTTTTCAATCAGTTCCCACACATGGGGCCTCAGCACTCCCAACTTCAACAATTGTAGCTCCTTTTCAGTCATTGCCATCCTAGCATTTTTCCGCAACTTCTTTCACAGGGTTATGTCAATTTCACATTCATCCGCTACCTTCTCCATCCGTGCTTGTGCCTCTCTCACCACTCTTGTGGCTTCCCTGCTCCCCATAATATCCTAGAAAATCCATTCCCACATTTGCCTTCAGCATTTCTTCAAATTCCGTCTTCAGCTACTCAAGATTTATTCGCTGTGAGATCTGCCCTACGCCTGGCGAATTTCCTGGCAGGTCGGTGCACGTAGTTTGACCTCCTATCCTGCCACTAACTGAGTTATCTTCTTGTAGAGGAACGAATACCATTCCTCCAGGCCTTGGTGCTGTGTCCTGAGGTATACTTGAGATAGATCAACTTGGGATGGTACTAATGAATGCCTTAGCAGGGAGAGTGATCAGAGCACTTGACAAAGGCAGGGTGCTTATTGCGACAGACACAGGGGTCCGAGTAACAGGAGAAACAGCACTTTCTGACTAATTTGAGGATGCACAAGCCTCAGTTGAGGGTTCCACAACCATTCCAGTCTCGATCGATACCAGGACAGTGGCACATGGTGCAGGGGCTGCCGCATTATATGGTGGCAGTCTTATGCTAAGAAACTCAGCTATGAAGGCGTCTTCCTCCCCACTCTCTGTGTTTGTCTCCTTCTTTGATTTTTCCTTTTCATTACTTTCTAGAAGGGGGTAGGCCCGCAACAGTCTCTATAACTTCCTCTCTCCACTTCCTCTGCCTTTCCTCATCTTGTGCACTTCTCTAAGAATGAACTCTACTCTGAATTTGTAGTTCAAACTTCTTTCTTTTCTTTTCAATTGCCATCTGTTCCCAAAGGTTTAGGGCTTCAAATTGCCTGGGCCTAGGCTGTGGTTTCAAATCATACATCCTCCTCCTCAAATTCTCTATTCAAGAGATGAGGAAAGCACCACTCAATGGAAATCGAAGTTCCTTATCTTTTGATGTATGTTTGTGCCATTGGTTAAGCCACACATACGTGTGTAACCCTTTCTTTGCCGCCATTTCCCGACCTGGAATGCCTTCGGGAGTATATTTTTCTTTCTTATTTATGTCTTTCTCTTTCTTTTGCAAGGGATTCCGGTTTCTAGCACTATCTCACTCACTCCTCGCTTCAATCTCTTGCTCTGTCCACACTAACAAGCTTGTGATCAATCCGCCAATACTAGCGCATCTCTGTCAAAGGTCGCCATATCACAGCCCGATTACGGTGTCTGCCAGCCATCCCTGTGCCGCACCTTAGTGATGCAACACTCCAATATCTCCAGACCACTTCTGACCCACTTTTACAATTGTTTTTATCATTTGCCTGCTTCGACTACACAAAGGTTTCTATACTAATAAGAAAGCTACCTACTTTCATGCACTAGTGAGCTCTTCTTGACCTGCGAAAGTCACTATACTCTGCATGCCTGCTCCCTGTGCACTAAGGAACAAACCAACACCATGATCGGTTCATGCACCAAGGAAAGAAGATTTACATCTCTAACTTGGTGTAACTGATAGCTCCTCACAGTACACCTCACCTAGCAGGCAAGTTCAGCAATTGACCATTCTAACTGAGGGTCCTTGCTTCAAAATTCCACAAATACCATCAGGAATGCAATAATTATTACATCAACAAATCTGACAATAAAAGAGCTATAAGAATTGCTCTCAAATATCGTCCACTGCATCTCACCTCTACACGCCTACTACAACTCCAAACATGCACCGCTCCTGGACAACTTCATTTTCGCGTGCAATCTCTATTTATACTCATGCCGTCATTCTACTTCTGCCCCCTTGTCTCTCCATTACCTGGATCAGTTTGGGACTGAGTCAGTTTGCGCCCGTCCGCGCCTGGACTGCGCCCAGCGCCAGGACCCCTGGTCCTCGTGCCCCTTGCACCCACCAGGACGATCGCCGCCGCTACGATGCCAGCACACTCCACGCTCTCAACCCCGGACGGACCCACACCTGCTTCAAGGCCGCCCCGAAACGCACTCATGGTCCCTTCACCTGCCGGAACTGCAGCTACACCAGCCTCAGAGCCGCCGAAGCGCACGCCAAGAAGGACCCCAACCACCTCCGATGCATCCTACTGAACACCCACTCCGCGCGCAAACACGCCGTCGAGCTCTGGGACCTGCTCGACACATCATCCCCGGACGTCGCCTTCCTGACAGAGACCTGGATGAACGACTCCTCCACACTCCGACATCGCCATAGCCATCCCAGACGGCTATAAGATCACCCGCAGAGACCGCACCAACGGAGTAGGAGGAGGAATCGCCATCGTCCACAAGAACACCATCAGGGTCTCGACCAGCACCGACGACACTCTCAGCACCGCCGAACACATGCACTTCCAGATCCACATGGACCCCAACACCACCCTAAGAGGCACCTCTGTCTACAGACCCCCGGACCCCAACCCCAGTTCAGCGACTCCATCGCCGACTTCATCAGCTCGCACGCCCTAACCTCCACCGACTACATCCTCCTCGGAGACCTGAACTTTCACCTGGAGAACAACCACAACAGCAACTCCACCACCCTGATCGACAATCTCGCCAACCTCGGACTGAGACAGCTCATCACAACGCCGACCCATTCCGCCGGCCACACGCTCGACCCCGTCTTCTCCTCAAGCTCCCACGTCTCCTTCAGCCACACCACCGAACTCCTCTGGACCGACCCCCGCTGCATCCACTTCACCTTCCAGAAACCCACCACACACCACCGCACCCAACAGATCCCACGCCGCTGCTGGAGCAAAGTCACCGAAGACCAACTACAGGCAAACCTCGCTCTCAGCCCACCCACCGACCTCTCCAACACCGACGACGCTGCCCGCAACCTCAGACGATGGATTGATGACTGCGCCAACACCCTCGCCCCGCTGAAAAAACCCACCTACAGAGACACCAGCAAGAGAGCCAGCTGGTTCACCCCGGAACTCCTAGCATCCAAGCGTACCTGCCGGAAACTAGAGATGAAATGGCACAGTGAAAAGACACCGGACACCCACGCAGCCCACAAAGACGCCATCCGCAACCACCATCACCTCATCAGGGCCGCCAAGAGGATCTCCTTCAAAGACCACCTCGACAACAATGCACACAACGGCAAGGAGCTCTTCAACATCGTGAAGGAACTCTCCAACCCCAGCTCCAACACCAACGACATCCCGCCGTCGCAAGCCCTGTGCGACTCCCTCGCCACCTTCTTCCACCGCAAGATCACCGACATCCACGACAGCTTCTACACCCAGACAGCCCCAACAGACACCGACACACCAGACTCGCCGCACACCATCGACCACGACCCCTTGCCAGCCTGGGCCAACGTGAACATCGATGACACCATCAAGACCATGAGCACAATCCACTCCGGCTCCCCGTCAGACCCTTTTCCGCACCACATCTTCAACAAAGCCAGCAGTTCCATCGCACCCCACCTGTGCAACGTCATCAACCTCTCCTTCGAGACCGCGACCTTCCCAGAGAGCTGGAAACACGCCGAGATCAACGCCCTGCTCAAAAAACCCAAGGCGGACCCGAGAGACCTCAAGAACTTGCAGCCCATCTCCCTGCTTCCCTTCCCAGCCAAGGTCATCGAGAAGCTCGTCAACAGACAGCTAACCCGATACCTCGAAGAAAACAGCATCCTGGACCCATCCCAGTCAGGGTTCCGCAGCAACCACAGCACTGAGACTGCCCTCATCGCCGCCACCGACGACATCAGGACCCTGCTGGACATCGGTGAGACCGCAGCCCTCATCCTGCTGGACCTCTCCGCCACCTTCAACATTGTCTGCCACCGCACTCTACGCGTACGCCTCCTCGACGCAGGAATCCGAGACAAGGCCCTGGAATGGACCACCTCCTTTCTCTCTGGCAGAACCCAGAGCGTCCGCCTCCCCTCGTTCCGATCCGAAGCCTCCGAGATCATCTGCGGTGTACCCCAGGGATCATCCCTCAGCCCAACACTGTTCAACATCTACATGGCCCCACTCGCACGCATCGCCCGACAGCACGACCTCAACATAATCTCCTATGCCGACGACACTCAACTGATCCTCTCCCTCACCAAGGACCCCCTCACCACCAAATCCAACCTCCACGAAGGAATGAAGGGCGTTGCCGATTGGATGAAGAGCAGCCGACTAAAGCTGAACACGGACAAGACGGAGGTCCTCATCCTCGGCTCCAACCCTTCAGCCTGGGATGACTCCTGGTGGCCTACGACACTGGGGTCAGCCCCGACACCCACCAACCACGCACGCAACCTGGGAGTCATCCTCGACTCAACGCTCTCCATGGCCAAGCATGTCAACGCAGTCTCCTCTTCCTGCTTCAACACCCTCCGCATGCTCCGCAAGATCTACAGGTGGATCCCGACAGATACAAGAAGAACAGTCACCCAGGCCCTCGTCAGTAGCAGACTCGACAATGGAAACACCCTCTACGCGGGAGCCCCAGCCAAGCTCACCAAACGACTGCAACGCATTCAAAACGCCTCGGCACGCCTGATCCTCGACGTACCACGCCACAGCCACATCACCCCCCACCTGAGAAACCTGCACTGGCTCCCCGTCGACAGGAGAATCTCCTTTAAACTCCTCATCCACGCACACAAGGCACTCCACAAGACCGGCCCAGCCTACCTCAACAGACGGCTCTTCTTCTATGCCCCCAACCGCCAGCTCCGCTCCGCCGACCTCTCCCTCGCCACCGTCCCCCGCATCCGAAGAACCACCACCGGCGGCAGATCCTTCTCCCACCTCGCCGCCAAGACCTGGAACACCCTTACACTCAGCCTACGACAGACCCAAGACCTGCTGACCTTCAGGAGGCTACTCAAGACCTGGCTGTTCGACCAGTAGCGGCATCCCCCCACCCCCTTTTTCTTCCCCAGCGCCTTGAGACCCTCGCGGGTAAGTAGTGCGCTCTACAAATTCCGTGATTGATTGATTGAGTTTAGCTCTCGGGGCAAACACGCTGGACCATTATGGTGCAGTACTTGGTTCTATGGCCAATTAGTTTGTAAATTTTGTTGGGTCCAATCGGAACCATCACCTCTGCTACCAGATCTGTCGACGCAGAATATACTACTTTAAATCCAGCTCACTGGGCGCACCAATGACTAGGACCGGGAGCGGTGGTTGTCCCTGCTGCGGTTCAATCAATTTAGTTTAGTAGCAGATGATGAACATTCTTGTAAGAATGACAGATGAGGTTTGAAGTTTTAAAGTTTCATATAAGAAATTATAGGCAGATTAAAGAGAATGTGCCATTAGCAAATCTAGCGGCAAAGCATATAAATCAGAAGTACAAAGAATTCAGTACAGTTCTAAGTGAAATCTGGCATAGATTTGCCTTCTAAAAGTGGGGAAAGGGGTCTCCCCCGTAGAAATCTTCCTGCCCTTTTATAGGACTTTAGACAAGGCATTCATACATTCTACATGGGTTCATGAAACTCAGGAAATGCACCAATAGGGAACAAGCAATAAGAAATGTACTACAGAATACATTTGAAAATTCTCTCATAGCAGTACTACATTGAATTTGCAGACATTCTCTCAGTTAGTTCGATAATCCAATCGATACTTATCATGATGATAGCCTGGGACAGTGGAATGCTCTTGGTTGGGTACAGAGAGAAAAAGGCCTCTGGAAACATCCCTCAGTTGGTTAATGTGGGTTTTACAGTTCTTTATTTGGAAAACGAGTAACAAGAACAATTACCACCAAGGCCGGACTGGCCGTTGTGGGCACCGGGCATTTCCCCGGTGGGCCGCTAGGGTGAGGGCCGGTTTTGTTACCGGGGGCCGGCAATATCTGTGAAAGGCAGCGAGTCTTCTAAGACCCTCAATGCTGCCTGGTGCAGGGTTCCACCTCTAATTCACTTTGGGTTCGCTATCAAAATAATGAGGCAAGCGCTAGAAACTGGAAGACAAGAAAAAGGTTTATTTCTCATGAGGAGATCACGTCAACTGAGACACCGGGATGTCTGAGGGAAGTGTTCTCTCGATAACTCCTTTGGCTCTTCCTTTTATACAGGTTTGACACAATGCATTTGTTTCGTTAACATGGTTACACAAGCTTGGGGTCCCCGCCCCGGGCAGGTTGTCACACAAGCCCAACAGTAATTCTCTTCCCACCCAGGTCAAACAGACAATCTTATCTTGCAGATGGACCTTGCTTCAGGGTCTAAAACATGTGAGACCGGCCAGATCTAAGAGTCCGTTCTGTTGATAAAAACAGGTCCCATTGTTGGTAACAACAAGTCTTGCTGTTTGCAGTGCAATAAATCATGTTGCAAGAGTCTTTTTGGTGTTTGGAACCTGTTTGTATAACTAGGTGCAGTGAGGGGTAGAGTGTCCAAAGGTTTGCCTGAAAACAGAGATGAGAGGAAAAACGAGTTTGTGGCAGCAAGTGGCGCTGAGGTTTGTTGTGGCAATAGAGTTTATAGCCCCCAGCACACATACCAGGTCGGTCAGAGGGTCAGAGGGATGCTAGTAAGGGCAGGGTGAAACAAAGGTGACCAACAGAGTACAAAATGGCTGTGATAGATCAAAATGACTGCAACTTATGTGCACATAGGATTCCACCAGACAAGATGGCGCAGGTAATGTTCACAACTGTCGTTTTGCTTTTAACAGTGGCCCCTTTGAACATAACTAGCCAGCTTGTCAGTCTATTTCGATCTCCATAATGTCCCGTATCTCTTGATCATACATTACTCTCATTTTTGTTAGCTGAGTGTCCATAGTCTTAGGGTGCAAGGTAGTTATGCAAAGAGAACACAAAGGTGGTATACAGTGTATACCCAAACAACAACCACATATTGTCAATACTGGGACCAAGAGAATCATTGATATTTTCCAACCCCACTCCTTCAAGATGCACCAAAGCCAACTTCCAATTGTCCAAGTCTCTGATCCTTGATGAATTTCTGAAGATAGTCTATGGAGATGTTCGATTGCTTCATAGACAGAAGGTGAATTATCAGGAATGTATACACAGCAGCTGGCACCGATGATGCGGCATGCTCCTCCACGGTCCGCTAGTACCACGTCCAGGACCATGCGATTTTGCAGGGTAACCAGACGGATCGCTTGGAGCTCAGCAGTGTTGTTGGTGAGGATGCCAGCAGTGACGTTCAGGGTGGTCTCTACCGCTTGGGACAGATGTCTGATGGCTCGGCTGTTTGCCAGCGGACCCCATAACGGGACGAGCCCTTTTGCTGCGTCGAGGAACTGTGATGAGGCAGAGTCTGCTTGATCAATGTCTTTAGAACGCTTTTCTCGATGATGCTCTGCAGGGGCTGTGTAGGTTGGTGGCAAAACAAAGGCGATGTAGCACGTGCCCCCCAGTTTCTTGGGAGCCAGGTGTAGGCTTTGGTTCCACAAACAAAGTACATATTGGGTGATGCAACAAGCGCTGGGGGGTTGGCAGTGTTCAAAGTCCTTACAATGCTACAGGTGCTGTGACCCACATTCTTAGTCCCACGGCCTTCAATGCATACAAGGCCAGAGACGTTCACCACAGATAGGGCCACAGTCAGTGTTGCAGCAGTTCTTTTCTTCAGGTAGGAAAATGTGGCTCTGTTAGGATTATTGAACACTTGCATTTCCACTCGTTCTTTGGAGGGGACATTAATCTGGAATGTCGCATTGAAGGTGTGAGGGCAGAAGGGGCCGGCTGTCCTTCCTGTTTTGTTTCACCAGAACTCGTTGTAGAACTGGGCGATTGTTCCGTCGGAAGTGGCATTGTCTTTGTAACTTTCTTGTAGGAGCATCATCCAGGCAAGGCAAGATCCGTGAATAGAAAAGGGCGAAGGGATGAAAGGAATGGAATGTTCAGTGGCATGTGGTAACAGCCCACAGACCCAACAGTTGGTAGCATTGGTGGCAAAATTGTGCTGGTGCAACATCTGCACGAAAGAATTATTCCAGAATTCTTTGCGTCGTTCTCGGAGATGTGGCGGTAGTGATACCAGGTAGTGTTCTTTCTTGGTGGTTGGTTGCATGGTGGGTGACAATGTTCTGTATGCAGGTGCATTCTCTTCAATGATCCAGAGTGCGACCATTAGCAGGTGACAGGTGAGAAATGCGGCTACAAGTGCAATTGTCTTTGTGCTGTGCAGGTTAGCAGTCTTGGTGTCTTTGCGGTGGTTTTGCAGGTGTTCAGTTTCTTCCATCATCTTCGAGGAGCTCAACAACTGTTAGGACCACAGACTTTTGTCTGGCGCTTTCCTGGTAGCGTTGTTTGACTGTGCTACCGATCTGAGACCTTGACTTAGTTAGTGGCCTGGTCGCTGGAGCTCCCTCCTTTCGTTGATCTTAGGTTGTACCCTTTCCTGGATGGCACCGTGGGGTCGGGAAATTCTGATAGTTCGAGGGTGTCTTCTTGTGGGTAGCAACTCAGAGCTGGTCGGTCTCTCGCGAGTACTTCCTCTTGCACCTCCACTCCTTCACAGGTTGCCAGGGTTGGAGGGACTCGTTTGCAATGGTGGGCATGCAGCCAGTTTCGTTTTCCTTCCACTCAGAGGGCAGTTCGGGTGGTGATCAGGACTTGCCAGGGGCCCGTCCACCTAGGCTCCAGATTCTTCGTTCTTTGGAAGTTGCGAATCAATACATGGTCGCCTGGCTTTATTTCATGTCCCGGGCCCCTGGATACGTCAGGCAAGGCTTGCTGCACCTGTTGGTGGATAATTGTTAGCTCGTTTGTCAATTTATGCAAGTAATCCGACATTAATATGTTCGGGACATCGTTAATGGAGGTGGGTCTTGGTGCCGCCCAAATGCTCATAGGCCTGCCGAAGACCACCTCATACGGGGTCAGTCGGTGTTTGGTTGGGGTGGAGCGCATCAATAACAATGCCAATGGGAGGGCGTCGGGCCATTTCAACCCGGTCGTAGCAACTATTTTGGCTAGTTTTAGTTTCAACGTTGCATTGTGTCTCTCTACCAGGCCCGCTGATTGGGGGTGGAAGACGGCATGGAACTTTTGTTTTACCCCCAGCCCTCTCAGTATGTTCTGTATCACCTCGGCTACGTAAGTGGGGGCCGTTTTCGCTCCATAAAATTCTGCAAAGGCCATATCGGGGGAAGAATTCTTTCAGCAATACTTTTGCAGTGGCTAAGGCGGTATTGTCGCGGGTGCGATATGCCTCCACCCATTTGCTAAAAGCGCACACAACCACCAGGACATATTTTAGACCAAGGCATCTCTCTAGTTGAATGTAATCCATTTGAAGGATTTCAAAGGGGTGGTCAGGGACTCCAAACCCTCCCCTTGGTACTACTGTCCCCTTCCCTGGGTTGTGTTGTAGGCAGACTATACATTGTTGTACTAGGCGTTTTGCAGATTCTGCTATCTTGACGTTATGCCATACTCTGGTGATTAGTTCAATCATGGGGGTGGAGCCTATGTGTGCTGGTAAATGTGCCATGGTCAATATGGGGATGAGGTAGGCATTGGGTAACAGCCATTTATTTCCGTCTTTAGTTTTCCAGCAATCTTCCTCGTCTTTTAGTCCCACCTTTTCCCACTCGGTCAATTCGTCTTGTGTGCCTGTAGTCTGTATGTCCCTTACAGTGGTCCTAGCGTCAGTCCATCGTTCAGCTTGTGATCTGGTCACATACATTCGTGTCGTAGTTCTGTCTCCTGCCGTGGCTCGGGCAGTAACGTCTGCTAGTGCATTTCCCTGTCCAATGAGATCAGTCACATTCCTATGTGCTTGGCATTTTATCACTGCTAACTTCTTGGGGAGGAGGACTGCTTGCGTCAAGGCAGAGACTAAATCTCCATGCAAGATGGGTGTACCGTGTGAAGTCAGGAACCCTCTTTCTTTCCATAAGATCCCAAAATGGTGAACCACCCCAAAGGCATATTGGCTGTCGGTGTATATGTTAACTGTCGTGTCAGTCGCTAAGATACATGCTCGTGTGAGGGCAATGAGTTCTGCAGCCTGGGCTGAACGTTGGGGAATACGGGCTGTTTCCAGAACGGTTCGGGCTGTGGTGACAGCGTATGCAGCTGAGGTGGTGCCGTCGGGGAGTTTGATGCACGAACCATCCACCCATAGTTCTCCATCTGGTTCTAGAAAGGCGGTGTCTCTGAGATCTATTCTACTCTTTGTTTGTTCATCGGTTAGTGTCACACAGTCGTGTAGTGGAGTCACGCTAGGATCATTTTCGGGTAGGGGTAACAGTGTGGCTGGATTGAGGGTGGTGCATCGCTTTAGGGTAATGTGCGGTGCTAGCAGGGTCAACTCATATCCTGTCAGTCGGGCGCTAGTCAAGTGTTGGGTTTTGGTCTGGTTTAGTAGTGTGTCGACTGCATGGGGTACTAAAACAGTGACTGGATTGGAGAGTACTATTCCTTCGCTCTGGCGTATCAATACTGCTGCAGCTGCCACAGCGCGCAGGCACGCTGGCAGCGCTCTGGCTACTGGATCGAGGGTGGCAGAGAAATATGCACAAGGGCGTTGTTTGTGACCAATTTATTGTGTTAGGACAGACAATGCACATCCTTCCCTCTCGTGCGTGTAGAGGAAGAATGGTTTGGAGTAATCCGGGCTTCCTAGGACAGGCGCTGAACAAAGGGCGTTGCGTAGTTCTTTAAAGGCTGACTGGCATTCGGGGGTCCAGGGGAGAGGTGAGGGGATGTCTTTAGCTAGGAGGGAGAGAAGGGGTTTGACAATGAGGCTAATGTTCAGTAACCAGTGTCGGCAAAATGAAGTGAGACCTATCAAAGAGCGGACTTGTTTCTGATCTTTGGGGACAGGGGTGTCTAGAATTGTCTGGATCCTATCAGGCGTGAGTTTCCTCTCTTCTTTGGATAAAAGGTGACCCAAATAGGTCACTTGTGATTTACAGAACTGCAATTTCTTTCGGGAGACCTTGTGACCATTCTCAGCAAGAAAATGGAGTAGTTTGATGGTGGCTGTGACGCTATTGGTATGGTGTCCGCTGCTAGAAGGATGTTGTCTACATATTGTATTAGTGCCACTCCATCTGGCAATTGTATGGCGTCCAACTGTCTTTTAAGCGCCTGGCTATAGATGCTTGGGCTCTCAGTGTACCCCTGAGGTGCTCTGCAAAATCTGTACGAACGGGAGTTTAGGGTGAATCCAAATAGATAGCGGCTGTCCTTGTGTATCGGTATGGAAAAGAATGCGTTTTGAGGTCAATTACAGTGAAGGTGGTGGCAGTGGAGGGGATTAAAGTCAAAATTGTCGTGATGTTGGAAACTACTGGGTATTGTGGCACTACGATTTTGTTTATCTCCCGCAGAGTCAATGATGAAGCGGTAGGCTTTTCCGTCCCCCTCTCCCTGTCTCTTTACAATCGGTAGTATGGGACTGTTACAAACGTTGCTCACTACTTCCTCTACCACCCCTGCCTCTACCAAAGAGTGTATGATCTCTGTCAGTGCCTTCTCACCCTCTGGCGATATTTTGTACTGCGGTACTTTCGGGAGGGTTGCGTCCTGTCGTATTGTTACGTGTACTGGGTCAATCATCATTCGTCCTACGTCTGAATCAGCCCTAGCCCATAAGTGTGATGGCAAAGTGTCCAGTAGGGATGCGTCAGTCTCGGAGATGGGAAACATGTGCTGAGAAGGGTTCTCTCTATGGCGCTGGGGGTTGTCATACAGGACGACACGCACTCCGTCTTGTGAGCATCTGATAGTCGCATGGAAGTGTTTCAAAAGGTCGAGACCCATAATGGCGTCTGGGGTGTTGGAAGAGAGGAGGAATGTCGTTTCTACGCTATTGTTGTCAAGGTTAAAAGGGATCGGTCGGGACAAAGGGTTGGTGGAGGGCGTACCGTCAAATCCTATTGAGGTCACATGTGAGCCTGACAAGGGTGACCTTGGAATCAGTCGTTTGGATAGTGCACTACGTGTTGCTCCCGTGTCTACCAGAAATGGCGACTTTGTGCCCAGGACCTCAGCGGTAACATAAGGGCCTTGCTGATCAACATAGAGCTCGACTGGAGCCCTCCCTTGCCCCTGGCTGTCCTATGCAAAGTCATACGTATTGTCATAATCTGTCTGTTGGTACTGATTCTGTTTGGGATGGTCAAATGTGTTCACTCTTCCTGGCCTTTCCTCGTTTGCTTCACTCGCGTACCCTCTCCCACGTCCTCTTCCTCTCTGTCCACTTGCTATTTCCCTCGCCCCTCTGCCCCTACCAGCTCCTAACAAAGCCGGGCATTGGGTTTTCCAGTGTCCATATTCTTTGCAAAATGCACATTGATCCTGTCCTAGGTCTTGGCGTCCTACATATGATGTCGATGAATTGTTTCTAGGTGGCTGTACTCTAGGGGTATTCTGCTGGTATCCTCCCCTATATTGCTCCCTTCCTGTATTCGCCCCTGGAGTTGTGCTACCATTACCCTTTCCTTCAAGTCCTTCTTTTTCCTTTCTGTAGCCCTGTCATTTTCGTTTTTCTGATGCTCATAGTACTGGGCCATTTGGAGAATGGCTGCCGGTTTAGATGCTGCCCAACTACTTTCGCTGGCTTGTAATTTCTGGGATACATCTGGCAGTAGTCCTTTGACATAGTTCTGCACAAATAAGTGGTGTCCGGTTGCGGTGGACATGTCTTGTCCACTGTAATCGGAGAACACCGTTTCAAATCTGGAGAAATACTCTGAGACATCCTCTTGTGGTTTCTGGCGGCATGCGGTTACTATGGACCAGTCTATCTTTTTCTCTGGGATCAGCGTTTTCACTTTCTGCACTATTTTGTCAGGGAGGTCCAATATTGCTTTAACCGGTTTTTGACCAGGGTTCCGCTGTTTATCTAATGTGTTGAGTTGTTCCCAGGTATGACCAAGCAGTTCGGTATGGTCTATTTTCCTAATCTGTTTCCACACATCTGCTGGCAAACATAAGCCGAAGAACAAGTCTATGTCGGCAAGTGTCATTATTGTTGATCCCAGAGCGGTACCTAGCTCGGTGTAAAAGGCGGTGGGGTTCTTTCGTAAATCCGGTAAAGATTTACGGAACGTCAAAATGTCCTGTCTGTCCCATGGTTGATACACCCAATTGTAGACCACCCTTCCTCTAGCGTCTTGATGGTTCATATCGTCATGAGTCCCTTGTCCTCTAGGAGGTACCCAATAAGGGGCAGCTTCTTTTATCGGCATCATGCTATCTGGTTTTTCCACTGGGGGTCCTGCTATCTTAGATGTCCTGTCCTTATCTATCCGTCCTTGTTCCACGAGGTGACGGAATACCTCCAGTGTGGATGAAAAGAGTTCTGTAACATCGTTGTCGCCTTCATCTCCGGTGTCTACCTTCCTATAGAGAGCCACTAGCCGCTCGGGCCCTACATCTTGGTACTTCTCTTCATATGCAGTAAGAGTGTGGTAACAGAGACGTACAATAAAGTATCGTTTGCGGTTTTCAACATAGTAGTTGCATATGTCAGTTACATACTCTTCTGTCTCCTTCCTATCTATGAGGGATTTAACTATTTTATCAATGCCTGCTCGCTCATTTTTACTTAATCGCGGGACCCTGGGCGCTCCTTTTTCTTTTGATCCTACCTCTACTACTGTATCCTTTGATGAGGCATTTGGTGTGGGTGACTCGGTGGGAGCAGAGGCGGTGGAGACTGAGGCGATCGTGCCATCTCCGGCTATACTTTGGTGGTCCTGGCGTTGTGCTACGGGATGAGTAGGGGCGTAAGGGGGTGGCATGTATATGATTGGGGGACCTAACAATAAATCATCATCTACCCTTTGTTTTGCTGGTAACTTGGGGTAAAGAGTCGAGGGCGTTCTAACAGGGCATTGACCTGATATTTTTGATTCCTGTTCCTTTTATCGATTTCCTTTTCTTTTAGTTTTTCTTCTAATCTTTTACAGGCTTGGTAAGCTGATTTTCGCGTTCTTTATCTTGTCTAGCTTCGTCCCTTTTCTTTCTTTGAGCTGCCTCTTTTCGCCATAGACCAAAACTGTCAAACATGGCTGGTCTAGTTTTCTTTTGTGGAGAGCTAATTCCAACGTTTCTATTTTAGCGGGATCAAAAGATCCCGTCAGTGGCCACTGATTTACCCGGTCCTTCTTAGTGTATTTATGCCATAGTTTGCTATAAGCTACGGTGGCTAATCCATACTTTACGTACATGTCCTTGTTAGGGGTGCCTTCCGGCGGTGCTGGCTGACTGACCTCTAACGAACGGTCGGGTCCAAAACAATTACAATCAAACAATCTAGAGAAAACAGGCATGACGTATTTATCGGTCAAAATGAATATCTCAATCAATCAATTTAGACAAAAAGTCTGCACTACCTGTCCTTCGCTGCCTGCAAAGAGAGAGAATATTCCTATTCTTCGTTGTTTGCAAGCAGAGAAATGTCGCAAATAACTTAATAAAAACTCAATAAAAAAAGGAATACTAGTATTTCAATCAAACTATTCAATCAATCAATCAATATAAGTCGTTTTTTTTTCACGACCTTACCCGGACCGTATGGACAGTTCTTCGTCTTCCTCTTCCAGCGCCTGGTTGTCCTCTCACTCCAACAATCAATGCGGCGTTCCTCTAAGGTCCCAGTCAGGACCGCAGGTCACTCGAGAGAGGTCCGTTCGGAACCGGTGAAGTTCAGTCGATCGGCAGCCAGGCAAGGGTCTTCTCAGGCAGGTATACCCCAATCGTTTAGTCGTTCACTCCGTCGTTAGGACCTCTCTACCGGACCCACGCGTCGCTGATGGGCCCCCTACGTTTGGGCGCCAATTTGTGAAAGGCAGCGAGTCTTCTAAGACCCTCAATGCTGCCTGGTGCAGGGTTCCACCTCTAATTCACTTTGGGTTCGCTATCAAAATAATGAGGCAAGCGCTGGAAACTAGAAGACAAGAAAAAGGTTTATTTCTCATGAGGAGATCACGTCAACTGAGACACCGGGATGTCTGAGGGAAGTGTTCTCTCGATAACTCCTTTGGCTCTTCCTTTTATACAGGTTTGACACAATGCATTTGTTTAGTTAACATGGTTACACAAGCTTGGGGTCCCCGCCCCGGGCAGGTTGTCACACAAGCCCAACAGTAATTCTCTTCCCACCCAGGTCAAACAGACAATCTTATCTTGCAGCTGGACCTTGCTTCAGGGTCTAAAACATGTGAGACCGGCCAGATCTAAGAGTCCGTTCTGTTGATAAAAACAGGTCCCATTGTTGGTAACAACAAGTCTTGCTGTTTGCAGTGCAATAAATCATGTTGCAAGAGTCTTTTTGGTGTTTGGAACCTGTTTGTGTAACTAGGTGCAGTGAGGGGTAGAGTGTCCAAAGGTTTGCCTGAAAACAGAGATGAGAGGAAAAACGAGTTTGTGGCAGCAAGTGGCGCTGAGGTTTGTTGTGGCAATAGAGTTTATAGCCCCCAGCACACATACAATACAAGATGAAGGACATTGTAAACACAACTCTAATTAGTGTAAGTCTCAATTTGAGATGTTTTTTTGGTGAAAGGAAATCAGCTATCATAGTACTCAATTCACAAGCATATTACTATGTTAAGCTATAGTCATAAATGTGTCCCTTCACCTGTTTTACTGGCTGTGTGGAAGAGAGTTTGTTGTAATGAAGGACAGTGAGACGAAACAATTAAATTGCCATGAACTTCTACCTTGTGTACAGTAATCTATAGCATTTTCTCCTGTGCTGTTTGTCATCACGTTTGGCCCAATTTCTCCTGAGTGTGCATGGCAGCCACTGGGACCACCTATGCCCTGCAGTCCCAAGGCACTTAATATAAATTGCCCCTCATTCTGAAAAGGTTAGCCACACCGTTGGCATTTAATTTTTCAATCACAGCATCATTTTGGGTGATTTGAGTTTATAAAGGTGCAATTCACTCAGAATTCACAGTCACCACCAATATTCTTTAAACTTAACAACGATGAATAAATTAAAACCATGAAAAAGACAAGCATTGGTAAAACTTTGATTGATGAAGACTTTCCTTTTACATTTTGATATTCTTCAAGATAATAAAGGGTACATGGCTCTAATGTTGTTAACTTCAGAGTTACTACCAACTTGAGGATTTGTAATGCTCTATATGACCTACAAGTCCTTTTCTTTAACTATGTCACAAGCAAACTCCCACACTCAGAGACACAAAGGGGCATATATACAAGGGGATTGGGCCATTGGAATGTCACTTTTTACGATATTCTGGTGGCGCAGTGCCCTGCACCATATTTACAAAGTGGCGTTAAGCCACTTTACATAGCTTAACGCATCTTTGTAAATATGGTACCCTTTTACGCAGTTTTCTGCCTGAAAGGGGCATGCCAAAAACTACCACCATGCAAAAGCAGGCATTAGATTGGCACAACGAGGAGGAATACTATTATTTCACCATTTTTATGCTTTTTCTATGTACGTTGCATTCTGTAGCACACATAGAAAGAACAAAACGCCTTTAATGATTGTTTATATGCAGGAAGTTGTCCCTTCCTGCACATAAACAATCATTAAATAACGGCAATTTGCTACTTCTATGTGTGTTGGAGAGTGCAGCACACATAGAAGTTACAAATTTACATTATTGTTAATGTGAAGAAAGGGACCCCTTCCTGCACATAAACAATCATTCCCTGCAACGCAGTCACTCTTGCACTATGGCGCAAGGACGTCTGTGTTGGCGCTAGGCAGCTATTTTTAGTGTAAGGGAAAACACAGGGGTGCGCCGTATTGTAACTACGACGTATCCCTGTTTTTTTAAAATGACGCAGTGTGGCGCTGCAAAATTTGTTGTGTGCCGCGCCATTTCCTTGTAGATATGCCCCATTAAGACCTAAAATGTGGCCAAAGTTGCGGTTATTTCGGAATCTGATAGGGAGGGATTCAATGGAGAATATTTGAAACCAGTGCTATAATTTGGTGTATTTTAAACACCCTCATAACTTGCTAAGGGACGAGAAACAGTGGACGTGCTCGTGTGAATGTTTTTGTGGGACGTTTTTAAAATCAAATTGAAGACCACTAGAATTTGGTCAAGATATTTATTTCCTTGTGCAGTAGACAAAATTCAGAACTTTTTTTTTAAACTTCTCCTTTAATAAAAATAGCGCGCCTGTTTTTGTTTTTTTAAAATATTTTTATTATTTTATAAAACTGAGTGGTCACCATTGGTTACAGTATCAATATCATATAACACACCTTTACATATGAAGCAATTACAGTTTTCATATATTAGTACATCCACATACACTTGTTCATAAATGTCCGTTCCGTTGTTGTTCTCGCATCTCCATCTCCACAGTGGGAGAGATGCATATCTCCCCCTGGTAAGTGTTCCATTTGCCCCATTTTTTGTCCCACTTCTTGGGGCATCCTCTGGATTTAAACACCTCTTTTTCAGCGATCATGCAATTGTCTAGTTCCCTCGCCCATCCCCCCACAGTCTGCACCTCAGCAGCCCCCCCAATACATAGCAATTGCACGTTTCACCAGTGTATAACCCATGGTGACCCATTGCTGTTCCACTACAGTGAGGTCTGTTGCCTCCCAGATGTTCAGAAGCCCCAGTCTCGGTGTCAGATGGATATCCTTCCCAATAGCCCTGTGCATGTGACGTGTGGCTCCCTTTTTTTTTAATGCAAATTTATATAGCGCGAACTCGACCCAAAGGTATTGGAGCGCTTTACATGAGCACCGGTTACGTTACACAAGGACACATTCAGGCACAGGAAGATTAAGTGATTAAGTGATTTGCCCAGAATCACAGGATGTGGACGCGACCCTGAGGCTCGAACCTTGGTTTCCAGCACCAAAGTCGGCAATCTAGCCGTCAAACCACATCCTCTCCCTTCCAAAGAACATTAATGTGTGAGCACTCCCACAGTGTGGTATAGGGTAGCCTCCTCGGTTGTATGACGTTACAACGCATTCCGTTGCAACGCATGCCTTTACCACGCATGCGTTACAACGGAATGCCTATCCTACGCATAGCCTTTACCACGAATATTCCTTTACCACGCATACTTTTACATCGATTTTCGTTGTAAATGTATGCATGGTAAGGGCATACTCTTGGTAATGGTTATTCCCCCACCCCTAAACCCTTCTTACATATTCCCCTCCCCTCCCCTCCCCTTAACCTTTAAATCGGACCTCTTTTTTTTCTTCTTCAAATTCCCCTTACCTCTCCACGTCGTGGCTTCTTCATCTTCCGTGTTGATGTTGAACGTCGTAAAGAGGAAACGGAAGTGTCTTTCTAACGACGCCGATTGCCTCTTCTTCGCTTCTTTTTCTGGTGAGTTTTTTTGGGGGGGGAAACCCCCCCAAGCCCCCTTTTTTTCACGCGTTTTTTTTGGGGGGGGGAGACCCCCCCAACCCCCCCCAAGCCCCGCGTGGTAAAGGCCATTCGTAGTAACCACGTATGCGTTGTAATGCATGCGTGGTTAAGTTATGCGTGGAAACGGCCGCGTTGTAGTGGCCGTTTCCCAGCCTCCTCGAGGCACTGTCTCAGGCAAAATGCATCTTTCCGGCGCCCAATTTTCATAAGTGTGGCCCCTGTGAAATACGATCAGCGCGCCTGTTTTTAATCTTTTACAATTGGAAGGGACAAAACCAGGGCCACTAACCACCATGCTGGTTAACATATGCGTGCACGCATGAGCATGTTTACATGAGCGTGAATTTTTGCATGGCATTTTATTTTGAAAGGGACGTTTGATAGTGCTTATTTGAACATAATTAAAAATGCAGCAATTAGATGCATTTTAAAGATTTGCAAGGCTTTCTTACTTAAGAATCTATTCAGAGGGAAGGAGCATATACGACATAGCTCAATTCTGGGTAGCACAATACTCAATCGGTGCATCAGCCTGTGTCTCCATCTCATGCAAGAGGCTCGTCTCCCTCCATTCCTCCTGCTCACCGCCCCGCCCCCTTCACTTCGTCACCCCAGGCCTCGTGGACCTTACCTAAGCAGTCTGTTCGCTGAGCCCACTATTAATACCATATTAGACACACGCACAGTCTGCAGAGGTGAGCAGCTCGGGGACAGTTCAGATGAATATTAATTTAAACACTGACACTTAGCGGTGAAATAAAGAGCCTCTCTTCCCCCAGGACCTGGCCATCTGGTCGCAGCGTCCGCGAGCCACATGCAGCGCGAGCCCATTCCTCCTTGAGAGGATGCAGAAACTCTGCCAGGTGCTGTCAGAAGATAGCGTGCTGTTCAATCCCCTGCTGAAGTCTGATTTAGAGATTTCTGAAAGGCCAGTTTTAATGGCTGCCCACGGCTTGGTGAGCTTTCCACCTGACATATCGAGCGCGACTGCAGCTCAGTTTACCCAGGTACAAAGGAGACATTTCAGATTGAAACCAGTCAGGCAACACTTGGGGAGCGGATGCGCGCCAGGGCTCAGCGCTGCCGACTTTGGATTCGAGTTTTGCGGTGGGCTCAACATCCTGTGATTGTGGGCAAATCACGTAATCTCCCCGTGCCTACCAAAACATGAAAGTGCCCTTGTATAATGTAACTGGTGCTCATGTAAAGCGCTCCAATATCAAACTGAAAAACAAAACTGCAAAAAAAAACAAGCATTGGCATAGCCAATAGGTCTCGCCTTTGGGGCCTTATAAGTGTTTAGCCAGAGCTATTGACTTTGCCAATGTCTTCAAGCTGTGCTGTAGAGAAGTGTGGCTGCTGTGCGGCATGCTGAAAAGTTATAATAAAAAAGTGTCAGAAGCATCTTTGTTACTTTATATATGACCAAGAAGGCATTATGTAAAACTGAACGACCATATTAAAAAAGTATTTACAATAAAAAATGTCCTCAGTTTTCTTTTGTTCTTGCAATGCTGGCAACTTGTTTCTGCCTATTGCAATGGTTGTTTGCTAAAGCTTTTTTTTTTGAGGGGGCATAAACAATCGGAGGGTGAAGGTTGGGAACTAGTACCTGTATTATAACACTAGCAGCGGCCAGACGCTAGGGGAGAATCAACAGATGCCAGATTCCGAGAGCAGGCTGAGGTGGTGCTGAGTGATGCTGAGGTGGTAGTGGTGGTGGTGGTGACTGTTGCGGAGACGATGCTGAGGTGATGCTGAATGATACTCAGGTGTTGCTGAGTGATACTGCTGTGGTGCTGAGTGATACTGCTGTGGTGCTGAGTGATACTGCTGTGGTGCTGAGTGATGCTGTGGCGGCCCTGAGTGATGCTGTGGCGGCCCTGAGTGATGCTGTGGCGGCGGTGAGCGATGCTGTGGCGGCGGTGAGCGATGCAGTGGCGGTGCTGAGCGATGCTGTGGCGGCGCTGAGCGATGCTGTGGTGGCGCTGACGATGCTGTGATGGCGCTGAGCGATGCTGTGGTGGCGCTGAGCGATGCTGTGGTGGCGCTGAGCGATGCTGTGGTGGCGCTGAGTGATGATGTGGTGGCGCTGAGTGATGCTGTGGTGGCGCTGAGCGATGCTGTGGTGGTGCTGAGCGATGCTGTGGTGGTGCTGAGCGATGCTGTGGTGGTGCTGAGCGATGCTGTGGTGGTGCTGAGTCATCCTGTGGTGGTGCTGAGTCATCCTGTGGTGGTGCTGAGTCATCCTGTGGTGGTGCTGAGTCATCCTGTGGTGGTGCTGAGTGATGCAGTGTTGGCCCTGAGTGATGATGTGGTGTCGCTGAGTAAAGCTATGGTGGTGCTGAGTGATGCTGTGGTGGCGCGGAGTGATGTTGTGGTGGCGCTGAGTGATGCTGTTGTGGCGCTAAGTGATGCTGTGGTTGTGCTGAGTAATGCTGTGGTTGTGCTGAGTGATGCTGTGGTTGCACT
Organism: Calotriton arnoldi; assembly: GCA_963921515.1. Classification (NCBI taxonomy): domain Eukaryota; kingdom Metazoa; phylum Chordata; class Amphibia; order Caudata; family Salamandridae; genus Calotriton; species Calotriton arnoldi. The sequence continues at coordinate 413,325 of CAWUFW010000872.1, forward strand.
GAGTGATGCTGTGGTTGCACTGAGTGATGCTGTGGTGGCGTTGAGTGATGCTGTGATGGCGTTCAGTGATGCTGTGATGGCGTTGAGAGATGTTGTGTTGGTGCTGAGTGATGCTGTGCTGGCTCTGATTGATGCTGTGCTGGCTCTGATTGATGCTGTGGTTGCGCTGAGTGATGCTGTGGTGTTGCCGAGTGAGAGATAGAGTGAAGATATAATGCCCAATTAGAGAGGGTGGTGAGAGAGAAAGAGAGAGAGAAGGGTGTACATAGAATAAAGAGTGGAGCGGGATAGAGAGAGAGAAAGAAGGGGAGATAGAGTGAATGAAGGAGTTTGAAAGAGAAACAGATAAAGGGGTGAGAGAATGAAAGGCTAAAAAAGATAGAGAGGGAGAGTTAATTAAGTAGAGAGAGAATTAGAGAGGGGAGAGAGAGAGAAGGAGAGAGACAATAAGAGTGGGGGTGTGGAGTTTAAATAGAGTGAAGAAGTGACGCGGAAAAAGTAACCTTAAATATAGCTTTGTGCTTTGCGCGAATAAATATTTAAAAAAAAAGTGAGAGACAAAAATACTGGTAATTAGGCTGTGACTCCCAATATAAAACAAATAGCGATATAAGGTGAAATCAACCCACCGAAGCAATATTTCTAACTAGACAAAAAAAAGCTTGCATTTCAATGCTAATCGCTGTTGTTTTTCATGTGACTGTAGTCCAGGGCCCTCAGTTGGCAATGTGAGCTGCTGCTGCGATTGAAACATCAGAGTCCAGAGAGTTAATGAGCCATGACGAGGAAATGAGGAAGAGATAGGAAACAGATGGCAGCTGCGCGTGCACGCCATCGTGAACTCAAGCTGGTCGCCAGCCGAAAGCCAGTGTTTGCACTTCCAAAACCCGCTTACTAAAACTCTCGGCCAGACCAGCGCAAGCGCTGGTGCAGGCCGAGACCTAAAAACACTACACTAGGATTAGTGAAGCCTGAGGGGCTCCTTCAACCCAGATAGACTTCCGGGGCAAAGCTCATGGGGGCGGGGCTCTGTGTTACGACACAGGCGTAGTGAACATAACCAACAAAAGTCCAAACAACACACCCGCAAAGCACTCCTGTAAACAACAGAGGGGGGGAAATTTAGTAATCAGCAGGGAGTGCATTCCTCTTACCAACAGAGGGAGCACTGTTGTAATTATAAGGGCGACCCTTAATGAGACAGTTTTGGGCTCCATAAAGGCTCATCCTATCCGAGTGCCATTGGACTGCTGCTTTCCCTGTGGCCTGCATTGTGGAGAATGCCCCTAGCTCTGTAGAGACTGGTTGAACGTAGGTGGTTGACCCCATCGTGAAGTCTGAGCCTTGTACCTCTTGCCTGACTAAGGCGAAAAAGGGAATAAGACAAGAGTCTGACCACAGTAACAGAGGGCAGGTCAGGCCAGCTGGTCACTTTCAGCTTCCATGGGACCAGTAAGAGTCTACCTTAGGATAACTTCAGGGCTTTAAGTGGGATGAAAAAACTGGGGAGTCTCTTAAAGGGCTGTGGCCGATCTAATTAAGGGCGTGGCTTAAAACACGTAAGCTAAAAATCTGTGCTTTATCATAGTGTGCTGCCCGACTGGTATTCTGCTGCTTCTGTCATTGCATCCAGATATATAATACAACAAGTAACATTACACTTACAACGAGCCAGGACTCTTGGCTTTGTCAATGGTTTTTAGTTGCATAAGGCAAAAAAGCAACAACTATGGCTTCGTTGTATAGAATAATGAAAATGCTTCAGATTTGAAATGGTTCCGAAATAACTATAACAAGTCTCTTTGAAGTTACATCACAGGCAGTGAAGGGTGGTACTGCTGCAGAGTTGAGATTTGATGGTGAGGGCAAAAACGGAGAGCCCGATAGGGACCCATTTCAGCATCTGCTTTTTAGAACTGCTGGTGCTGAGCACCGGCAGGACCCGGCCAACTTAAAGCCATGGGTAGCTCTAAGGATGGTTTGAAAGATCAACTTGAAGTGGTTTCCTGGAAGGCCCAGGAAATGGCAGGCTTCACCTGGAACTGAGCACAGAAATAAAGACAGGGCTGTCCTGAAGGTGAGATAAAGACTGTTGCTCATGTTGAACACCTAGAATTGAGCAAACGTCCTGCTACATGACCCACACAGGGTCCACTGCTGTAATCAAACCAAGTGCACTGTGCATCTCATGCAACACATTTGTAATCAAGAGAAGGGACATTGCTCTTATGACCCAGTAGGCCCTTCTATATTCAAGACCAGACACTCTTCTTATCAATACTAGACTGTACTATAACAGATGCAATATACTTAGTTGTGGATTCCATCGAAGACTCTGCTGCAACCAACCTTCGGGGAACTCAACACCAGTGACGCCACCACTGTAATAGTCAAGTTGCCACTGTCTTAATCAACCCATATAATCCACACAGGCATTACTGCTGCGACCGCCCCAATAAGCGACTCTCTTAATATCGCAGGAGTCTCCTCTGAGGTCATCATAAAAGGCACAGATAGGAAGCACAGCTAGGATTGCTGTATTCAGCAGTGTAAGCAAACCTCTGGACAACACGTGGCGGGAATGCTTCATTCAACACAGAAGACTTTACTGGTACCGACCCAGGGTCACTGATGTAAGCAACAGAAATATCCCATTTATTTTTTTGTATTTATTACCAAGTATTATAAAGCACTACAAATCATCTAGGCCATTTGAGACTCTGCTATAGAGGATGTTACTTCTCAGAAGGACAGAGGCAGACAATTTGTTTTTTTAAATAATCTCTTTAAAAAAAATCTCACGCTGATACTAGTAAATTGACAAACTAACATATTTTTCCTTCTTGTTTGCCTCAAAATGTTGGTGCGTATGTATCAGATATGCACTGTTTTAAATAACACAGAGGTTATTGTTGTAATTAAACCAAAGGGCACTGTTAAGAATCAGCATTGGCAAAACCAATAGGTCACATCATTGCCAATGCCTGTTTGTAAAGCATTGCTAAGAAAAAGTAAAAAATAAAGCATTTAAAAGTGTCCTCCTGTGTGTCATGATACATGCACAGAAGAAAGTGGGCCAAAAATGTTAAACAAAACGTGCACAAATAAAAGAGAATAAAAAACACTTGCAGTCCCATAGAATGCTGAAATAAAGAAAAAGTAGTTCCCTGATTGTAAGCAGTGGAAGGATACAAATCATACAATAAGTAATGCTGTAAAACAGCTTTGATCCAGGGGAGGGACAAATACAAGAAAGTCATAGAATGTAGGGGTGGCTCCTCCGTTAAGGTGAAGGAACGTCGCCCCACTAATTTAAATGCCCCCAGATTAAAAACAAAATGGTAATAAACATTATGACCATTTTATATTTCATTAACTCTGCAAACTTGCGTCACAAGCCGAATTTCTGGATGGGATGGGGCCACTGCTGAGTGGCAGCAGTAGAGAGGAGTGATGGGCTACGCACTTTAATTTTAAAATGTCCATGTCTTTTTGTCCGTCTCTCTTGTGATGGCCAGCCAGACATGTGCACTTTAAACATTTCGACTTAGCTGTCTTGGACAGCTGGGTTGAGATCAAGCACAGGCTTCCAGTACCCTTTGGAATGCTGTGAGAGCCTGCTCCATCCAATCCTGGCGCTTCTCTCATACTAGTTAACAGCAGGATTGGTTAGAGGACTTTGCTGGGCCCCCGCTGGAGGAGAGAAGAACACTGGTACCAGAGCGGGGATGTGCAGCAAGGTAAGTGTCTTATTTCCTTTATGTATTTTTTTGTGTGTGTATGTATGCCCTAAATCGCCGACATGCATTACATTACCATTTTAAAGTTAAACATTTTAACTTTAAAACAATAATGTAATGCATGTCAGCATGAATTTGTTAATATAGTTTTGTGCATGCTTGCACCCACCACCCATTTACCCTACCCCACCACTCTCCATAGCTGGGAGCCACCACTGATAGAAACAAGAAAGCCAACCAATGATAAGCGGTGGACTGCCCCAAAGCCCCCGTTAAGTATTGGCATTGTACACAGTAGGGGCCATATTTATCATGTGGTTGTGTCGAACTTGCACCATGCAACAGGGTGCATGTACAACGCAACTATTAAGTGCAATTTATCAAGCAACACAACCTTGCGTGGCCCTGAGTGGCTTGATCAATCTGGAGAAAGAAGTGCAAATCACTGCATTGCGTTACTTTGCCCAAGAGAGGCGTTCCATGGGTGGTACGTGGGTGTTCTCACGCAACACCCATGGATTTTGATGCATAACAAGATTTACCATTACTGGTAGACCTGGGATTGTGCCAACATTCTACGCCTCCCCAGGTGAGGCGTAACAAGGAGAAATATCTTTATCTTGTTTTTCCTCTTTCTATGTGTGCTGCATTGTGCAGCTCACATAGAAAGAGGAAAATGCCTCAGGGGATTGTTTTTGTGCAGGAAGATGTCCCTTACTGCACAAAAACAATCCTGCTTACAAAGCATCATGGTGCAAGGGTACCTGCGTTGGCACTAGGCAGCACATTGTGACAAGGGTTTGCTGTATAATGTTAAATATGGCGCATTCTGCCCTTTCCCTATCATGCAGCGCAGCAAGGTGGCTTGCTGCGCTGCATGACTATTTCATAAATATGCCCCTAGGACTTTCGACAGCTGGGGTGAGATCTAAAAAAAGATGACACTGCTGTAACCAACATAATGCCCCTGCTGGATCAACCCAGGGGCACCCCTGTAATGACCTTATGAGGGTTGTTGTAAAGATGGCAGGAGGCAAAGCCGTGATCAACATAATCAAGACTGCTATGGACTCTACAAGGCGCTGCTACAATGACCAAAAGGCTAACAGGTGAAATCAACACATGGACACTGATGTAATCATTATAATAAGCAGTACCACTGCAATAACTAGGTGATAGGGAGCACTGCTGTAATCACACAAAAGACATTCATAGCAAACTACATTGGGTCACACATTTCTTTCAATGTGGACTCCTAGATTTTGAAATTTGGGTGTGTTTTGAGGAATCCATGTCCCTTCACTAACAGTACAGCTTCTTATATGTGAAATGGCAGAGTCAGAACATTATGTTGACACCTGGAGTTGCAAAATATTCAAAACTAGCATATTGTGAGTTGCAGCAGCCCTTAATCACCCATTGATCCCTAACCAGAGAAGTGCGTGGATTGCTTGATTTTCTCTGAAAAAACAGAGATTAAAGGAACACAGAATTGATCATCAACCAATACAATACGATGCATATATTTAACTGATTTTTATTGACCGTGTTAAAACAGTGCAACATCTAAAGTAGCCTTAGCCAAAATGCCAACATATGTGTTATGCACAGAGTTTAAGAAGTCTTGAAAAAGAAATAAAGGGTACAGGTGGGACTATGCCATGCTTTATTGACATAAAACGAGTGCACCATAGTTGACATCAAAACAGAATGTTGAGTGAGTGGTTCTCAAGTCAATTTTATGTCAGAATATCAATCACAATATTATTGTGCTACCAAAAAACTGTAATTTGAATATTGACTATAAACATATTGGGAAAGTAAGTATATACTTTGATTGGTGACCATGATGGTGCTAGGGGGGATGTTGACTATGAGAGATCCGCTCTGAGTCAGGAGATGGTTTCAGAAGTGGATTCAGTTGATCACTTTGATTGATGGTAGTGACAACTGGCAAGAACCTGCAACTTGGTCATCCAGGAGGTTGCCAACAAAAAAAAGTGCAGCACCTCATCCGAGCTCAGTAAGACTCTGAAGGTAATTTGGACAGGTAGGGTCCTATGAATGGTGTATGCCCGAGTGCCACATTTGTAGAATGCTCTCATAGATGCCAAGGTAACAATGGAACCACCAAAGCCAGCTTGCATGCTGATGGCATGTGACAAGCATAAGACGCAGACCGGGCTAAGCCTAAAAAATGGCAGGACTGCGAACACTGTGAGGAAAGTGCTGCGCTATGTTGGTGCCTGCATGACAAATGGCATGTGCATGGCTTTCAATAAGCTGAATTATTATGCCAAAGTCTGAAGGGCTGAAGGGGAACTGTGAGCAGCAGATAATATGTGTAATACCCAGGGCACAAGTCCTAAAAAAAGAAGTGGGGTGACTGACCAAGTTAGGCAGGATGCAAGTGACATCATGACGCGTGCCATCACAGCACATGACGTCACGATTCCACGTGGCATCACAGTATGTGACCTCACTGGAAGTGACATCACAAGAAGTGACATCAGATACTAAGACCTCACACATATGTTTATCAGGTCATGATGACTACATTTAAGCGCATTATGATATTTAACAAATGAGGTTCGGGGATTGTGCCAAAAAAGTGGCGCAATCCTGACGTAAAATCTGGGCCTCAACTAATACATTTATTTTTATTTTTTTAAGCCCTGCCACAAAGAAATTGGCAACAAGGAGAAGCATGGCAGTAGATCTGTTCTGCTTAATTGGTTGCGAATTCTCCATTTTAAAATATTTTATTGGGCTAAGGCACCTGCTGCAAAGGTGCTAAGTAAATCCCAGGGAATAATAATAATGGTGAGATAACTCTGGCGGTTAACGCATTTGTTGGAGAGATCTGTGTTTTGTGTAGTCCCAGATTTGCATCAAAGTAGTACAGAAGATTAAGTTGTCTCCTGCAAAACATAATCACCCACTGTTCTTCGGGGTGGGGGGGGGGGATTGTTGAACCTCTATTTTTGCTACCTTATTCGGGTTTGTTATTTATGATATCGCAACACACATAGTGTGCATCTTATACAATGTTGTGAGCATAAATGTACCACTTAATTATGCAATAGTGCTCCGATAAGTGTATGTTATAACATATACCAACTGAAAATGCAATAAAATATGTTTAAAAAAAAAAGTTGTCTCCTGCAAAACACATCATGTAATATGCAGATCAAAGATTTTTATTTTATTTAGATAGGGAAGCGGATTACTGCTTTGAACACAGAGATCCTTTTGTTACTTGCAGTTCATAAATTGTAATCCATGTAGTAGGCCACAGTGAGCTATGAAAGGCATTTGACTCCTACACCTTGTAACCCTAACTGTCTCATGTAACACATCTTGTATGTTGATTTGCACACTTACATGATTTATTTTGAATGGATAATGTGTATGTTATGTAGAGCGCTCTAACACTGCATTGGGTTCAGTAGCGCTATAAAAGAAATAAAATAGTGCTATTTAAATTGTTATTTATATAAATACTGGGACAGACAAACCCATCTGACATTCTTACAGTGCATGCATGCACTTATATACAGGGACTGAACAAAGTAAAAAACATGCATCTCTTAAGTACCTGTGAAGAGATAACAAGCTGTGTGCTTTTGTTTCCTCTCTGATAAATTTGCATGTAAGTGTGAAGTTCCAGGGCGCCTCCAGTCTGAAACTCGATCAAAAGTAGGCCTTATGGCCCCTTAATTCCTGCCTTTATCTTTGGCCCAGATGTCTGAAAATTACACTGGGACAAGTTCAACATATTTCTGTGGGGCCCAACTTCTTGGCAGGGTGGACAGCGCCCACCCTGTGAAAATAGTGGGTGGACGCCGTGCACCCGCGTGTACCCCCGACTCGTGCCCTGGTAATACCCCAAAGCATGAGTGGACCCCCCAATGAAGGTGAGATGATGACATCTCCCAAAATCAATGATGAAGAGGAGCCAGGGGAGTTCCTTGTACTATCCATAGCAGGGACAAAGGTGGAAAGGCACCCAACCTACCTAAAGTGCAGAGCAAAGGTAATGTACCACAAAAGGTTCAGTCGCCAGTGTTTACAGTGCCTTCCAGTGCTCGAAGGCTAAGCCACACATATCAGTATAAAACATGTTGTGTGGTTATGTCACTCGCCCAACAATAAAGTCATACAAAACCCACGACAAATCAAAAAAACTAGCATTGACAAAGTTCAAAGGCTGACAGCCGATGCCAACCTATTGGGTTTGCCAATGCTTGTTTTGGTTTAGTTATGATGTGCATAGTCCTCTTCTGCGCTGTGCGGGTGTGAGTTGGCACAAACCGTAGTCTTGCACCGCTGTGGTAATTAGGACCCTGAAGGTTTTTGACTGCCGGAGGCATTATGTACTTCCATCATTCGACAGACGTCACACTAGAGGGTATCACCCTGCATTCAGGTAAATCATAAGATCGGCACATGCCCGTTAGAGTATACTGCCACACTTTACTGAATTTTAATTATAGTTCTCCAACAATATCCAGTGTGGGATATCGACTTCCACTATATTGTGAAGACTATATAGTTTCGGTTCGTATAGATTTACTGTACTTAGCTTCACTTCAAATTCCCCTGACAATATGTACATATTTAAGGTATGTAGATGTGCATTTAGGAATAGTAAATCTGTATCTACCTGTACATACTCTCCTTCCCAGTACCAAGACTGTCAATATTCTGCATCTTTTGGATATTTCAGATATATGTCAGAATATCAACAACGATTTTCTGACACATCTACATGTGACGAAGAGAGAACTTTGTAATTTAGGAGTATCACTATAACATCTGGCCATAATTCCTGGGTACATAAAACATTTTTTTGAATGGCCTTGGGAGGAAAAAGTGGAGTATTTGACCTTCCCTATACAGAAGATTGATCCTACTGGTCCTCCACTGCAAAATCTGGTGAAGGCCCCTAAAATACCACTTAAGTTGGTCCCCTCACAGATATTAAATAGCCTTATACAGAGGAGGGTGGTATGAGGGTTAGAGTTCACCTTCGACGTTGGAGTGTCTAAAAATAACCAGCTAGCCACCCAAACTTCTCAGCAAGCACTCCATGGATCTAAAGTCTCCACTAGAGAAGGCTTACATGTTTTCATTTTAATACCACTGTCTTGGTGGTTTCAAAAGCTAACAATCATCAGCTGTATCCTCCAATTTGAGCCGGCAGTTGCAGGTGGGGACCACTGAAACTCAATTTTTATGGACAGGCATGTTGGTTTCATCACCAGACTTTGATCGAGAACAAGAGAGAGACAGGGAGAGAAGAAGGACAAAGAGAAAGACGGGAAGTAGTGATAAAGGGAGAAAGCAGGAATAAAAGGGAACTGGCAAGAGTGAGATAAAGTGACATGGGGTTGAATCAAGACTAGACAGCCCTGGAATTTGGCAACCCCGACCTTGAGCAGCAGAGGTGGCGGGCTTCTCTGGAAAACGTTGGGGCTTATTTACAAGCCCATTGCGCCGCAGGTGCATCACTTGTAATATGGGAAAAAGTGGCTTGAAAATAAGCCCCTCTGTCCCCAGCACGTGTTCTGTCACAAATTAGGAATTGTGGATACCTAAGGGTTAGATTTCTCCGGATAGCCCTTATCGATTTGCAGCCAGTAGCCGTCAGGGTTGGTGATAAAATAGGTGCAAAAGAGTTTAGTTTACCGGGCAATTTAACACTGGCAGATAAGTCTCTGGATAGGCCTGCTGGGGACGTCCAAGACGGCTGCTTTCTTGACATGTTTGCAACCTTGCCTCTGCCCAACACAGTACTTATTTGTGCATCAAATGTCTAAAAGAAGCAGAAAATAAAAGGCAGAAACTGGCTGCCATGAAAATAGATATCCTGCGATAACATCCAATCTGTTTCACATTGGCTGTTTAATGTTTTCCAACTCGCTTCTGAACGGTGTCCTGAAAAAATACAGGTAATAACAAAGCGGGAGAAAAACAGAATTCATCTGTCCTTCAAGAGAGGCGCTCTCAAAGAAAAGCAATCAGCAAAAGAACAAAGAAGAGACAGGAAGAAAGCAGTGGTGTGACACTTAGACAGCAGGACAAGTGTTTGAGCAGCTATTGTTTAAAGTAGTAACTTGAGGCCACAGCACAATGTTAAGCAGAAGAACAGTTTGTAAAGCAATGTTGGCAATCTCGCACGCTCATCCAGACAAGTAAATTACTTGTGCTCTTTTTCATGTTAACACACAAACACATGAAACATCCTCTAGTGCACATGTCCAATCAAATACGTACAAAAAACTCATCCTGCAATGTGCTTGCACAAACACATACGTACAGACACACAACCTTTATCTAAAGTTAATGCGAGAGCAATCATATACAGACACAGGTGTACACACACCAGCACACGTGTGTCAACACACACACGCCAACACACACACACACCCACACCCACACACGTGTTCCATCACACACACACGCCAACACATAAACACACACACATCCATAATGCCCATGACACTGATTAGCCTTCTACCATGACTGGCATACTCAAAAGTGTCAGAATAGTAGGACTTTTTCATCCTTAGATTGCGTTGTCTCTCCGGTTAGCTCAATTCGAGTCAAAGTAAGGAGATAGAATAGGTTAATTTCCAGTTGACTGTAAAGTTTATTTTCCCTCATAAATTGGCTTGGATTTGATGTCTGGTCAGCCATAGAGATTGCAAACTTTCTACATGCCCCACTGTTCGGCTTGAGGGAAGCGGCACTGTCTACTCCAGATCCACTCTTGAGCACATTCTGCCGTCAGTTTGTGTTTCACCAACTTGTATGGCTTTTTGTGGGTACCATGGGCCTGCCATACTGGAATAGTCAAAAGCCTACATAGGTAGTGGCAATTTTCCACCTCTATCTTCTCTCTGTGGTTCATTGGACCTGAGTACTAGGACACTCCTTAATTTGTTTTTTTTTTTAAACCCCAGACCGGCAGCTCTATTACTGTTACTGCTGCTCTTCATTGTCTGCATTATTTACTCATTTTCTTTGCCTCACAGTTGGTCTTCATCTATCCAGACGATCTTACGCTGCTCCTCCCCTATTTTCTCCTTGATAATTCTTATAAGATCGTCAATATTGCCCCAAGACTCCACTTCCACTGAAGCGTAAAGACATGGTAGAGCCTCCAACTCCTTTTCCTTCTGTCGGCACAAACGTAGTAACTCGTCCTCGCTCTCATTCTTAGGTAAAAGCCTCCTGCAATAGAACATAGTTACACATTAGACAGGTCCATACATTACTCAATTATTACGGCACTCGTTGATTGTTGAACAGTAGGCCAGAAATTTGGGTGTGAAGCAGCAACTACACCTTGGAGGCATGGAATATCGAGTAGGGAATATCGAGACAGAAGAATATCGTATCCAAAATATTGAGGGCCAAATTATCGAGGAGGCAAGTATATATAGGCAAGTTTAGCTTTACTATTCTTAACTCCACATCTGCATACTTTGAAGATATATCTATCTATCTATTGTCAAGGTGCATACATATGGAGGTAAGTATAGATTTACTATTCTTTACTCCACATCTTCATCCTTTGAAAATATATATATATATATATATATATATATATATATATATATATATATATATATACACACGCACACATACTTGAGGTAAGAATATATAGGTAAGTATAGATTTACTATTCTTAACTCCACATCTGCATACTTTGAAAATATATATATTATCAAGGTACATACATCTCGAAGTAAGTATGTATAGGTAAGTATAGATTTACTATTCTTAACTCCACATCTGCATATTTAAAAGATATATATATTGTCAAGGTACATACTTGAGGAGTTAAGTATAGGAAACCTATCCTGCGTTCTCGGTATTCCCTACTTTGATATTCCAGGCTACAACCAACAACACATCACTCCATGTTATCTCATCAGCACTTTCCATAAGGAATGGGTTTCTTCAGCTGCTCATAAAAGTGAGCAAGCGCATATTAAATAGATGTCACGGTAAAATGTCTCACACAAAGCCAATTAAAAATTTGAACATTTTGAAGTACAACAGGACCACGCATGCCATTACCACACAGTCATTCACATGCAATGCCTTTACCACATAAGTCTTTACCACACATATTCCTTCCACGCATACCTTTAGAACGAAAATGTAAGTATATAGGAAGTAGGTGAAAACACTTTTTTTATTTATATTATATATGTATTTATACACACACAAAAATAAATATCTCTATATAAATGTGTGTATATCAATTACCCACTGGTGGTCACCAACACTAGTTATAGTGGCGACCTAGTTTCCATAGGAAAAGCATTTTTTGTTTTGCTAATATCTTTAGCACAGTTTGACGAATCTTCACAAAATTTTCAAAACTAGTTTGCCACTCACTTCAGTTGCTATCTGGAAATTGTGATTAGTCAAGCAGGGAAACAGAAAAAGAGGGGTGGTCCCAAAACACAGTTTTCCCATGCAATTTCCCATAGGGATTTTAGACACGACTCCAGCCCGAACCGCTGAACGGAATTACTCCAAATTTGGTAGAGAGCTAGATCTTGATCCAGAAAGATCTCTTTTTGTAATTTGGTGTAAATCCATTGAGTAATTTTGGAGTTATTAAAGAAAAAAGATTTATGTATATCTTGGGAAGCAAGTGCTCCGCAGATCCGACTGATATCATGGTGAGATCTGATTGGACTTCAACCAGGAAGTGTTGGCAGCCATCATGGGACTCGGCTGGAGTGGACTTCAGATCTGTTTGCCTGCTTGCAGTAATGTGGGCAGGGAAACAGATCTGAATATTGCTACTGCCCGCAGGGAGCAGCATTTTTAGCTGCTCCTTGTGGGCGGTAGCCATACCGGCTTCCACTGGATGCGGGGAGCCGGCTGCGTCTGTGGGAGCCTTGTGACTTCCCCCCTCGGGTCCAACCTGGAAATGGTGGGTGCCCTGGGTGGGCACCAAGGCAACCACCCTTTATTGACCGGACTTCAGGGAATTGGGTCCCCAGGGCCAAAATCAATCCAGGGATTGATTTCCCAACATAACTTTATTAACCCCCTACCACTAAACTCAACCACCCCCAAAACTCAACATAAATCCTTACCAACACCTTTGCCAACCAATACCCCTACCCACCCCAAACCCTAAAAATAACCTTATCACCCTATATCCCTACCAACCCTAAACCCTAAAAATACCCTTAACACCCAACACCGTTACCCTCCCCTAAACCCTAAAAAAACCCTTACCACCCAATGCCCTTGCCCACCCCATGAGCCTAAAAATCCCTTACCACCCAATACCCTTACCCAACCCTAAACCCTAAAAACACCCTTACCAAACAATACCCATACCAACCGTAAACCCTAAAAATACACTTACTACCCAATACCCTTACCCACCTCTAAACCCTAAAATTACCCTTACCATCCAGTACTCTTACCCACCCCTAAACCCTAGAAATATGCTTACCACTCAATACCCTTACCCTTACCCAACCTAAACCTTAAAAATACCCTTACCACCCAATACTCTTACCTACCCCTAAACCCTAAAAACAGCCTTACCACCCAATACCTTTACTCACCCCCAAACCCGTAAAATATCCTTACTACCCAGTGCCCTTACCCACCCCTAAACTCTAAAAACACCCTTACCACCCAATACCATTACTGACTCATAAATTCTAAAATTCCCTTACCACCCAATACCCTTATCCACCCCTAAAAATAACCTCACCACCCAATACCCTTACCACCCTTAACCTTAAAAACACCCTTACCACCCAATACCCCTATCCACCCTAATCCCTAAAATACCCTTGCCAACTAATGCTCTTACCCACCCCTAAACCCAAAAAATACTCTTACCACCCAATACCCTTACCCACCCCTAAAAATACCCTTACCACCCTGTACCCTTACCAACCCTAACCTTAAAAATACCCTTCCCCCAATACCCCTATCCACAGTAAACCCTAAAACACCCTTACTGCCCAATACCCCTACCCACCCTAAACCCTAAAAATACCCTTACCACCTAATTTATTTATTTCATTTATAGAGCGCACGAATCACCCCAACCGGGGTATCTCCGCGCTGTGACTGCCTTTGTCAACCAGGGAGGAGAACATCAAAACAGCATGGTTTTTAGCAGCTTTCTGAAGGCTAATACCTTTACTCACCCCTAAACCCTAAAAATACACCTACCACCGAATACCCTTACCCACCCTTTCCCTAAAAACACACTTACCACCCAATACCCTTACCCACCCATAACCCTAAAAATACCCTTACCACCCAATATTCTTACCCACCCCTAAACTCTAAAAACACCCTTACCATCCAATACTCTTACCCACCCCTAAACCCTACAAATACCCTTACCACCCAGTATCCTTACCCACCCTTAAGCCTTTAAAACACCCTTCCCACCCAATACCCCTACCCACACTAAACCCTAAAAACTCCCTTACCACCCAATACCCCTACCCACCATTAGCTCTAAAAGTACTCTTACCACCCAATACCCTTACCCACCCCATAACCTTAAAAATACACTTACCACCCAATACCCTTACCCACCCCAAACCCTAAAATGACCCTTACCAGCCTGTTTCCTTACCCACCCATAAACCCTTAAAATGCCCTTACCTTATTCCATTTATATCAGGTAGGTAAAACCTGATATATATATATAGGTTTTACCTACCTGATATATACTTACATTTTTGTTGTAAAATGATCAGGCATGGTAACAACATTACAACGCAAGTCGTTACAAAGACTTGCTGTAGGGGGCGCTGGATGTTGGAATAGTATAATTTACTATTCCAACTCCAGTCTGTGCAACAGTAGGGAAGGTGTTGGATTTTAAATCCAACACCTTCTGCCTCCTACAGCAAGTCGTTGTAGCTGACTTGCTTTGTAATGGTTCATGATGTAACAACGCTGTCGTTGTAACGACCGCGTTGTAATGGCATGCGATGTATCGCATGCAATGTAAACGATGTTTCCCATTACAGAGGAGACATACTCTTGTTTTTGAGAATCATTAGCAGGTGCTGGCTCACTCCCAGCATTGCTCACCACTGTTGTTTCACTGAACAAGGTAGTTTTATGTATGTTGAGGAAAATGTGACAATTTCAGCAGATGCTGGTGTTTAAGTCAACCGCTCCTATTAAACCCAGTAATAAGCACCAGAATGAAATGTACACAGTGCTCCTGTAGCTATCCCACATTACGACGTGGACTATATAATGATATGATCGCAGTACGCGGCAGGGTCAATGTACTGTAACATCTTTGTGCAAAATGCAGTACCTGTATTTGTGAGGAGAGGTAACTAGGCCTGGGGAATGAACTACCGGAGATTTATTTGCAGAGTCAGCTACTAAACTGCACCCACAAATGCTTTGTTAAAGCAACTTTACATGCTACAAAGCATATAACCAATTCACAAAAGTGAACTTTGAAAATGAAAAATATCAGGCAATGAGAGAGGTGATGATTTTGAGGTCCCCCCTAACCTAGGGGGAGGACCAAGCAGATGCCTTGACCACAAAGAGCATACCATGCTGAACAATTCAGTGGTGGTCCCATCCTCTTAGGACCACCCCAAGCACAGTTATGGGCAAAAATACAATCCCAATCAAAGGCCCTGCAAAGCATTATGGGACGAGATTAGCAGTGGGCAGTGAATATTATAGTATCCAATATCAAAATAATTCTACAAAGAGCTGCAGTTCAACTAGTCAGTTACTAGGTGTCCCTCATGAGTCAAATGCAAAAGCATTGAAATTATTACATCAAGCTGCAGTTCAACTAGTCGTTGCTAGGTGTCCCTCAAGTCAAATGCTTTTGCATTTGACTCATGAGGGACACCTAGTAACGACTAGTGGAACTGCAGCTTCATGAAAGGGTTTCAATGCTTTTGCATTTGACTCGTGAGGGACACCTAGTAACGACTAGTGGAACTGCAGTTTGATGTAATAATTGCAATGCTTTTGCATTTGACTCGTGGTATCATTATCATTGTATTACAAATGTGAAGGGTTAGGATTTTGGCAAATGTTGAACTGTTTCTGACTGTACTGTGAATATTAAATCTAAATTATTATTTTTAGTGTGCTTAACAAGACTATACACTCTTATTTCAGGAACTAGACTTATCATTTCACTTCATTACTCCTCCAGGATATTTTGCCAGAGATCCATTAAAATGTGAATAAAGTACACAGAGAAGAATAGTAAGTGCTGGGGCATATGTAAGTTAATGTCCTAAAACATTACTACCTAAAACTGAATGTTCTTAGCAACTTCTCTGACATTCTCTTAAATGTACTCATCTTCCTAAAACCAGTCAGAATTTACACCTACCGTACGTGTGCATGCATTACATGCTCTAATATTCCATCATTTTGATACATTGTAATAACGTTCAGTGACCCATTGGCACTGTTGGGTTTTAAATTATGCTCAGACATGTGTAGACTACATTCTAGTTTATTTTAGTGGATAATGTATAATTTATCCATGTATATGTTATAGCTTTTCCTATCTTTATTTTTTTATTTTATGTTGTGATTAATTTGTAAAACAAATTGAGTTCCAGGGCTCAAGCATATCACAGGAGTCCACTGCAGCTGACACTACCAATAGCTGCAGACACTGGTGCCGAATGCCAGTGCCAGCATTATCCATGTGCTAGATCCATCATTTTAAATAAATGCTACACTGATGAATTCTGCTGAAAAATACACACAAAGTGCCAGCATGTGGTATAATCCATTAAATATATGCCAGTATTTGGAAATAAGTGCCGGTGCCGAGCACCAGCAAACACTGGTACCAATTAAGCACTGGTTTTATGCCTCATCAACACTCCACCTTGCAGCAACTTTGGGGTGACAAACAAACAGTTGTGTAAATCGATGGAGGAAGCAGCTGGGTGGCCATACCTTGTGTGTCACATTAGTATGGCCATAGTAGAAGCTAGGGATATGTAATACCTTTACCTGAATTTCACCATCAATACGCTGGGTAATTCGGTCCCCTGAGTTTGAGAAGGATCATTACCTGAATCTCTTGATGTTTTTCTCTGTGACCTTAACAAAAATCACAATAGGGTAGATCTTCAATTTGATTAAGTCCTTTGCAATGTTCAGTTCAGCTTCCAGCAGACAGTGCTTATTCTGAAAAAATACAAGCATGAAAACAGATTACAATCCTGAGAGTGTGCATCTCAAAGCGTCCAAGATGACGCATGCGCGGATGGTCCAGTAAGGAACAACCATTGATGTGAAGAAGGCAATGGAATATGGAAGTCCAATTACAAGCGTACATTCCTAAGAGGAACAAATAGCATCCCTGAGGCATTAACACTGCTAACAAGAATGCACAATGGACACTGCTGTGACTTTGAAAGAAAAGGCATATTTTTTTCGCAGTACAATGTATATATATTGTAAGCTACAAGGTAGCCACAGGAGCATGTAATTGCCACATTTTTTCTGTTTTTTTATGCAGGCTTCCTCTGAACAAACTATGGCATTCAGACAAAGCTGGGGAAAGACGCATAGTTAGAAGGGATGCAAAACCGAAAATAAAAAAAACACGTGTTGGTGCTATGGAGACATTTTCACAGACCTCGCCACACACATTGGTATTGAAAAATACAGGCGAGTGGAGTCGAGTTTTACTCATGCTCTTATCCCTGCACTGTGGCCTTGTTAGTGGTGGGACTGGATGTTGAATCATGTGAGCATCCTCCTTACAAAAAAGTTAATGTCCAATGCGCCACCCTACATGAAAAAGTATAATGTAGCATTATGCTTTTGCTTTAGACGTCTGTTGTGCAGTTATTTAAAAATGTTCTCATGGGGCAGGAATTGCAATTTTAAATCATTAAACCATACACACATTTTTATAATCCACACTCACTGTGGAAAATGTGTCTTCTGAAATCAAATCATGTTCCACTGCTTATTTCTGTCGCCTCATGCATATTTCACTCTTATCAAAGTACTGTGATTTCATAAAAATGCTTTTGCTGATACAAAAATAATATCACAGTGAATACTTATAGTTTTGAATCTATTATTATTTTCTTCACATTTTAACAGTGGTGGTATTGCTGTGGGTTCTCCTTTCCTTACTGCTGTGGTACCCCTACTTTTTCCCTGTCCACTCCTGTGGGGGAGACACTGTGGAAGGGGGGTGCTAGGTAAGAGAACACTTTTGAGTGTGGGTCACAGACTCCTGGCAGCTTCCCACACTGAAGCAGGAGGAGGCTGAGCAGAGGCACAACTGTGGAGTAAAGCTTCCCTTCTCTCTCCCATGCCAGTATCGCCACCTACAGGCCCCAAACCAATGACCACTTATGCATGAGTAAAGAGAAAACCGAGACGGTGAGAGGGGCAGCGGTATTTGGGCAAAATATCAGAAACACAAATATCGTGGGAGAGAAAATCGTGTCAAAAATATTGAGGACAAGAATGGCGTGTAGGTCATTTTCCATGGGTAAGTAAAGTTTTACTATATATAACTCCACATATATGTACCTTGACAATATATATATCTTCAAGGAATGTAAATCTGGAGTTAAGAATATTAACGTTAAACTTACCTATTTGCACTTACCTTCTCGATATTCTTTTCCTCAATATTTTTGACACAATATTCTGTCCACATGATATTTGTGTTTCCGATATTCTGTCACTAATCCAGGGGCAGCAGATGTTGTAGTGTGCTGAACGTTATGAGGCTAGATGTTTGGCTAATGAGAGTGTACTGGGGTTGGCCATATGAGGCAATCCTTGTACACATGCGGCTACACTGTACATATGAAGCTGCACTGGCATACAAGGCAGTCACTGGACATTTAAGACTGCACTAAGCACTTGCAGCTGCAATGGGCATCAAAGGCACCATATGTCATATGATTCTATACTTAGCATGAGAGGTTGTTTCTCGACGGAAGAATGGACGTTGCATATGCAAGCTGAAGGAAGGGGCAGTTGGCATGTGTGGCTGTAGCTGAACGTAAAGGATAGTGTTAGACCTGGCATCCTTGCAGTGGTTTTAACCTAACATTTTGCCTTAAACCCTCATGTTTGATGTACTCATTTTGCTGGCTTTAGGACTATGCACAATTTACCACTGCTAACCAGAACTAAAGGTCTTGTGGTCTCTCCTTAAAACATGGTAGAATTGTCTCATACCCGATTGGCATCTTTAATTTACTTGTAAGTCCCTAGTAAAGTAGCACTACCTATGCCCAGGGCCTGTAAATTCAATGCTACTAGTGGGCCTGCAGCACTGATTGTGTCACCCATCGAAGTAGCCCTTCCAACATGACTCAGGTCTGCCATTTCGACCTGGCAAAATAAACATTCCTTTTTCAAACATATAAGTCATCCCTAGGGTAGGCCTTGGATAGCCAAGATGGCAGAGGGCAATGTTTTTAAAAAGTAGGACATGTACTTTTAAGTTGTACATGTCCTGGTAGAGAAAAACTCTACTGTAAGGCCTACCTCTCCTATAGAATAACATTGGTGTTGCCTTATTACATTTGATAATCTGTAACTACCAAATGGAAACAGGTAACTCATTCATGTTTTGTGTCTTTAGAATTTTTATGAAAAATCCTTCCTTATGGTAAAGTCAGATTTTAAATTACCATTCTGAAAATGCAATGAAATTTAGAAAGTTGGCATTTTTCTGCTTTAGTGCCTGCAGCCTGTCTCTGGATCGCATGACTGGGTGCAGCTAACAGTTGGGCTTTGTTTATTCCTCCTAGATAGCCACACACAATAAAGAGCATAGGTGTGCCTGCATGGGCCATCACTGGTAGGCTGGGAGGGTGGAGCTGGGCACAGCCCCAGTTATTCTTGAATAGGGTGTGTCCTGCCTCCACACAAAAGGCGGCATACCCCCTTGTAGTTAGCCTGGAGCCAGGACAGGGAAGGCAGGATGCCTGCTGACTTCAAAGGGAAACCTCTAAAAGCTTTATCCCACTCCAAAGGAAGGCCCAGGTATAAATATTGGACTTCAGGCACCAACTCTACAATACACTTCTGGACCTGTGGATACTCTGCCAGGAAGAAGGACTGCTGTGCTGCTGAAAGGATGCCGCTCTGCTAGACTGCTGCTCTGAAGTACTGCGGCCCTGCTGTGCTGACCTGCTGCCTGCTGTCCTCTTGCCTGGGTGAGGACTGGACCTGTATCTGTTGAACCCAGGACCCCAGAGTGACTCCCAGGGCTAGTTGGCTGGCCTCCTGACTTGAGCCTCAGAGATAGAAGGCTCCAACAACTTTGACCTCATCACCTGGATCCTGCCATCTGTGAGTCTACCCTGTCAGGTGATGCCATCCCAGTCCTGAACCCTTGAAAGTGGGCCTAAGGTGTTCTGCCAACCTCTGTGCATCCAGGAGAACCTACGCATCATCTCTGTTGCACATCGCAACCCCGAGCAGAACCGACACATTGTCACTGCTGCATCGATGTTCCCCATCGCAAAGACCTGCCTCGCATTGCAGCCTGCTGTCTCATCCGAACCACCGCTGCGCACGCATCCTCGGAACAGGCCCCTGCATCCTTTGTTGATGGCAGTCTTCACAACGACATCGGGCTCCGCATCGCACCTCCTCAGAACTGACCCATTGCCCTGACTGTGCGACGCATCCTTGATGCCGGAATTTGCAGTGCAAGCCCTCGTCGATGGGGTCCTTGATGACGATGCAGGACCTCGCATCACAGACTCGCTGCATCTCAGAACTGACGCATAGCTTTGGCTGTGCAATACATCTTCGAAGTAGACTCCCGTATCGCTCCACAATTACAGGATTTATGGTACTTTGTTCAGCTGGCCTAATTGGGTCTTTGTAGATGGTCTGCGCTCCATCACGGTCAGCCTGAACTTGTGACTTTGTCCCGGGCCGATGCGACCATATATTCACAGTTGGCTCTTCATGTTTTTTGGATCTATTTTTACTGAAATCTTTAAACTTGCATTTATCCGGTTCTATTGATTGGATTTATGTTGTTTTGGTCTTGTTTTAGCTATTAACAGTTACTCAATTGCTCTAATCTGGTGCGGGATCCTTTTCGTGTGGTGTCTTCACTTTATTATTGTTTAAAGTCTTGAACAAAACTTTACACATTGCCTCTAAGTTAAGCCTGACTGTTATGTGCCAAGCCACCAGAGGGTTGAGCACAAGTTAATTTAGGGTTGGCTAGTGCCTCACCCTGACAAGGATTGTGGTTGCTGCTTGACCAGGGTTCACACCCCAGTCAACAAACAACCTAATTTCTTACAGATAGGAAGGATAATTGAGGCTCCGCTGTGCATTGGAGGTTGAGGCACTTATGGGGTGTTTCTGAATTTATGAGGCTGTTGCTGGTTATGTGAGGTTGGACTGGGTACATAAGACTGTTGATGCATATATTACACCCAGCAGCTAAACACATAAGGGAGCAGCTGGACATCTAAATTGCTACTGTGGATCTGAAGCCACTGTACACATGAGGTATTTGTACAAATGTGGCTGTAATGGGATTAGGATGCTGTAGATTGGTATTCATTTAAGTTGTATTCAGCCAGGGCAAATGAGTCTATAGGAACACTTGTGATATTGGAGCTGTATCCCGGGAACAGAAGGTGACTCTTCGAGATGGGAGGATCTTCTAGGGCATAGACATTTGTTTCTCAGCAAAACAGTCTGTACCTATGCGTAATGAATACCAGTATTTCCAAAGCATACATCTATGTGAGGAGCCTACAATGAAACCGCTGTTGGCGCATAATGCATAAGCCTTTGGAGAGATATACTTGGAACAGCTATTGTCAGAAAACCATGTTTATGTAGAGTGTCATATTTGCACATATTCTAATTCCTGGAAATGACCATGGATCATTAGCAAATGACACTTGGATACTGAAGTTCCTAGATACAAGTTCAGCCACACACTGTGCTTTTGAAAGTCTATGTGGCTGTTCAGGTATTCTGGTCCTGTGTTGTGTAAGGTTTGTATGTGTGTGTGAGAAGTTCAAATTGGCTGTGTTTGTGAATGGGGAGCCAGTGAAGCTTCCTGAGGTGTGGTGTGATGTGGTGCGGCGTGGGAGGTCGAGTTGAGTCTTGCGGCTGTTTTCTAGATGGTCTGGATTCTGTGTAGGAGTTGTTTGAAGATTCCGGCATAGAGAGTGTCGCCATAGTCCAGCCTACACAGAATCCAGACCATCTAGAAAACAGCCGCAAGACTCAACTCGACCTCCCACGCCGCTGCTTGTGTGATGGTCCATCTGGTGTTCGGAGGCAACCATTTGAAGATCTTTCGCAGCATTCATAGAACGTGGAAGCAGGAGGTGAACACTGCATAGACAGGATGGGTCCAACAGGACTATAAGCACCAGAGTACAAAGGACTAGGGGCCAGATGTACGACCATGACAATTTGCGACTCGCAAATTGCGCTCAATTACGAGTTGCAATTTGCGAGTCGCATAATGCCATGTACAACAGTGTGTTTAACACTGGTTGCGATTCCCAATGGGGTCGAAAATTGCGAGGGTCATGAATATTAATGAGCCACTCGCAATTTGCAAGTCCATTGGGAATGGCTGGCCCTCCCAGGGATGGTGGCCTGCTGGGCTCAGCAGACCTCTATGTCTGGGACTGCTTTTAAAAAAAGCAGTATTTTTTTTTAAAATGCAGCCTGTTTTCCGTAAAGGAAAACGGGATGCATTTAAAAATGAAAATGAAACGTTCGTTTCATTTTTAGGACAGGCAGTGGTCCCTGGGACCACTGCCTGCCCTTAAAAAATATTTTCCCCTGCATTTGCAAGGGAAGGGGTCCCTTGGGGACCCCTTCCCTTTTGAGAGTGCATTACCACCCTCTTGAAGAGGGTGGTAATTTGCAAGTGTTTTGCGACCGCAATTGCGGTCGCAAAACATTTATACATGGGGTTGCGGTCGCTATTAGGAAGGGAACGTCCCTTCGTAATAGCGACTCGCAATTCCTAAATAGCGAGTCGCAAATAAATTGCGACTCGCTATTTAGGAATTAAACATAGCCCTTTCACATTTTGCATGCACAAACGGGTCGCAAACCCGTTTGCGCATGCAAAATAGGGTCGTACATCTGGCCCTAGATAACCTATTCAGCAAGAGCAATTAAGATAGCTTTCCCATCGTGATAACCAAAATTATCCTTTTTATTGTTTTGCTTGCTAATTTAAATCAGGATCTTGATGCAATTGTGTTTGTACTTATGTAATGGTCTCTTATTTCAAAGTACATGAATGCTGTAAGAAGAAATCTCAGTGGCATGTGGTGGCCAAACAAGAACAGGATGATTAATCTAACAAGAGTGCTTTAGTGTGTAATATTAATAAAAAGCATACCCAGTGGATATCTTCAAAGCAGATGCACGGTGATTTGTAGATTACTGCTATATTCAAACAATACAGTGATGAAATATTCAGAAAATGCAATGTTTTAACACAGATTTGTGGCAGGACAGATGCAAGAGTTCCAGCTGCACTCCTATCATCAGAACAATCTTTCTCTTGTTCTGCCTTCACACCAAAGACATGGAACGACCTCCCTCAACACATCAGAGCCTCCTCCTCACTTACTAAGTTCCGCAAGAAGCTGAAGACCTTTATATAAGCAACTTGAGACCACACACCTACACACCTTGCCCAAGCGCCTGGATACCCTCTCGGGTGCTTAGTGCGCTATACAAATCAACATCTTAACATAACACAACAAAATCAGCACTGTTCTACAGCAACAAGCAAAAACCTGGACTGAATGAACAGCATATGCATGGACATGTGTAACTTGAGAGCTTCAAAACTGGATGTACAGCGTGGGCCACAGGGTGGGTTATACAAAGGGCTGCAGGTCTTGTTTTCCATGCTGTAAGAAATTGGGCTGTTGGTTGACTGGGGTGGGATCCCTGGTCAAGCAGAAACCACATTTCTTCTCAGGGTGAAGTCACAAGCAACCCTAAATTAACCTGTGTTTAATCCTCAGGTAGCTTGGCAGAGATCAGTCAGGCTTAACTCAGAGGCAATGTGTAAAGTATTTGTGCAACACTTCAAACAGTGAAACACACCACAAAAGGATCTCACACTAGTTTAGAAAAATAGAGCAACATTTAATAAATTTAATAAATAAAACAAGACCTAAATGACAGAAAACAAATCAGTAGGACCAGAGTTATGAATATTTAAAGATTTTAGGTGAAAATAGTCCCAAAAAGCACAAAGCACCAACTATGGATATCTGGTCGCACTGGAGCAGGTCAAAGTAACACGTTTAGGCCGACCACAATGGAGCGCAGGTTGGCTACAGTCACCAGGATAGGCCCACTGAAGTTTACATTCTCAAATCCATGCCAAGATTTCCATTTGCGGTGGAGGGTGCAGCGAGGAGCAGGAAGAGTGTCACTGGAGGCTGCCGAAGTAGCATGAAGAGCAGGTCAGGTATCATGGATGGATGTTGTTGGAGCTTCGCTTTGGTGGCTCCCAGCTAGTGGTCGATGCTGTAGCACAAAGAGGCAGCTGCCGGACCTTCGCAGTGAATCGCGGTGCGAGGTCTCGGTGTGAATGGCCCCACTGTGGTCACGAAGAGCCCATAAGTGTGAATAAAGCTCCCTGAGTTACACCAAGAGTGCAGGACCACTAGTAGCATTGCATTTACAGGCCCTGGGCACAGGTAGTGCTACTTTACTAGGGACTCGCAAGTAAATGAAACAGTGGCGGCTCCTCCATTATGGCGGAGGAGCGTCGCCCCCCTTGCTGAAAGCCAGCAGAGGCAAGGACATAAATAAAGTGATAATACAACTTTTTTATTATCGTTTTATTTTGCGTCCTGCAGGCTGCCTGCCAGCCAAGTTGAGGGAGGGGCGGGGACAGCCACAGTGACGCTACAGCAAGCACCAGGGAGGAGGGGGGGAGTGGTGGGCACTGCCAAGAGCTCATGTTGCCTTTCAAACATGTCTCAGGCTGCCACTGCAGAGGCTGTGTGTGCAGTTTTAAACTCCCATGTTGACCTGGCAAGTAAACCTACTTGCCATTCCCAAACTTTCCCTTTTAGTACATGTGAAGTACCCCTAAGTTAGGCCCAAGGTAGCCTTATGGGCAGGGTGCAGTATATTTAAGAGGTAGGACATGTGCCTTTAAGTTTCACATGTCCTGGTAGTCAGAAACTGCAAAATTAGTTTTTGACTACAGCAAGGCCTATCTCTCCCAGAGGTTAGCATTGGAACTGCCTTGTTACACTTTAAAAGTGTATCTTCCAATTGGGAACAGAGAGAAAATTGGAATTTGGTGTGTCTGTACTCACAATTTAAAAAAACATCTTTTAGTGAAGCTGGTTTTTCAAATGCAGGTCTGAAAATGCCACTTTTAAAAAGTTGGCATTTTCCTACTTTAACTATTCTGTGCTTCTGCCTGTCCCAAGAATACACGTATGGGTTGGATGACAGTTGGGCTTTGTGACTTTACTCTAGACAGTCACACACAAAGGGAGCTGAGTGGTGTCCCGCATATCCTGATGCCCATCACCAGGCTGATGGGCTTTCCTGAGCTAGAATGGTGGGAGAAGTTGACACTTGCATTTGAATAGGGCTGTGCCTGTCCCAACACAAAGAGCTGCATACCCCCAGTAATGTGTCTGGAGCCAGGGTCTTGTGCACTACAAAGACCTTTCTTTGAAGTCTCCCTACTTCAAAGGCTAAAATAGGTATAAGTACTGGCCCTCTGACACCATATACCCGGAACAGTTCTGGACTGAGGACATTTTGTCAGGAAGAAGAGCTGTTGTATTGCCAGGAGGGACTGCCACTTTGCTGCTTGCTTTGCTGTGTTTGCCTGCTGTCTGCTGCTTCTTGCCTGGGAGTAAGAGGACTGGACTTTGCTCTCTGCATCCTGCTTTCTAAAGTTTCTCCAAGGGCTTGAGTTGAGCTTGCATGCTGATGGAAGTCTCAATGGCCTTCAAAAACTTCACCTGCATCTTGCTACCAGCGCCTGGGCTCCTCTGCTGTGAGTCCTGCTCTTTCAAGTGGAGCCAAACCCAGGCCCAGGCCCTTGGAGGTGGTTCTGGTGCTTCAACCAAGAAATTGATGTATCGACTTCAAGCATCACTCTGGAACCGGTGCATCCCTGCAAAATCGCCGCTGCCTGCACCAAAGCCGTGATCCCCGCTCACTGAGGGCACGACGCAATAACTGTGACGTTCAACGCAAGCCCCAACAATGCCACATTGCCTACGAAGTACCGACACTGCAGGAGTCTCGAGCCCCGCTTCACCGAAGTCTGTGACACACCGCTATGACTCCGAAGCAGCTCCTGCGGCCTGGTGGTTTGACATTGACACTGTGAAATCGATGCATCATGCTGTGACATCAACGCATTATCGACAACGTGTTGCCTTCAGGACTCGAGGTACTGCACCTGCAACCGACACACCACCTCCTCTGCTTCCCGCATCGTCCCCACGCGTTAGCGGCTCAATGACCCTGCACTGCCTCCAGGAACCGACGCATCACTTTTCTACATTGATGTCTCCTCTCTTTTGCGCAATGCATCATCTCCGAGCACCAACGTGCCAACGGCCTGCTTAGCAGTAAGGAGCTGACGCATCACCTGCCTTAGCACTGCCTCATCACCTCTGCACATGGTAATGTCTTTGACTTTTGACACATCCAAGGTACTGTACCAGGGTCCATGTGACTCCTGTAGTCAGCCTGCGCTCTATCGCAGTCAGACTAAACTTGTGGACTTGTCCCGGTCAAGCGCGACCAGATAACCCCAGTTGGAGCTATTGTTCTATAAGCACAGTGTTCTGATTTAATCTTTAAAAATTCATATCTTAACTTGTGTATGTTGTATTTTTGTCATTTTGGTCTTGTTTTACTCAGATAAATATTGGCTATTTCTCTAAACTGTTTACTTTTGTGGTATTTTCACTGTGTTACTGTGGGTGTGTGCACAGATACTTTACACATAGCCTCTTTAGTTTAGCCTGACTGCTCTGAGCCAAGCTACCAGAGGGTGAGCAAAGGTAAACGTAGTGTGTACTACACTTACCCTGACTAGAGTGTGGGTCCCAACTTGGACAGGGTGCAAACCACTGCCAACTAGAGACCCCATTTCTAACAAGCATCCTAAGGCTGACAGGTCTAACACATGCCCACCACCCTTGGCACATAGATGCGTTTCAAGGAATTATCACTGTCTGATGGGACATAGCAGAGACATCTTTGTGCAGCAGGGGTAAGAACACAAATGGTCTGTTTATGCTTCAGGTGACATTGGTGGCTTTGACACACATAAAGTAGCCCAAATGATAGAACACTGCACCAAAGGTTGGACCTTTTTAAAATAGTTTCCTGCCTCAAGGCCAAGACAAAATGCTGAAGGGAAGGAAAAGTTTCTCTCTCCCTTCTCTCTTCCCTTCCCTTCAGCACCACTCAAAGACAGGACAAGCAGTGTTCAGTGCTTAGCTTGTAAAGGGCCTGTGTGCCAGGGCCCAAAGTATTGTTCAGGAGTTCACTGCATCTTACACCATAGACAGCTCCTGCCACTGCTGCCAAATGCTGCTGATGGCAGAACTTATGAGTTAGTTTTATCCGTTTTTAAAATGTATATTAAATCTTTAATCGCATCACTGAGGAATTCTGCTTCACAAAATAGACACATAATACCTCCATGTGGTGGATATATATGTGCAGGTGTACAGAAAAATGTGCCGGTGCTGAGCACTGGCGAAAACCAGAACAAATTAAGCGCTAGCAGTTCTTAACAATAAGTGCTGGGTCCAAAAATCTTCTTCAGAAGCACAACTCTGGTGCTGCTGATTGTTGGGATTGCCGAATACCAAGACTATCTAGTCTGGATTTCTCCTCATGTCTCTTTTTTGCCACCACTATTCACTCCCTGCCCTTTTATATCACTCTTGCAGATTCTTTTTCATCTCTGGTTTCCCTATTTGTCACTGTTTTCCTATATTCCCTTGTTCTGTCTTTCTCTCTTTTCTGTCTTTCTCGTTCTTGTTCTGCGCCAGTCTGAATATGAAAAATATGCCCCAGTCCCCAAAAATGCGCGCAAGTGGGCCACTGCAGCAACCACCAGCTCAAATTTAGCACTGGAGACAGGTGGTGGGAGTTTTGACCCCTTGCTCCACCATTTGCCCCTCAACACCCTCTTATTTGTTGCTGAGAGCTACTAGTGGACCTAGGAGTTGGAACTCACAGAAGATAAACAAGGCTCAAGAAGAAATGTTTACTTCCTGTTTGTGACGCTTCCTTACATTTTCTCAACAAAGATAATTTGAATGATTCAACAAAATAAATATGGGCCTTCGAATTTTGGAGACATTGCGTATGCCCTAAAAAATAAGCAGCATTCACTCTTTTTTCCTAGTCCAAATGCACTAGGACTCTAGCAATGACTGTAAACAATGGCTGAGGGTAGGTAAGGTATAGAAAGAAATGTCTATGTGGGGAAGGTATCAATAAAACATTTACTATTCCATATGCTTGAAAATGTTTCCTAAAGTCTGCTTCAAACTCCTGCCTGCCTTTCCAGTGCTTTGCAAGTTTCTTTTCAGAGTTTTTTTTTACTGTGACCATCAGCTTTTTTAATCTTGGAAAGTGAATAAGTAGTTGACAGATATGTGGACATCATGAGTCTTAAATCACCAGCCTGAGCGGAGCCAAGGTCTGAGAACTCATCACTAAGAAGCAGGTAAGACAAGGTACCTCTGGCATACACTTCCAGAGCCGGACGTGGTGGATAATTTATATTGCAGCTGAGGACAAAGTTTCAAAAGAGCTTTTTGTCTCAAAGTCTAACGAAAAAAAGAGGTAATCTGACTCCGCCCAATGACGTCCGACTGTCCGTCTCCGGAGACGGATTTAGAGTTCAGTGGTACACGAATAATCCTCCAATTTTTGGACAAAACCAGGCGTGGCCGGCACAGGTAAGAGCACAAGGTAAGTGGTTTTATTTCTTTTTTTATTTAATTTTAGCTATCACGTCTTCTGTCCACTTCCCCCCACCTGCCCCCCACCGCCCCACCATTCTTACCTGTGCCAGCCGCGCCTGGACAAAACCCCAAATGTGGAGTACAATTCAACAATTTACTTTACTTACCAGAATATTCCTTTTGATGGAGACAATTCAACTGGCAGATTCTCCTAGGTATGTAACATTTCCTCCAGAAATAGGAGGATTTTCAAGTAAATTAGACTAAATGTATAATTGGGGCACGAGGATATTGGGGATATAGAAGAGGGGCTGTTCTAAAACATACATGTTTCAGTACACATACAAACAAAGAACAAGAGATAGTATGATGAGCAATACATAAATGCAATGCCATTGAGAGGCAAATTGCTTTTGCAGCTTAATTCTGCAGTTTACAGATTCCAGTATATCACAGATGGACTTTCAACCAACTTAGGTGTGACTTTCACTCTGCATAAGTTGTCCTTGAGCTGCCATTAGACCTGTCAGTATGCTAACACCACCAGGGATGCAAATTGCTTTGAGACGTAAACAGTCCCAGCCAGTGTTACCGTTTGCACAAAGACTTCAGGTACAACTGCATTGCAAGGCAAAGCTCTGTGCGGGGGAACATTTTAAAAATATGCACTATAGAGCCTACGTACAAAGGCATTTATGAGTATGTGAAATAGTGCTACACGAGTCCTACTTCACCTGCACAGTGGGTACAGGGTATTCATAAATGCAGCGACGGCTAAGGCGGAGGAGCATAGCCCCACTGCTCTAAGAGCAGTGCAAGGGAACAATAAAATGATAATAACAGAACGTTATTTTCGTTTTATTTTTAGTCTGGCTGCAAGCTCCGTGCTGGGTCGGGGCGGGGCTGGGCTCGCGTGATGTTAGAGGGAGGAGGAGTGGTTGCTGCACCATAAGTGCGCATGATGGTTTGGACCATCATGCACACTTAGAATGTTCTCCACCGGCTGTATTGCACAGCCTGGGTGTAGAACATGCACAGCCTCCCACTCCTTGTCTGAGCACCGAACCACGGTGCTCAGACCAATCACAACGCTGCTGTCATGCTGATGACAGCAGCGCCGTGATTGCCTAGGGGAATTTGGAAGCCTGGGTGCTTCCGGGAGGCAGGAAAATAGCGAGGACGGAGGAGAGCCGCCACTGCATGCCTTTGTAATTTGGCCTGAAACTTTCAACTCCCTATTATTAAAGTATAGAGGGCACAGTTCTTTCTATTCGTACTAACTGTATTTAAATATTCCCAGCATAATCACATTTTAGATGTTTTTGGGCCAGATCACAAAATAGTACATGAAATAGTTCTACAGGAGTATCACTGAACATACCTAACTGAAATTAATAACTTGCATGTTTCTGGGGCAGAATGGAAACCTGAGCCACCAAGTCAAAGATACAAAAAGACACTAAGGTGTGCCCATGAAACATTAGACACAGGGCAATATACCACAGGAACAGCAAAGCGAACACTTACTGCTTGGTGCTAAGGGTGGGTCCAGGGGTCAACCGTGTAATGTCATGGTGATGTTAAAGGCCATTTGACGCTATGTCCCTTATTCTGGCAGTTCGGTGAAAGCATTGCCCATGCATTGGCTGTAGGATTCAAGGCACAGTAAATCAATTCTGCTCTCTGGTTTAAAGGGTATAACGATTTTTAATAAAATGAGTTTGTCTGGTGTATGTCCCACCCGCAGAGTTTTATATGGCATGGCAGGCAAGGGCGGTTGCTCCTCGAGGGGGTAGGTGCGTTGCCCCACCTGCTGCAAGTGCAGCAGGCACACACAAATAAGTAAAATGGCATGTTAATGGCATTTTTCTTAAACGCGGCAGTGCGAGGGCAGGGGGCGGGGCTGGATCCTGCGATTGCAGGATTACAGCTGCGCCTGCAGGGTGCATGTCGGGTTGGCCGGCTGGTTTGCTATGGCCAGTCCGACATGCGCACTGCACACCCAGCAATCCCAGGCTGTGAAACACTAAATGAGTGCTGGGTTAGCCTGCTCCCACCAATCCTGGGGCTGCTGTAATGCTGAGAGCAGCTCCAGGATTGTTTGTTGGTGTTCCCCTGAGCAGGAAGGGAATCCTTCCTTTTCCTGCTCAAGGACGCCAAGATGGGAAGAGAAGTGCTGCATCGGGGGAGCAGTTAATATGGTGAATATGGAGCCGTCGCGCACCACTATATTTTTTAGTTGTAGCCGCCACTGCATGGTGGGATAATTCAATGTGTAATTTTGCTGGACACAAAGCACTATCTCAGAGAGTGGGAGAAGCATCTCCCAGTATTCAGGCTGCCATGTTCAGCAAACACCGAATATCCTATACTAGGCCCTGAGTAACATCTGTAGAAAGGCTGTCTCGTAATGCACATGTGCCAAGACAGACTTTACATGCTAAAATATTTCGTTTGGAATTGCACATGGCTTAGTGGCCATTCTGCATTCCTACTGACTACTACCTGCCCTTGTGGCAATTAGTAGGATGTTACATTGGTCGAGGCTAGGCAGCAAACACACAACCACTAGGACCTTTTTGGCAAACGCTCTGGGGAGTTGGAGTGAATAGGCAGATCCAGAATATAAAGCTATATAATCTCCTGATTAAAAACAGAAGCCACTTGAAGAAAAGTGAAATGTGTGATACTCATGGGCATGAAGCTAACACAACGGTCAATTTGCAGAGAGAAGGCCCAAAGTGCAGGTGATTTTCGTCCATTCTTTATTGTGACAATCATCAACATGTCTACTCATTGTCAATAAGCTGCACTGGGTCCTGGCCTGGATGTAATGAGATGTCAGAACTGACGGCTAGATGTACGAACAATAGTAATAGCGTTTACCAAATAGTGATTTTTTGTGAATCGCTATTTGGTAATCGCTATTGCTTATGTACAAGGGGTGTTTTAGGTCCTATTCTTTAAATAGCCATTCATAGTGGGTTGCAGATAGACTTACCTCATGAATATTAATGAGGTAGGTGGTTGCGACCTGCTACAATTCGTTGCCATCACAGGGATGGTGGCCTGCTGGGGTCAGCAGATCACCATGTCTGTGATTGCTTTTAAATAAAGCCATTATTCTTTCTTAATGTTGCCAGCTTTCCTTAAAGGAAAATAGGATGCGCTTAAAAATAAAAAGATAAAACGTTTAACTTTCACTTTTTAAGAGTAGGCAGTGGTCCCTGGGACCACAGCCTGCTTTAAAAAAATATGTTTTCAGCCATTCTCAAAGGAGAAGTGGATCCCTTAGGGATCTCTTCCCATTTGCGAATGGCTTACCACCAAGTTTGAGTTGGCAGTAAAGCGCAAATGTTTTGCGACTGCATTTCAGTCGCAGAACATTTGTACATACCATTGCAAATCGGAATTTGGAAGGGATGCCCTAAACACGCCCCTTCCAAAGACCGATTTGCAAACCCAAACTGTCAACGAAACGCAATTAGCGATTTGTACTTTTGGAAATGCCTTTTTGAATTCGCAAACGGCCCGATTCTGCCAATCGGGCCATTTGCCACCTCCTAAAAGCTTTGTACATCTAGCCCTTAATCAGTAGGAGATTGTTGCTATGGCCACTGACCACCTAAAGAAAGGAGAGGCATTTAGTAGGAATTTACAAAGAACCATGAGTTGGTACAATAACTATCTGAAATTTGCACTGGCCTCATAGATGAGATTTAACATCAAGTTCAAATTAAAAACTAGGTTCATAGCCCAGGCAGATGGCTTCAGGTATATACATTTCACAACTTGTCAATACGCATGATCCCTAGTTGGGCATTATAAATAATAATCAAAACCTCAGTGTTTAAATTTCATTTTAGTCTATTAATGGAAGGCATCTAGAGTGGACCCGGCCAGCTTGGGTGAAAGAGGAGAAATTTATATATAGGTAGGTGGGTGTATGTTTAATTACAAAGTGAAAAAGAAGATGCTTATATATTTCAAGTATAAACATTACATTTTGGGGAGAGGTGTGGTAATGTAGGAGTAGTACTAACATAGCGAAGGGTGGAGACATAGGAGAGCCAATCAGTGGATGCGCCTGGAAAATAATAAAGAGATGGGTTTTCAGTTTTTTAGGAAATGGGAGAGCATGAAACGCAGGGTTAGCTCATATTCAAGAGTTTTTGTCTTTTTACAAGCACCCCTGTAAATGCTCAAGCAATAAATGTACAGGCAGTCAATGTAGATGGAGGCTTTCAACTTCAGCTTTGTGCTCCATGCCTTATCAGGTAGTGTTTTGAGATTGTTTGAAAGAATAGTTGGGGGCCTCTTGGAAACTAATTCTTTATGAACAATCAAGTGCAGTGTCTTAAAATAAATATTACAACGCTTGAAGGTGAAAAAGTAATTTGTTTTATAGACACTTCAAAGATTTTGTGTAGGAATGACCTTAATATTCTGATAATACCCACTGGTACATCCCCAGGCACATAATCAATCAATCAATCAATCAATCAATCAATCATGTCATTTATAAAGCGCACTACATACCCGCGAGGGTCTCAAGGCGCTGGGGGAAGAGGGGGGTGGTGCTGCTACTGATCGAAGAGCCAGGTCTTGAGGAGTCTTCTGAAGGCCAGTAGGTCTTGGGTCTATCGGAGGTTGGTGGGGAGGGTGTTCCAGGTCTTGGCGGCGAGGTGGGAGAAGGATCTGCCGCCGGCGGTCGCTTTCCGGATGCGGGGGACTGTGGCGAGGCGAGGCTGGTCGAGCGGAGCTGGCGGGTGGGGGTGTAGAAGCTGAGTCGTCTGTTGAGGTAGGCTGGTCCGGAGTTGTGGAGTGCTTTGTGTGCGTGGGTGAGGAGCTTGAAGGTTATCCTCTTGTTGACAGGGAGCCAGTGCAGGTCTCTCAGGTGGGGTGTGATGTGGCTGCGTCGGGGGATGTCGAGGATAAGACGTGCAGAGGCGTTCTGGATGCGTTGCAGCCGTCTCAGGAGCTTAGCAGTCGTTCCTGCGTAGAGGGCGTTTCCGTAGTCCAGCCTGCTGGTGACGAGGGCCTGGGTGACTGTTTTTCTTGTTTCGGTGGGGATCCACTTGAAGATCCTGCGGAGCATTAGGAGGATGTTGCAGCAGGATGAGGAAACGGCGTTGACCTACTTAGTCATGGAGAGGGTGGGGTCGAGGATGACCCCTAGGTTGCGTACGTGGTCGGTGGGTGGCGGGGCTGTTCCCAGTGATGTGGGCCACCAGGAGTCGTCCCAGGCTGAAGGGTTGGAACCAAGGATGAGGACCTCCGTCTTGTCCGAGTTCAGCTTCAGGCGGCTGGTCCTCATCCATTCGGCGACGGCCTTCATTCCTTCGTGGAGGTGGGCTTTGGCGGTGTGAGGGTCTTTGGTGAGGGAGAGGATCAGCTGGGTGTCGTCGGCGTAGGAGATGATGTTGAGGTTGTGCTGTCGGGCGACGTGGGCGAGGGTGCCATGTAGATATTGAACAGCGTTGGGCTGAGGGAGGAGCCTTGGGGTACGCCGCAGATGATCTTGGTGGCCTTGGATCGGAAGGGGGCGAGGCGGACGCTTTGTGTTCTGCCGGAAAGGAAGGATGTGGTCCAGTCCAGGGCCTTCTCTTGGATCCCGGCGTCGTGAAGGCGTGTTCGTAGTGTGTGGTGGCAGACCGTGTCGAAGGCGGCTGATAGGTCCAGGAGGATGAGGGCTGCTGTTTCTCCGTTGTCTAGCAGGGTCCTGATGTCATCGGTGGCGGCGATGAGGGCGGTTTCGGTGCTGTGGTTGCTGCGGAAGCCGGACTGGGAAGGGTCCACATATGCCCTCCACCTTAGTAGAGATATTCTTGTTCCTACACAAGCAAATCATTTCAATCTTTAAAAGTGTGTCCTGAGAAATGAGTTCCATTAAGCTACTGTGTCAAAATGTTAATTAGTAAAATATGTTACAAGAATGTATATCCCTGTGTGTGATATTATCCATAATCCAATGTACTGATGCCATTCTGTGAGGAGCAGTGTATTCTAGATACAAAACAAATATTTGTAATACTACTATGATGACATAAGCAGGATAAATTATGCTTTCCTAAATGTTGTTCCAGAATAAGTGCTCCCTCACTATGCTGTATATTCTTATATAATGTGAATAATAGGAAGCATTTTGACTCTGATAGCAGGAGTTGTGATGTGCTTCCTATATCACCAGAATTCTGAGCAAGGGAGGGATTTTCTTTTCTTTAAAAACATGCCTAAATGAACTAATCGCCAACAGGATGTTGTGCTGCAATGAAAATGGACCATAATTATACAATTACACATTTATGCAATTATATAATTATACATAAACAAGGCCTCTTGAGAGAATGTTCCAGGGTAAGTACCACTGATCCCAATACTTTACAATTAACAATTAGTTGAGATGCTAGTATGACTGCTTCTGCTGGCCTATGATGTGGCACATCTTAGCTTGAAAGAGGTGGGTGTGTGAAGGAGAGATCTATGCCTGAACCACATAGCTCAGCCCCACATTATCTTCTAATATCTTAAAGCTACAGATATTTAACCTACTCCAAAAAGGTCCTTTTGAAAATTTGGCAAAACATGCCCTGATGTCTTTCCGATGCATGCTCAAGGCTTGGCAGCCCAATGCCTACCTCTTAGCAGCGGTTATCTAGAGAACCGAGATCAATTCTCAACTATATGGCATGCTTTTTAAGTGCCATCAGTCAGTATATTTCGGGCCAAGTTCTTACTTCGATAACTCAACTAGAAAATGAGAACCTTGAAGGAGGTGGGTTGGAGTAGATTGTGAATCCCTTGCCTATGTAGATCTAAACTACTTAGGTGTCACAGGGAAGACATGGCTTGGCAGTTCGGGCTGGACTGTTCCCATAAGGCACAGGGTCAGACTGATTTGCATATGGCCATGTCTGAACTGGGGTGGCGGAGTGAGCTAAAGAATGATGATGGATTAAACCCAGATCAGTTGACTGGGGGTGAGTGCTTGCAATGTTCAACACTCCGTCCATCATCCCCTTTGGTTTTGCTATGTTCGCCCTAAGTTGGCAGGGTATGCCCAGACGTGGGTCCCTTGCTCACTTTGCCACTGGATTCAAGATAGCCTGGCTGATGACGGCTGTAAGCCAGAAACCGGTCCCATGATGCTTGTTTCCGGTCCAGGGAAGACATGGCTTGGCAGTTCGGGCTGGACTGTTCCCATGAGGCACAGGGTCAGACTGATTTGCATATGGCCATGTCTGAACTGGGGTGGCGGAGTGAGCTAAAGAATGATGATGGATTAAACCCAGATCAGTTGACTGGGGGTGAGTGCTTGCAATGTTCAACACTCCGCCCATCATCCCCTTTGGTTTTGCTATGTTCGCCCTAAGTTGGCAGGGTATGCACAGACGTGGGTCCCTTGCTCACTTTGCCACTGGTTTCAAGATAGCCTGGCTGATGACGGCTGTAAGCCAGAAACCGGTCCCAGGATGCTTTTTCCGGTCCAGGGAAGACATGGCTTGGCAGTTCGGGCTGGACTGTTCCCATGAGGCACAGGGTCAGACTGATTTGCATATGGCCATGTCTGAACTGGGGTGGCGGAGTGAGCTAAAGAATGATGATGGATTAAACCCAGATCAGTTGACTGGGGGTGAGTGCTTGCAATGTTCAACACTCCGTCCATCATCCCCTTTGGTTTTGCTAGGTGTCACAGGTGGCATCCTAGTGGTGCCACACATCACTAACAGCACTGTGTCCCATTTTAAAATGGTTTCCCAAAAGAGTGTAATTTTAAGGCATGCAGGTGTATATTTATGTGTGTGCAGTGTAAATCTATGAACACAACCAATGGGAAATGATGTGAATGCAGATGGAAAATGTTTATAAGTTATGTTTGTAATGTGGTTCTTGGGAATTTGGGCGCTATGGTTTTATCAGTATGATGTTGGGTAAGATAACATAATTTTCATGTGTCTTGGTTGAGTTATGTGTCATTAGGTGTGTGTGCATATATTTGGGACACGTAATATGCCACAATGTGTGTGAAAAGTTGTGTATTTCTTTGATTTTTAAAGGAATACATATATGTGTTTTTCTAACCATTTGCATATGATATATATGCATTTTTAGAACATACTTTGCTGTACGTAAAGAAATGATTAGTTAATTAATATTTTTTTAATGTGCACTGTATGGTTTTCTGCAGTGTGCCCATATTTTGTAGGTGTAGGTATTTGTGCTGGTAATGTTATTTCTTGCCCACATTGCCCACATTGATTTCTGTGTGACTTTAGTGCAAGACCAGTGAGTGAAAATGTGTTGTGTGTGATTTACTCCAAGGCATGGCTGAAGTAGATTTGAGGCTTACGTGGGCTGTACAACTACGAGCGTAGATGTGGGTTTAGCTTTCCTAAATCTTTCTTAAATGGTAACCATCCAGACCTACTCTTTTCTAGATATGTTTTTATATTTGCATGTCCCTCTGTGCCCCTCCATAATGTTTTTCTATTTGCTCCTCTCACTTGTAGTAGATATCACTCATCTCCTGCCATTATCCCTTTCTAATCCCACATTTATACCTAAAATGTAGAGCTACATTTGTAGAGTTCTAAGCACTCTTGGCGGAGAACTCCACATATATGGTACGGGACTTTCGTAAACAGAAATTCCCATCTGTACCTATGTGAATTGCATTTATGTGTACGTGAAGTAGTACTACACGAGTAC
Organism: Calotriton arnoldi; assembly: GCA_963921515.1. Taxonomy (NCBI): domain Eukaryota; kingdom Metazoa; phylum Chordata; class Amphibia; order Caudata; family Salamandridae; genus Calotriton; species Calotriton arnoldi. The sequence goes on from CAWUFW010000872.1 coordinate 450,796, forward strand.
TATTACACATTCTGGTAAATGGTTTAGTGAATTGAACCAACAGTATCAATACCCATTTAAAGCAATTTAGGTACTTTATGTCCAAATATTAGTGAGGGCTTTTAATATTCTGAAATGATCATCACTTAATGTATTAGTAGGTCAAATTTCAAAATGCCTAAACATGCTGCTGTAAATATCAACTCATCTTCTCCACTGACTGATGGTTCACTTTTAACTTGGAAATAACATTCATATAATATTAATTCATAATCTACAAAACATATGATCATTTTCATAGCAGCCTTGTGAATGAATTCTAGATTTGCATGAGTTACACATTACCTTTTCAGCGACAGACTCAATATTTGCTGATGTAATGCATTCATAGGTTTTTGCATTTTGTTCTCGAAAGGAGATAATGACTTCTGCTTTCTGCTTTCGTTGGAACTCTTCTTTACTTACAATATCTGAAGAGGAAACAAACTTTTTTTTCATAAAACTGTACATGCCAAATTCTTTGGCTGAATATGAATATTGAACAAACTTGAAAAGCAACCTACTGAAAATATTGAAGGGATATCCAGCTGTTTTTGGAACTGCATAGTAACAAAGAGAAAACACCATACAAAAAGATTTACATTTCCCCAATGCAATTTCTGCAGGAAAACTCAAACCCTTTTCGTCAACAAAAACACCTGGGGAAAATGTCTTGAGTGGGCTTACAAAGGTTAAAAAAGTTAAAGATATCTTGATGGCTGAAACATTTTTTTTTTCATTTGCCCATAACTTTTGTGCTGTTTGATTAATTTGCTAACAATTTGGCTGATACTCAGCATGTTTAGTTTTCCTTTTGTAGTTTTAAATTTGTGCAGATTTGTCAAGAGGTGCACAGTTTAAAGAGGTGCCAACAAAGTGTTAACTTGCTAATAACTGTAGCATCATTTAACAAATCAGCATCAAATTTGGTGGACATTTAGTATGTTTAATCTTCTATGTGTATGGCAAGTGTCGTGCAAATCAATGAACGGGGGAGGGGACAAAGTTACAAAGGAGCAATAAGTTTTGATGTGCTAAGTTTGGTGCTGTTTAAGGAATCCAGATAAACGTTTTCAGTCTATTAAGGGCCATACCTTTGATTGGTTACTCTCTTCTAAGAAGAATACTAATTCTATTAAGGTGTTGCCACTAACATGGTCTGATCATTACCCCATTTCATTTAACTGGGAGCTTAGGTCCTTGAACTCTAACATCATATCTAAAGTTTTATCTTTGGCTGTGCACGAGACGTGGGCACACCACAAGGCTTTTTTAGATGCTCTGCAGGAAACCGAGTCGGCATTAAATTTTAGGATGGAAAAGGTAGAATATCTAATTGAACTAACCAATAACTGGATTAGTAGGGCTTTGGAAGTAATCACCTCGATGAGAAAGCTAAAGCCACTGCAGGCCAGACTGCCGGCAACTTGGTTTTCTGAGGAACCTTTGCAACCCAAGAGAAGTTGCAAGAGATTTGAGTGGGTTTGGAGGAAAGACTACAAGGATGAAGGTAAAGTGAAGTACTCAACTGATCTGCATTACTACAGAGAGTTGATTAGAGCAGCCAATCACAGCATCAGCCAATGATTCAAAGGAGATTTTTAAATTGGTGAATTATTTTATTAATCCTAAGTGCCTCTCATTGGTTATTGTGGATTCCAAAAAATCAGTAACAAGCCAACTTCCTTCTTCTTTGACAAAATAATAAACCTCACTCCACCCTGGTGGAGTCTTTCGGCAATGTAACTTCGGCAAACATATTCTAGTATGGCACTAGATCAGATTCTGCTGTTGGAGCCAATATCTTTGAGCTCTGCAAACGAGCTGCTCCTAACCATTAAATTAGGCTCCCCTCTAAAACCCTGCTCAGCGAAAATTAGACTTTTGACAGTTAATAAGTAAGGACCCATTTTCACTAGGTTATTTAATGCCACACTGAGTTCAGCAGTATTTCGCTGTAGCTGGAAAGAGAGGTGGTTGTTACACCAATTTTAAAGAAACCTTTGGCGGGTCCTACTGTTCTGGACAATTCTCAGTCATTTTCATTATTACTTGTCCCCTTTAAGATGCTAGAGAAATATGTGAATATCATTTTGTCCTCACTTTTGGGATCCATGTAGGCTCCTGACCTGGCTCAATCGGACTTCAAACTGATCCATAATATGCAGTCTGCTTTGTTAGTTGTCGTTGATGAGTTGCGATGGATCCTAGATCTGTGTGGCTGTGTAGCCTTGATCCTGTTGGACCCATCGACCACATACGCCATCATCTCCCTTCCCTTCTAACTATGATAAACAAGATTGGTTTTGTGGGCTTGGCCTTACAACAGCTAGCTTCCTTTCTCAATGACCACCATTAGAAAGATACAATCACTTCCTCGATGCAGGATGTGTTTCCTGTCGGGTCTGGAGTTCTTCAGAGCTCATCACTGATTCCCGCTTTTTTTAATGTTTATGTTACTTCTTTGGCTAAACTTATTTAAGTTTATGGGTTTCATTTTATGATAAATGCTGATAACACCCAAATAATTATCTGCCTTTGCAGAAAACAAAATCAAAGCTGCACTGCATTTAAAGCCTCGCTATCTGTGATGGCCAAGGAATGACGTAGAATGTCTTAATACTTAACACTGAAAAGACAGAGGTCCTGGTATTAGGTAAAAAACAAAGCTAGCTGGTCAGATGCCTGGTGGCTATTGCATTTGGCCCCACCCCTACACCTTCAATGCTAGTCAAGAACTTAAGGGTGTGTTTGGAATCTGTCATTTGTATAGCAAATCAGCAAGGCGGTAGCTCCTTATTTTTTAATTATAAATTGCTGAAGAGAATCTTTCACTTTCTCCCTTTTGACGGTCATAGGCTATCAGCACAAGCCGCCCCTGAGTGCTTCTGATTTTAACTCCCAATGGAACTTTTCCTCTTTCCTTCATACAAAAAAATACTGAATGGGATTACACCTAACTTGGCATATACCTAGAAATTCACTCAAGGAAAAGTCTATGATTGGTTAGGTGTAAATCTGTTCAGTACTTTGCAAGAAATTAGCATTACAAAAATGAGTCAGAAGACTCGAAAAGGATAAAAGTTAGACCACAGCTAGAACGCACGTTTGTGGAATGCCCATAGGCCTAAAATGTAAAAAAAACATAAAAGCCCACCATTGGACGAGGGAGCTTTTTGATCCCATTGTCTATTTTGAGTACACAGTCCAAAGTCGGGTCTGCGGACCTGGAGCCTCTCATTGGCTTGCTACAACAGAAACTTTTCAGTTGAAATGGCCATCACAGGGCACACACATGGATGAATTTTATTCTGTTTATTGAATTATCCATAGCTGCAAAAGTCAATTACTTGTAGATCAAAATGTTAGCATCAAAGGTTCACACTGGCTAGAAAAAAACTTTGTATCTCAGCAAATTTCTCTGTATTGACCTAGACATTTTTTACTTTTCGTTAGAAATCCTATTTGTTATTCTTTCATTGTCTGTACATTTTCTTGATTCATCCAATTTCTTTCCTCCGTCTGGATATGAAAAGTATACATCAAAAAAGCTTGTCATTTTTGCTTTGCATGTTCTTTGTATTTTGATCTCTCAAACATTTTTAGAAATGTGATAAATGCCGGTAAAACTGAAAGCTACACATGGCAATTCAGATGAAAACATATCGGCTATTTCATACATAAAATTGAAACAAAACATTTCACCCACCTGTAGAAGTGTTTACTGCAGGGCATGTCCGGCGATACATTCTGTACCACCGGTCGCCCTACACTTATTTCAAACAAAGAAGTACTCTTCTGTATTCTGTCAGTCCTAACAGTTATTGGGGAGCCAGGTATTCAAGACTGATATTCATTCAAATAGTGAAATATATGTGATTTCTTCTCATACTTTTAATTGTCTTGCCAAGTTTTTGTTCTGAACACATTGGACGTCACAATGGTTGTTGGAGGTGGGGGAATCAGAGATAATAAACATTTTATTTGGAAAATAAAGGAGAATGTGTGCTCCATATAGTGCCAGTGGTGGTGCACCTTCACCTACGTGTTTTATTAAGGAGAGGAATAGTAAAAGTATCTGAGGGATGACAACACACTTCTTCTCTGACAAAGGCACTGATGTGGTGTCTAGCATCCTAGACCCCAAAGGGGATCAAAAGCCTTGTTTTGATTTCTTACCCTGATAGCTAGATGTACTTAGGCATTTTGGCCTATACCCTCTCCTCCGATAGATTGCAAATGTTGATAACTAGCTATATATCTGTCTATCTCTCACCTTCTTGTCCCCTGGGGTATTTGGCAGTGGAATATTAGGACAACTTGAGGGACACTGGAGTCTGTCAAGAGTTATGGAACTGGTACAGCTCACTGCTAAGAGAACATAGTTTTTTCTCTACCCTCATCTAGAATGATATTTGATGTGCCTGAGAATGCCTTGATTCTTCCCATTAGGGGCTCAGCATCAGCATACTTTGCAATTTTTTTTATTGGAATCTTTATTTAGACTATATGAAGCCAAATCCACAAATGGTTACTATGTCCAGTTACACAGAAGAACCCTGTAGTTTGTGCCTATTAGCACTTACAACACTTTAGAATATAAATCCATGAAAAGAGCAATGAAACACCATAAAATTGCAGATTACTGGGATAGCAACAATCAGCTCATTCTTCTTTGCACGGAATCTAGGACCAATCTGTGACTCATTGCTCCCACCTTTTCACTATCCCCAGTGCACACAGGTATCATCTGTATAACAATTGGAAAATATGTTCTATGATCAAATTTTATACAAACAGAATTCTTATTACATTTAAATGTGCTCATTTTGAATAATGCTGATTTCATCTCTGGGATCTTACAATTTGTTTTCACTGACCTCATGTTTCCCTCTATTTCACCTAATCAGTCTGATTGCCAGCGTAGCATTATTAGCCCACATACCCCCTAATCAATTTTTCTACCAACCTTCCCTTTCCATTCCTCCACAAATACTGCTTCTTGTGCATATTATTTAAAAGTAAACATGGTTTCAAAACCCTTTTCTTCATTCTCTTCTCAAATGATACAACCTTTCTCATATGCCCAAATTCTTTCCTCCTTACCCCTGAGCATCCTCATATTTTAGATCTATGTCTTTAAATGGCCATAATCATTGGAACAAATTTCCTTTTCTATCTGCTCTACTTCCATCCTTTTCTCCTCACACTTGTCCTAAAGTCATCAGCTCATCTTTGTGACCTCTCCTAGCAAACTAGCCCTACATCTACACATCCTACACAAAGTACTTTTTTGCTTTCTTATTGCAAACTCTTTGAGCCACTTGTTACTTTTGCAAAGCATTTTGAGAAAAGACCTATATGAACAATATAAAGAAAGGGCAATATACACCATCCAACAGGGACAAATAACACATTATATCATATTGTGATCTTTACATCTCATCATTAGCTATCAGAAACAACAATGCCCCCTCTACGGTACTCTTTCCTCATGATGGACTGAACGTTACAGGATAGAAGAAACAAAATCGATATATAACTGGCTCTGTGTCATGCCTTATCCATACATCTATACATCAATATACCAAATAACTGCATGTACATCAAAGGATTCAGCAAAGTATGTACAGTTCTCTCCTCCCTTACCTGGCTTGCAAATGTTGAACTCCTGAGCACCAACAGAATTGAGTAGTTTCTGTATTACGGTCTTAGCCAGCATGCAAGGTGTGAAGATGATGGGGCGCCGGCGTGCTGAATGGAAGGAGTGTACCAGACTATAAGGTATGAGATTCAGGCTCCGATTGACGTCACTGTCTGGGTCAAGATCTGCAAGGACAATATAGATATGAGAGAGCAGGAGCATGAATTAGAAATCAATCAATTCCTTCCAAACAGGAAGGAAGCTAAGGTTACATTTGGTGCAATAAGGGCTGGGTGAAACTGTAATTCTTTCTATGAAGGTTGATGAAGGTGGCAAACTTTGCAACGTTATGGAGCTGCACAGTTTGGCAACTTTACAAAATGCCACTGGTGGCAGAATTTCCAGAAAAAGCTATTGTGATTGAGGTTGCTCCTGCAAAAAATGTTAGATTTGGGTGCCATTTTCTCTCTCAAATTCTACTTTCTGCAGGATATTTCACATGCTATTTAGATTTCAAAACTTTTCTTGACATTTTCAAAGTGGGCAAACTTTAATAAATAAGTTGCAAATTTGTTAAAGTCTAATTTCTCGATAATTGCACATCCCTAATAATTGCACTTGAGGCAACTTTTACCTGTAGTAAAATGGGAGTGAAACAAAACTAAGAACAAAACAACTCATTAACTTTCTCATCAGGAAGTATAAACTGATGGTGAAAGATTTCAAAGATGCCAAAAACATGTGCAATGTGCTTGAAATTGGGAATAATTATAAAAAATAAACTGTGATTGGAGCTAACTCTCAGCATAGGGTCGGATCTTGAGGAAAATTGCAGAAGATTTTAATACCTCCACATAGAGAGTCTTTGAATTTTCTTTCCACCCTTAATTGTTAACCTGAAATGGGTAGAAATGCTGGACAGACACTGTGCCAGCATGGAAAGCTCTCCTTGAAGGATGGGGAGGCTGTTTGGGTAGGTAAGACTCTTCCGGCTGCAATCAATTCTGTTGATTTAGGCATAGAACTAGAAAGTGATTAGCAAAGTGAGTGATAAATGAGACTTAAATATTTAAAAAGGAATCTAGAATGCATACATTATTCTTCACATCAGATTGAAATTTGAAACATAAATATTCGGAATTTTGTACCAGACAATATATCAAGAACCAAATTCCATATGCTATTTATTTAGAATAATACCATTTAACTGTCTAAACCAAAATCCTTCTTTTCACTTTCCTGAATAATGAATACTTCTAATTGGATGTTAAATGACTTTATAGATAATTTTCATATTTTCCCAAAATGTTTATGTATTGATTATTTAAGATTTTATCCACCAACCAAAACTTTAACATTCTCCAGTAGGTTGAATTTAACTTAGATTATAATGCATAATCTTAAATTGCAGCTCGGTCGCCAACCTATGATATTTAGAGCTTGTTTAGTTTCTTCCTCACTTCTTTTCCCCTCAACAAACAAGATGGTTATTTTATTGTAGACTGCATGAGCACTGTCAAATGACCCATGTGTTACTTAACCTAAAAGGTATTTTTGTAAAACATATGCTCAACCCAGAGGAGGGGGTATCTATGCACTACAGAGAGTTAATTGGCATTTATTGTTACTCAACCATATGGTATTCATGGTATCTATCTCAGAAGGATGAGCGGCTGGGGGGACCCACTAAGGTCAAACACAGATGCCTGCAGTCAATGAATTATTACTCAACTAAGCCACCAGACCCGGCCTTACAACCGTTCTTGACCCATCAATCAACTTTTGTCATTGGATCCTGATATTTATCTTACAAAAAAGCCAATGATTCCCAACATTTCTCTTAAGGCACTCCAAGAACAGACCTACTCTCATTGTTTAATCTACTTTCCCAATCAAATTTGGCTTTCGGATGACACAATTTGACGAAGGAATCAGAAGTTTTGAAAATTTATGGCTGTCTAGAAGTAGCATAAAATATGTTCTGAGCAATCAACACTCTTTAGAATTTGGACTTTCTAAGAAATCCAGAAAATGCCTTTTCTTGTAATAGTGCCTTGTACAGTTCTATAATGAGGTATCCTAGGTTTCATTTAAGATTGGTTGATCTTTTTAGAACCCCAGTAGTTAATTAACAGTCAGTAATTAATTAACAGTGATCCTTTAATCCTCAGGTCCTGGGGAAGCCCGTGATTCATCTATGACATCCATGTTTCACCTATTGCAGTCAGTGCTTTTATTTAAGAAAGTGACTATCTACATATTCCATATTGTGACTCGCCACTAAATTGAATATAGAGGGGCCATACCGGATGCCAAGACCCATTACTAAATCAAGCCTTGACAATACCACTTCTATATCTAACTGAAGTTCCACCCACAACTATATGGCCTTACAAGATTGTGAACATGTGTCTTTGCGAAAAGGGCTGACTATGTTAAGTATTACTCTTTATTCTGTCACAGGTGTGACATTCAGTGGAGCAGCCTTTTGCTTTGCTATCACACAAGCTGGCCAGGCAATAACTTCAGATTTTTTTCACAGGGAGACCTTATAGGTTCAACTCAATAATTCAGAACAAAATGCCTGATGGAAAGTCCACCATCAAGTAACTCCACAAGTGGCAGCAAATGCTTCTCTGAAATTTTAAACCAGCATTTTTCTAGAATATTTTACATTCCAGATGAAACTATGGCAAAATCTAAAAGTGATTATCAATGCCTTTCTTTCAGATAAGTTTAGAGTGCATTAATGAACGTTCTAGAGGGCATTATCATCAGATAAATACCCACCACCCATGTTATGCATTATGAGCCAAAGGTGAAGGAATATAACTGGGTACAAGGGAAATAATCAAAATGGTAATGTCCTCAAAGACGTTAACTAATGCAGGTGTTTAGGAGATTCCTTACGGTTACAAAAGCTAGTATGAGATTTGCAATGCCAATTGCAAAGCAGCATCAGAAAAACTCTAAGCCACATTTTGAATGAGTAATTGAGCATTACTAAATCTCAAGCTTCTGAGTTATGCAAAGTGGGCCTTCGTTGTTAGTTCATGCGCTACTATGAACAAGTTGACTGGTCAACACTGCCTGATCATTCCATGGCACATTCTAATTTAAATTCTTGAAGTCTGAAAAGCCAGATTTAATAACTGTTTTTCACATTGATGATGCTCAAATAATAAAAAAAAATACAACTCCTAGCCCTCACATAATACATCTGTCACTCCTTGATGTTCAGACTGATGCTTCATGTCTATTACTCACACAGGGCCTGAGTCGCAAAGCTATTTGTACACCAAACTGTAACTTAGGTGCACGAAGAGCAGAACTGAAGAGATAAATAGATTTACTCACACTTAGAATTCTGCAAGCATGGCAAACTTTTAGGTATGGGTAAATCTGCTAACAGGGGTGGGTTGTAGGTGTCTGATGAAGAGATCACTTGTAAAAGAGGTGAACACCCAAAAACCTTCCACATTTGGGGGCATTCACAAACTTTTTTGCAGATAAATTCTCGCCCAGAAAATGGTCTAAGATTTACTAATGTCAGGGGTAGCTAAATTTCAAAGAAAGGGCGAAGTTGGCAGGAAGGGTAGTGGAAAGGGTTTCTGAATGAGGAAAAATATTTCCAAGATGACAAACAAAACAAATGTTTGATGGAAAGTTTTGGCATACCGAAATGCTTACAAATTTGAGTTCTTAAGGACATTTGCGGCAGTTGCAGAATTTTAGAACTAATCCTGACAATCCTTAAGAATTCCAAGAAAGTCAAAAATTTGCTCCAAAATTATGAGTAACCCTGCAGAAGCATATTTCAAATTTTCTCAGCAACCTCTTCAATCTAGCCTTGTTTTGTCTTTCCATCTTCTTTTCTTTTATTACATTTGAGATACTGATTTTCTGACATCTATGTACAGTGTTTTGACTTTATTAATTGAAAGTTCATTTATGAAAGAACCTCTGAGAACCCATGCATTCCATGAAGTGCACATGACACGTACCTTCCTGCTTGTCTGGTAAATGCCGTGCAGCCTCGCTGGGTGACCTCACAGGCCCGAAAGCACCACTTGTGACAATACGGACTCGCTCGTTGCTGTTCATGCGCTTGTACTTATTCTCAGCACGGCTGACGAACTGTAAGGGAACACAGGTTCTAAACACCGCTTTGAACTGTCTTGTGAGGTTTAACAAAAGTGGTATGTGCAGTGCTTAATTTGAGCCAATGGTTACCGGTGCTCGGCATTGGCGCTTAATTGTCAGCACTGCACATTTGACTGTCTGCCACAAGGTAGCGCTGTCTGGCTAATTTAGAGATGACCATACCAACAGTTAATTATTAATTCAATATACATAAAAAATTACAATTACCTGCCACCCAGGCCATTCTTATAGCTTTGGGGGCCTGGAATAGTCCGAATTGTCCCACTTGTAGGCATGTGGTAATTAGTAGTTGTGTTGGTACTGTCATTGGCAGTGATGGCAGGGGCAATGTGTGGTGTGAGCTGCAGTGACCTTCTGACGAGAGTCCTGGCACTTATTTTTTTTTTATTAAACACTGGCTGGTGTGTGCACTGTCATGGGATGAGACCAGTGTCTCTGGAGACCTTTCAATCTATTGGCAGATGACTCCTTTATTATACACAACATTAGTAGATGCACTATTTAACCCTAAAAAACCCAATCTATATCAGGAATTGATGACTGATTCTTGGAGCCAATTCAATGCAGCGAGAAATAGTCAAGAATTTCAGTGACTGGTTGCGGGTCGTGGCCGCTCTGGGTCTCTCTCCTTTTACACTCCTTTTATACTGACTGGTGAACATGGCCACCTTGATCTCCTGTTACACTCTTCTCATACTAACTGCAGAATGTGACAGCTCTCCCTCTTTTGTTACACTCCTCTTATACTGTTTGGATAACATGGCCACTCCGGTTCTCTCTGCTCTTGCACGCTTTTACAGTTACTAGAGAGCGTAGCAACATACTCACTCACTCTCTCTTGTTACATTCTATATACTGAATGCAGAGCATGGCCGCTCTAACTCTCTTGTTACATTCCTCTTATACCGAATGCAGAACATGGACAATCTGTCTCACTCTCGTGTTACACTCTTCTTACACTGATCGCAGAATGTGGCCACTCTGACTCTTTGCCTCTTACACTCCTGTTATACGCACTGCAGAACACAGTCATACTGGCTCTCTCTTGTGTTACAATGCTCTTAAACTTGCCGCGGAACGTAGTCACTCTGGCTACCTCTTCTCTTCTGCTGACTGCAGAACATTAAGGTTCTGGCTCTCCCTTTACACTCATCTTACAGTGCCTGCAGAACAAAGGCACTGTGGCTCACGCTCCTCTTACACACACTTATATTAACTGCACAAGGTGGCCACTCAGGGCCTGAGTCACAAAGGGCCATCACTCTTGTGGGGGAGGCCCAGCAGTCGTGGGGGAGTTTGCACACTCAGAGGGAGTCTCTGCAATGATTGCAGAGAATCTGCCCTGAGTGCAGAGATTACCCCACGCCTGCAGGCCTCCTCCACGAGTGCGGAGGCCCTTTGTGAATCAGGCCATCAGTCTCTCCCCTGTAACACTCCTCTTATAGTGGCTGCAGAACATGACTACCAGTGGTGGATGGCAAGTACAACTTAGAGGGGGGCTGGGGGGGCTTACACACATGCATACTCACATACATCCATGCATTCACATGCAGACATGTGCACACACACCCATTCTCAAAAGACTCACTCACAAATACACATACATTCATACATACACGTATGCACCAAACAGTCAGTAAAATCACTACACTCACCTGCTGCCGTCCTTGGTGAGGGAGGCCTCGGAGGTGCCAGGAGGGTTGGGACTGCTGCCTCCCCTCATTGGGTTATATAGTGGGTTGAGTGTGGCAAGAAGCAGGGTGTGAGTGTAGCATAAAGAGAGTGAGTGAGGCAAGTGGGAAAGATAAATCCAGTGGTGAGTGAGTGAGGCATGCGGCAGGGGTAAATGGGGCATAAGGGAGTCAGGGACGCATACAGTAGGGATGAATGTGGCAGTAAAGAAGGGAATGATGCTTGAGTGGGGCTTACAGTGGGTGAGTAGGGTTATATAGTGGGGTGAGTGTGGCAAGAAGCAGGGTTGAGTGCAGCATACAGACAGTGAATGAGGCAAGTGGCAAAGATAAATGCAGTGGTAATTGAGTAAGTGAGGCATGCAGCAGGGATAAATGAACACATCAAGAAAATGCCTCTTGGACATTATATAAATTCATTAGTGGGTTGGACAATCACACTTATCTTTCTTCAATGCAGGAAAACAACTCCCAAAAATATTTTATATTTTACATACAGAAAAAAAAAATCAACATACCCCAGAAATACCCTATATGCGCCCCACAAATGGAGTCACAGTAACCCCATTACACATACTTTCTAAAAAACATAATAGAGTACATATAACACAATTTAAAAACAAGGAAAGCACGCTCATGGGCAAAGGGTCCAAACAGTATTACAGAAGTTAAAGGATTCGCGATTCAGATCTTTTGTCACTGAACACGGGGAGGTTTTGTTTTATTCATCCATAAGAATATGGCTTGGAATGAGGCTGCCAGAACAGGTGACTCTTGAAAGTTTTAGTTCTATATAGTTTGAGGGCAGTGATAAATGGTAGATGTGTAATGATGTGTTTGCTATTGACTTACACAGAGTACTGCAGTTGACGACTCTGTTGGGCTATTTTTGTCATTGAGCTACCGTGTGCGTTCCTGAATAAATCATGATTGATTATTCCAGGTCACATCATGATGTAGGTAGTGCTTTGAACTGATCCATGAGACCAGTCAGTGATTTCGACAAAACTGTGATGTGCAGCCTTGTGTATAGTGATTGATGACGTGTTACATGACTTTTGGTATAGATATTTCTTTTCCTGTTTTTTTCTATTCTTTTTTTTTCTCCTTCATTTGTATAAAATGTTTGGCTTCAGGCTCGTTGTTGGTTGCCAAATGTTCATTGGTCCTTGATTATGTAATTTGTGAGAATATAGTTTTATGGATGCTAAATAAGTACAACAATGTTAAAGTCACAGTGCTTAGTTTTCACTGAGAATAATAGAAATTTGTAATTTTATTCAATATAATCAAAATATAATAACATGATGACTAACTGCTTGTCATAGGTTGAATTGATCCTGTAGAAATTATGATGCCAAATTTTGTTTTTGTTGATTCACGCAATTGGAGTTTAATAGGTTGTGTACTGTTAATATTTAGGATTTGTTTTGGTCTCACAATTATTAAGTCTCATTGAAATATATAATCCATTTAAATGTAGAGAATGAATGACAGTATAATTAATGTATGTATTAAATGATCAGACTTATGCATGAAATAGGGGATATATATGCTCCCTAGAAATTATGGTTTACATTCGAAATGTATATGTATTAGAAGTCAAAGTAACTTTAGTGTGAGTTGTAGAGATTTGCATATTGAATTGAAATATTGACACTTGAAGATAAAATAAGATGACAAATAATTTGTTGCTATGTTCTTTTACCGACCCCATAAATACATAACTGAAGTAAAGACGGACGCAGGAAGGTAAGTCCAACTTCTTTATTGAGTAGCTTCATAGAACGCCTCCAACAAGCCAGTACAGCAGGGCACCCTCAGAGAGGACACCAACATTCTAAATTGGCTCCCACCCAGGATTCCAAGGGAGAGACCAAGGGAAGGGATAGCGGAGAGGTGGAACAGGTGGGAGAAACTAAGACGGAAAAATAACACATCTCCCTCCCAAAAGGAAGAAGAAGAAGAAGAAGAAGAAGAAGAAGGAGAAGGAGAAGAAAGAGAGGAGAAAGGGAGGAGAGAGAGAAAGGAGTATGAAGATTAACACAAGGGGTTAATGATATATACAATTCCCAAAACTGGAAAACGCTATGCAAACAGAGACACATAGAACTACGACATTTCGTAATCTTTTTGCCACATGGGTGGGCGAACAGGTCTGCCCAGTTTTTTCTCTTGTTCTGTGCAACCCTGAGATGCATCGTGTTCCTCCTCCCCTACATCAGAAGGAATCAAATTTGAGGGACACCAGGTAATTCTATCCATGCTCCCCATTTTACCATTTTCCAGAACAACCACATTGTTTTTGACTTGCTTTATCTTTTCTTGTTCGTAGAATTTGTCACCTTTGCTGCTCGCCACCTGGGGCTTCCTTACAAGGACCCACTGTCCAGTTTTCCAGTCCTTGCTTCTAGTGCCCCATTTCCTGTCGTATCTGTCTTTGTACACCTTTTGTTGACTCGCCACTCTACCTCCCACTTCCTCAGGGTCAATAGTGACCACCTTGTTCTTGAACAGCCAACTGGGAGAAAGTTTGGATCCCGCTTTTCTCCCCCTTAACATTTCAAGCGGGGACAGTCACGTCGTGGAATTGGGGGTAGTGTGGTAAGACCAAAACATGTCCCTCACGGTACTCTCTATGGGTTTCCCTGAGACCACAGCTAATTGAATGGACTCTTTCAACATTCTGTTTCCTCTTTCTACTTTGCCATTGGCCTTGGGACAATATAGAGGCGTACACACATGAGAGATGGACAGATCCTTAAGGAAGTCTTTCATTTCTTCAGACACAAATTGGACCCCATTGTCCGTGATTAGAGTTTCTGGGATTCCCTTCCTGGAGAATACCTCAGTTAAGAAACACTTGAGGGTCTTGGTGTTGACCATGCTGACAAACTTGTGTGAGATCCAGTGTGAGAAATAATCAATGAAAACTATTAAGTACTTTCCCTGTGGACCCATGGCTTGTATAGGTCCTGCTATGTCAAGACCCAATTTGTTCCAAGGAACAGTGGGTACTTCAACGTGGCTAAGGGGGGAACGTCTAAGACATTTAGTTTGTCACTCAGGCTACATGCCTGACAGTCCCTGACCTTCTCTTCCATAAGGTGATCCATATAGGGAAACCAGTAATCGGATCTTAGCTTGGCCTTACTCAGACTCCTCCTCAAATGCCCTTCATGATAAATCCAATATTTGGTCACGTAAGCCTTCAGGTGGTACTATCTTTCCTGATTTCAATATGATATCACCCTCCAAGGATAGTTCCTCCCTTACATTCCAGAAGCACTGTAGTTCCTCTGGTAGGTCCCTACATCTGTTGGGCCACCCGTTGACTATAAACCCCTTGACTGCCTTGAGCTCTTGATCTTGCTCTGTAATGGACTCCCACTGATCTTGTAAAACTGCGGGTACACTGATCTCCAAAATAGCATCCTCAATAAGCTCACAACCCTCCTCCTTAGCCACAGGAGCTCTAGACAAGTAACCTGCAGCACTGTTCTTAGAACCAGGCACATATGTTATTCTGTAATTGAATGTTTGGAGCCCCAAGACCCACTTGGCTATGCGGGGAGTGGTGTTCTCCATTTCTTTTTTTGCAAAAAGGGAAAGTAAGGGTTTGTGATCAGTTTGCAGCTCAAATGGTTGGCCCCACAAGTAAAATTGGGTGATGGCCCAGTAACATGCAAGTGCCTCCTTCTCTACTGTGGAGTAATTAACCTCTGCACCTGTAAGGGTCCTGGAGGCAAATGCTACAATTTTCTCTTGCTTGTTTATTCTTTGCGAGAGGGTGGCTCCTATGCCCTTGTTGCTGGCGTCAGTGGTAAGAATGGTTTCCCTCTCAACATTGAAATTCCCAATGTGGGGTGCATTTACAATTGATTTTTTTATCTCCTCAAACGCAGTATCATGTTCACCATCCCATCTGAATGTTATACCCTTCTTCAGCAAGTTCCTGAGGGGTTGGGTAAGGACTTAGAAGTTCTTTACGTATTTGGCCATATACTCTGCCAATCCCAGAAATGATTTAATTTCTTATTTGGATGTGGGCCTCTGGACTTTGAGTACAGATTCTACCAAGTCTGTTTTGGGTTTGATTCCTTCCTCTGAAATTGTGTGCCCCAAATAGTCCACTGAGGTGACACCCAGCTTACACTTGCTTTCCTTGGTGGTGAACCCTGCTTCCTTCAACTTGCTTAGAACATTTCTAAGATTCGAGATTGTGCTCACATTCACTAGAACCATATATTAGTATGTCATCTTGAAAGCACAAAGTCTTGACACATTCTCTCAGTATGTGCTGCATAATTCCCTGGAATGCTGCAGCGGCAGATGCCAGTCCAAAAGGCATTCTCAAAAATGTATAATTGCCAAAAGGAGTAGTGAAAGAAGTCAACATTTGTGAGTCAGGATGTAAGGTGACCTGGTGATACGCCGAAGATAAGTCTAAGACACTGAAGTACTTGGTGTCCTGTACGGTGTTCAGCATCTCATGTATCCTTGGTAGAGGGTGCCTGTCCACTCAGATGTTGGCGTTAAGGTCCCTTAAGTCCACACATAACTGAATGTTCTTCCCATTGTCCTTGGTGGTAAGAACAATGGGTGCCAACCACTCCGAGCTCTCAATTTCTTTTATCACACCTTGCCTTACAAGTCTTTGCAACTCCTCCTTTAACGGTTCCCTCATTAGGAGGGGTACCGACCTGGTCTTGTGAACCACAGGGATGGCACCCTCTTTGAGAATGACTTTGTGCATGTATTTTTTTAATCTGCCCAACTGTTCCGAAAACACCTCTGGAAATTCCTTGGTGACATTGCTGCCTACCTCTGTTGGTTCTACTAGCAACACTTGATCGATATTGTATGGGTAAAGTGTGATGCCCAGTTCCTTTTGGTGTTTCCAACCCAACAAGCTGGAGCCTTTCTTGGTAATGTATACCTTCCCTACTGTGTGTCTGCCCTTGAAGGAAATACGCATTATGTTTAATGCTAGGATCACGGCTTCCCTTGATGCGGTGGCGCCACTAAAAACTCCTAAAGCTCAGAGAGAATCCCCCTCAGCCCCTTGGCTCTCGGATGACCTTAGGAGGGAAAAAAGTGGATGTAAGAGATTGGAAAGGCAATGGAGGAAAGATTATGCTCCAGAAGCGAAGCAGGAGTATAAGGAAGCTTTAAAAAAGCTGCGTAAATTGATGAGAGCAGCTAGAAAAGAGCACTTTGTCAAGCAGATTGAGGGTGCGGAGCATTCAAGCAAAGAGATTTTTAGGATTGTCAGATCCTTCACTAACCCTTCTGCTGCTGAAGGGAAAATTCTGTCCTCCTTAGCCTTATGCACTAATCTATCCAACTTCTTCGAGGAGAAGATTCAGAAAGTATACTCCTCTTTCACAACGGAAGAGCCACTATTGGCTCCTCAGGCACCGACAACTTGCAAGTCCGAGGGCACTTTCACGGAGTTCGCCCATATAACCTTGCAGGAATCTCTGGCTGAAATCTTAAGGTGCAAGTCGGGCTCTCCCGCGGACCCTTGTCCACCCAAGATTTTTAGATTACTTGCTCACTGGATTAATCCAGTACTGAATCATATTTGGAATGTGTCACTGTCCACTGGCATCTTCCCTGATGTCTGGAAACAGGCTTTCCTACTACCTCTCTTGTAAAAATCTAACGCCGATCCCAAGAAGCTCGGGAATTACCGTCCTATTTCTCTGCTACCGGCACCGGCAAAAATGTTATAAAAAATAGTACAACGTCAACTCGCCAAGTATGTCGACTTTCATGACATCCTATACGACACTCAATCAGGCTTCTGGACAGGATATAGTACTGAAACCGCCTTGGTGGAGGTGGCAGAGTCTATAAGAATGTCGATGGACGCTGGAGCATCTGCTATGTTGATCCTGTTGGATCTATCCGCGGCCTTCGACACGGTTGCACATCCCATTCTGCTAAAAAGACTTGAACAGCTTGGTGTTCAGGGCTCAGCCCTTGCTTGGATTCAGTCCTATCTCCATAATCGCACCCAAAGTATGTTTCTTCTACCACATCAATCATCACCTAAGCCTCTGAGGTGTGGGGTACCACAGGGCTCAGCACTAAGCCCCCTGCTTTTTAACACCTACCTGGTACCACCCTTTAATCTCATTGACACCTTTGACATGAAGGCTGTCTCGTATGCAGCCGACACCCAGCTAATATTCTCCTTTAAGGATCAGTCAAAGGACCCGTTTGATAGATTAACGGGGTGCCTGAAAGACATCACCAGCTGGATGAATAACAACAAACTGAAATTAAATGCAGACAAGACGGAGGTCATGTTCTTTGGCAGCCCTCCCCCCCTCCCGCAGGACTTTGGTGACCTGCTTAGCTGGGCACTCTGCCTTGTCCTGCAAAGACAGCTAGAAACCTGGGCGTCAAATGGGACTCTGATTTATCCTTTGAAACTCACATACGCCATGTCTCGTCGGTCTGCTTCGGTAAACTGAAAATTCCTTCACCTCTTGCCAGAGGACAGCCGGAGGACAGTAGTTCATGCGACGGTTACGTCTCAGCTAGACTATGCCAATAGTCTCTACTTGGGACTTTCCAGGTATTTAATTCACAGACTGCAGATGATTCAGAATGCGGCTGCGAGACTTATTCGCAGAGTGCCTTTCCGCCACCACATTTCCCCTCACATCAGGCTCCTTCATTGGCTCCCGGTGGCAAAACGTATTGAATTTAATTCCCTGACCCTAGCTTTTCGGGCAATGCACAACACAGGACCCAGATACCTTAGAAAGAGACTTCTCCCATACCAACCATACACTGAGATCCAATTCCAAGTTCCTACTTTGCATTTCCTGTTTTGCTAAAGCCAGAAAGGGAGGAAGGTCCTTTTCGGTCAGGACAGCTATGCTATGGAATGCACTGCCACTGCAACTTCGCATGTCGGACTCTGAATCCGAATTCCAAAAGCACTTGAAGACGTGGCTCTTCGGCTAAGGTTAGACGCTGCCCCAATCTTCACCTGACTGCCGCTAAGCGCCGGGACACCTCTGTTTGAGGTAGCTGTTTGCGCTATACAAATATTATTATTTTTATTATTATATACGCATTCTTACCATGCCCTCTAATGGAATAGGCTCCTTGTTGTACCCTCCAGGTTGGATATCAGCAGCCTCTACAACTAGATTGTGAGTACTAAACTTTTCCTCAAACAATTTCTTCTCTATCAATGTATACGGTGAGCAGGAATCAGCGAACACAGGAATACTGACACCATCAAGAGTTATATTGCATGTGGGATATTGTACCGTTCCTCCACCTCATCTTGCTTAATTTGAAAAATGTAATCTTTGCTCTCATCACATTTGGGCTCGGACCCATTTATCATGTGTACCTTCTCACTTTAGCTTTGCACACTTTAGCAAAGTGGCCCCTTTTGTTACATTTCCTGCACACCACATTTCTCGCCGGGCATTTCAAATTGTTCGCTAGATGATTGTGGTTACCACACCTGTAGCAACGAACATTATCCAACTTATTACGGGAAACATCTTTATTTCTCTCACCAATCTTACAAACTGCATCTTCACTGACTAGTGTTTTAACCTCTTCTCTTTCCTTGATAACCCCAGACACATTTTTCATTTCCCTGATGCATAATGCAGTGTGTTCTATTCCCTTGGCAATACTGATAGCTTCAGTCAAATCAGGGTTTCTAGTAAAAAGCTCCTCCTGTATTTTCTGATCATTAGTGCATCTGACAATTTGGTCCCTAATAAGGGAATCCGTAAGAGTGCCAAATTCTCAAGTAGCTGACATGCCTCTTAAAACAGCCACATATGCTGTTTCTCTCTCATCTTTTCTTTGTGCTCTTTTAAAGAATTTGTGCCTTTCCAAAACTACGTTAATTTTCTCTCTGAAGTGTGCCTCTAATTTTCTTAAAGTGTAATCATACACATCTACTCCTGCTTGCTCCCCCTCCAACTTTTCATCAACATCTCTTCCTATTATGTCTTCATACACCTTCCTCCCTTGAAGACCCAAGTTGTGAAGTAGAATATGCTGCTTCCTAATAGATGAAAAATTCCCACCCCCTATGGCTATAGGATAAGATTTAAAAATTCCAACCCACCTGCGCCATGGTATGTCTGGCTCACCTAACTCGTTCAGAAATGGTGGTGGTTGGTTCATGCTTGCTGCAGCCATAGTGAGAGGGAAACTGCCTAATGAGGATAGAACAAAACTTTCCCAATGCTAGTAGAAACAGACCTAGTGTTACTTAAAAATAACCAAAACAACACTGTACCTGTGGGGAAAAAAAAAAGGTTAATTAGAAAATTGCACTCTGTCACTGTATGTTAACACCGGAAATGCAACACGATGAGAGAAAAAAAACCATATAAATATTAACAGTGAGTAAAGGAAAGACGTAGTCCTCTTTCTATATTGCTGCTATTGGATGTCAATCCCTCACCTGAGGAGGGTTTCCTGTCAGGGGGGTCCGGAAGAAAACGAGCAAATGCAGTTTATTGATGCGCGCAGATGAGAAGAGTGACGCTTGAGCTGGGCTGAATAAAACTTTCAATCCTGCTGAGGAGAATCCTCAATGTGCCAGCAGAACGCGCTGAGGTGATGACGCACGAGGGCTCCATGTGCCGAAACCGCACTGAGGGGAAAACTCAGATGCACATGAAGACGCGGTGGTTAAAAATGAGAATGAGCGCCTCACAGAAGCTTAAGCTGGTGGTCATGGAAGCTGACAGCGGCAAAGCACAGGGAGGCAGCAAGGTTCACAGGGGGCTCCAACCTGTCAGCTGACAGGAATCCGTGGTCCACTCCTCAATCAACAGACCTCAGAAGAAAGGCAAGGTCACTGTGCACTGCAGCTGAGGGGAAGGTGCCTGCTGAAACAAGTTCTTTGCAACAGCACTCCTCGCTGTGAAGCCCCCGCTGTAAAGCCACTGCCCACTGTGAAGCCCGATGAACTATTCTCCTTTGCTGACGCTCAACAGAGAACTGGGATGTCAAGTGCAGCGAGAGCGCCACAAAACCACAACTCGGCTGCAGAGGAAACACGGAACGGTACCCACAACTTGGCAACACAGGGGTAACTCCACTTTGCGCAGGGGGAGTGAAAGGAAAATGCCGGCAGCGGGTTGCGGAGGGAACTTAAGTGAAAGCGAAGCGCCGCAGAGTGGGACCAGGAGATGACACAAAGTCCCCAGGTGCTTTGAAGACCACACTCATGGGGCGCGGTTGGCACAAAAGCGTTTAAAAAAAACTGCCGCAAATAAATTCACCAGCAAGCCAGAGTCAAAGTCTAACGCCACCAAACAGTTCCCAAATAATTAGCATAGAAGGCTGCAATGTTGCAAGAGCACACAGTTCTGGGAGAGGACACGCTGTAAAATGGACATAAAGGACTCCTGGAGCTGACGAGAGGAGACTCATGGAATGGGGAGAGAGGCTTGAACTCACCACCTCAGAATAAGAACACCACAGCCAACTCCCACTGGTAAGATGAAGGTTAGCAGTTCAAACGATGTCCAGAAAATCATGCCCCTTCTGACTTTGAAGATGTATTTCAACAGGGTGGAGGCGTCACGCTGTCCCTGTCACAGCATCCCATGGATCGTCGCCAAAATGAAGTAAAGACGGACGCAGGAAGGTAAGTCCAACTTCTTTATTGAGTAGCTTCATAGAACGCCTCCAACAAGCCAGTACAGCAGGGCACCCTCAGAGAGGACACCAACATTCTAAATTGCCTCCCACTCATGATTCCAAGGGAGAAACCAAGGGAAGGGATAGCGGAGGGGTGGAACAGGTGGGAGAAACTAAGACGGAAATATAACAATAACCCTCATCAAGTGCTGAGGATGGCCCTTGAAATATGAGTGGGACCGAAACGTAGGCAGTTTAGAAGCTCCATGGGGCATTGTACAGTTGTTATTAAAAGCAGAGTGGGTCATTATATTGAAACTCAAGGATGGTGTTTCTCCCTCCTATTTGGAACATTAGGCCCTTGAGCTAACTTCCCTTGTTTTTAAATTGTGTTATGTGTACTGTATTCATGAATTTTAGAAGGGATGTGTGATAGGGTTATTTTGACCTCCTGTGTCTCCCTTTTGACTTTGGCTCATATAGGCTGGTTCTGTGGTATTTTGGTATAGTTTTTTTCTGTATATAAAATAAAAAAAGTTTTTTTATATTAAGATGCACTTTTCTCATCCTGGTTTGAAAAAAAATATTACGTGTTCAACCCACTAATGAATTTATGTAATGTCCAAGGGACATTTTCTTGATGTGTTAATTTCACTGGTCAGCCCAGAACCTGGCAATAATATTGAGCAGGGTGTATTGAGAGCAGGGGTAATTGTCACATAAAGGGTGAGAGGCAGTAGTAAGGTTGAATTTGTCATAAAAGGAGAGAATGGGGTGTGCATAAGAGATAGGTGTGGTGGGATGCGAGTGAGCTTATGCCACATTCACTGAGGTAAATGTGGCATAAATGGAGGTATCGAGTCATGTAGCTATAGTATAGTATAGTATAGTATATTATAGTATAGTTTGTAGCAGGAAGGGAATGAGGCATGAAGAAGGGAAATGTTCTGAAATGGTTTAAATCCTTCCTTCAGAACAGAACACAAAGATTCCTGGTCAACCAGACGCTATCCCAATCATGCCCTAATTTGATTGGAGTTCCGCAAGGATCAACATTATCTCCATCACTATTCAATCTATATGTCGAACCCCTTACAGAAATCCTCCGAAACGCAAACATATCCTATCACATGTATGCTGATGACACTCAGATCTACTTAAAGATCGCGTCGCTGGAAGAGATCAAGACAATGAATGAGGCCCTAAAAATGTCATTACAATGGCTAACTAGCAATCACCTGAAATTAAATGCACAAAAAACGGAATTCCTACTAATATCACCACCAAAGAACCCCGAAAATGTGAAGGAATGGACTAAACTGATCACAGCGCTAAACTGCACCCCTACCCTAGTTGACTCGACCAAATCACTAGGAATCACGCTTGATAAGAACCTAGACATGAAAGCACACAATAAATCAATGGCAAAAAGTGCACGGTTTCACCTGAACTATATTAGAAAAATGAAACCACTCATTACTACGGCGGACCTCAAACTGGCAGTTCAGTCCTTAGTGATATCAAGGATTGAATATGGATGTACAACACTAACAGGACTACCAAAAATCTCCACAGCACCACTAAAAGCCTGTCTCAATGCGGCCGCAAGACTCATTACTGGTTCTAGAAAATACGACCACATTTCCCCACACCTGAAAGCACTAAACTGGCTACCATACGAAGCCAGAATTCAACTTAAACTGGCATGTATTACCCACAAAGCACTCCACTACAAAACACCAATGTACCTAGCCCAGAAAATTGAAATATCAGGGGGTAGCAGACCTTCCAGGAGTGCCGGAGACCTGCTGCTGAAACCGCCCATCTTTCAGAAGAAGAAAACGTATGACAGAGCATTCTCCGGAGCGGCCCCCAGAATCTGGAATTCACTCCCTCCAAACATTAGAAAAATTCAGAACACGGCAACGTTCAAGAGGGAAACGAAGATCTTCCTAATGAGCAAGTTCCTTCCCTAGAAAGGACGGATCATCATCTGCATCGTGGCAAATAGACAGACATAACACAGTCCTGACATATAGGGATGCATCATGCACATAAAGACCACAAAAGACACCAAAACTATCCAAAAACAAATGTAGAGATTAACCCATCAATTAACTGCAAAGGCTTCTTAGACTGTACAGTTCTACATTTAATGGATCTTTGTAATAGTGATGTTAATCATACGGAAGTTACACATCGGAACCACTGGTATACCTTTGATTTATTAAGTAGATCTTAAACGTGGTCTGTTGATAATGTTTAAGAAAGACGTGTACAGGAATTCATATGTATACTAATGCTGCTATACCTACTGTATTCTATACTGTATTTACCTCATGTAACTGTAAAGCGCTCTGATACCCTTGGGTCACGTTCGCGCTATATAAAGCTTTATAAATAAATAAATAAAAAAGGGATGAATACCGCATAAAGGGGGTGAGTGAGACGTGCAGCATGAATAATTGTGCAGTAAAGAGGGTGAGTTAGATGTGCATCCAGGATGAAAGTGGCGGGAAGGGAGTGGGTGAGACATGCGGCCGGGCTGAATGTGGCATTCTGGGAGTTGGACGGGGCTCTCAACAGGGCGGAATGTGGCATAAAGAGAATAAGTGAGGCATTGTTAGACCTGGCATATCTTGGCGTGATAACCCTTGACGTTTTGCCTCTACCACCTTTGCTTTTAGATGCTTTGGGTACTTTGCCACTGCTGATCAGTGTCAAAGTACAGGAGTTCCCTGTGTAAAATGTATTGCGATTGGTTGGCCATGATTGGTATGTTTGCCTTACTAGTAAAAGTCCCTAGTGATGTGCAGTGTGTGCAAGGGCTAGTAATGCAAGGGCGCGCAGAGAAGGGAACTCAGGCCTTCAGTGTAGGGCCTGCACGCAGAATGCTAAGTTAGCATGTTGTCCTGACAAGTGCAACCACTTGTCAGG
Source organism: Calotriton arnoldi (assembly GCA_963921515.1). NCBI lineage: Eukaryota > Metazoa > Chordata > Amphibia > Caudata > Salamandridae > Calotriton > Calotriton arnoldi. Next base: position 474,898 of record CAWUFW010000872.1, read on the forward strand.
CCTGGCTTTCCCTTTTACATACACATGGGGCACCCCTGTGGTAGGTCTCAGGTAACCCCTGGGCAGGGTGCAGTGTAGGTAAAAGGCAGAACATAAACTGAGGTGTGTGTTATGTTCTGGCAGTGAAAAACTCTCCATTTCATTTTTCACTGCTGAAAGGCCATTCTGCCCATAGGACAGAATGGGGGAGGCTAGGTGTTGTATTTGTTAGCTTAGTTTCCTGTCAGTTTATAATGGAGAGGTGAAGTTTGGTATGTGTGAACTCTCAGTGTCATAATGCATCTTTCTGTAAAGGTGGTTTTGTCACTGTGTGTATATAAACCACTCTTTTAGAAGTGGCTGAGTTTTGTGCTCTGAGCATTTCTGTGTGTCTCTGAAATGTGGATTGTCTGTCTTGAATTGAAAGGTGAGAGGAGCTGGGAGAGGTCTTGACCCAGGGAGGGGTTGAGATGGCACCAGGCTGCCCTGCATCTGGAGAGTAGGGGGAGGAGAAGCCCGGGAGGTGAAAAGGCCTGGGCTGGTGCTATAGACCAATTGACCCATCTCCTGCTGAGTAATTAAGGGTCCAAACCCCCAGTATCAAAGAGAGAGAGGTGACACTGCGAGGGAGACACCCAGAACTGATTTAGGGAGGGGTCAGGGACCCCTGAGCACATACAAACTTCAAAGACAGTAAGGGGTATAACTATGAGAGCTGAAACCCCTGAACGTTGGAATGAAACAGATATGGATTGAGACTGAAAAGGCTGGGACCCATTCTGTGGTCAAGAGGAACCTCTGCTAAAGAAGGAACAACTGAAGAGACTGTGGTGGATAGGCCAATCCTTGCTTCGTGATCTGGGGCTGGTCTGCAGTTTGCTGTTCTAACTAAGGAAGAGGCTGTTGGGACTGTGCTTGGAGGCGCTGGGTCCCCCTGCTTGAAGAAGACTGTGCTTTGTGCTGTGTCTTGTAACCCCAAGGGTCTGAGGTGAGCTGGCTCCCTGTTTTGGAAATACAGGAATATAAAAGTTTCCAGAGAAGACTCTCAGATACGCCGTGGGTGCGTGTGCTCTGTCTAACCTGAGACCTTCGCAAGTTGTGCCCTGTGATCTTGGGCACCTGGAGTTTCAAGGGAAACTCGGACGCGCTGGGTGCGTGTCGTGGTGCAGCCCGGGTGTTGGTGAGGAGCGCCTGGGCCTCGTGTGCACCAAGGAAGAAGCGAGACTCGGACGCGCAGTGTTCGTGTCGTGGTGCAGCCAGGGCGTTGGTGAGGAGCGCCTGGACATCGTGTGCACCAGCAGAAGAAGTGAGTCTCGGACGCGCTGGGTGTGTGTCGTGGTGCAGCCCGGGTGTTGGTGAGGAGCGCCTGGGCCTTGTAGGCACCAAACGAAGAAGTGAGTCTCCGACGTGCAGGGGTGCGTGTCGTGGTGCAGCCAGGGCGTGAGGAAGAGCGCCTGAACATCGTGTGCACCGGGAGAAGAGGTGAGACTCAGACGCGCAGGGGTGCATATCGTGGTGCCGCCAGGGCGTGAGGAAGAGCGCCTGGACATCGTGTGCACCGTGAGAAGAGACGAGGCTCGAACGTGCAGGGTGCGTGTTGAGGTGCAAGCGGAGCATTGGTGAAGAGCGCCGTATTGTCGTGAGCACCAGAGAGGAGGCAAGTCTCGGACGCGCGGTGTGCGTGTCGAAGTACAACCTGAGGTGCTGGTGAGGAGTGCCGGGTAAGGTTGTTCACCAAACTGAAGTAAAGTCTCCACAGTGCTGAGGGCGGGTCTCGGTGTGGACCGAGTCCGCCGGAGTGAGGGCCAAGTCATCGGTGCACTCGGAGTCCATCAGCAGCGGCCCGGACCGGCAGCCACAGAAGAGCTGAGCCGCCGGCCTGAGTCCGCCAAAACCCGTGACGTAGTTCTGGATCAAGGCCCAAGTCGCTCACGTCGGGGAGGAGAGTGGAATCGCGCCCCCAAGTAACGTGGATCAACACCTGGGGTGGGGTGCGGGCCTGGAGGGACACTCTCTCGGCCTCCCGCTCAGTCAGCTGCGCGAGCCGTTGCTTCGGCTCGGATCCCGGCCCATGCTGACCCAGGATGGGGCAGTACTGGGGCCGGAGTGGGAAGCAGTACTTTGTGTGTCATCATTTGATCCATAACGGGGGCACTGTTACTGTAGCACGTAAAACTGTCGTATTACACAATTGCATTATTGCTGCTAACGAACTATCGAACTGTCGTATGATGCCTGACCTCATTTGTGCCTAACGAACTTTATGCTTGGTGCGCTACGCACTGCGTTATTTCTCCCATGCATATTATGTGATTGTAACGTAGCGCATTGTATGATTTCGTCAGTACATAGTATCTGAGTATAACGTGGCGCAGTGTATTATTTCTTTATTGCACCACATAGGATTGTAGCGTGATGCATTGCTTTGTTTCTTCCTGGTACAGGGCATGCTGGTGGTGATACGCATTGCATTATTCCTTCAATTGCAAAGTACATGACTGTGGCGCTACATATGGCATTATTTCTCTGTTGCACAGTATAAGAGAATATAGTTACGCATTGCAGTATTGTTTCCTTATGCAACGTGTGTTTCTAGCAATACGACTGGTCTAACCTATTGGGAAACGGTTAGAGAAGAGCTTAACTGTTGGTTAGACGCGGTGGTTGGGATTAGAACCTACCAACCGACCGGAAAGAATACTACCCGTTCTTATATGTTGATTTTGTATCGTGTGGTCGTATCGTATAATTTCTTATATAAAGATTATACTCTTTTTATCAATACTCGTGTGGAGTCTATTTGTGATGACATCATGGGGTTATTGTGAGCGTGGTTGCACATACTGAACACTCGTGCCTTGGAGATAAGCCTGGCTGCTCGTGCCAAGCTACTAAGGGGGTGAGCAGGGCTATCTCAGACGGTGTCCTTACTTAGCCTAACGTTGAAGCGAGGGGTCGAGGGCGCACGCCTCCAGCATTTGGTGGCGGCGGTAAGCGACAGGGACCTCCACTTCCAACATTTGGCGGCAGAGCGGTGGGATTCGATCCTAATAGAAAGTAAACGCGCATGTGCACAACCACTCACAGTAATTGGTGTTCATCATAAATTGATTGTAGACCGCGATACAACAACATATTGTTTTTTGATTTGGTGGTTCTAAGTTTAATCCACACATCATGTCTCAGGGGATGAGCCAGATAGCCGGTGAGGCTGAGATTGCAGAATTGGAGTTTGACATTGAGGCACTGTTTACCTACAAGTTGATCAGTTGAGGAAATTCTGCAGGGCTTTGGGATGTCCCATGAAGAGTAGCGCCAAGAAGGAGGAGCTGCAGGTGGCCTTGAGGGCCTGGTGGGAAGCCAAAGAGGCTCAGGAGACAGGTGATGGTGAGGTGGATGAGGATGACCCAGGGAATGGATTTGGTCCACAGGATTTGCCAGTGGAAGGACCAGCCGGAGGGGCTGGTAGTAGCCATTCAGGGAGGAGTTTTTTACCAGAGGAGTTGGAGGAAAACCAAATGGTCAGGCTGCATGAGTTGGAGGTGTTAAAGCATAAAACTCAAGCAGAGGAGAGCAAGAACGCTCTCGCGTTGGAAGAGAAACGGCTTCTCTTTGCTCATGAGTTAAGCATGAGGGAGCTGGACATTAAGGGTAGACAAGCAGAGTCCAGTGTGATTGGTGGCAGCGCACCACCAGTGCCAGGAGGGAAGGTGTACATTCCCAAGGATTTAGTGCGAGATTACCAGAGGGGTGATGACATTTATGCGTGGTTCACGGCATATGAGATCGCACTAAGGATGAATGAGGGACCTGAAAAACATTGGGGGGCGGGCCTATGGAAACACTTTGAGGCTTCAGGGAGGGACGTTCTAACCCCCTTAGAGAGGGCAGGAACCCTGACCTATGCTAACATGAGGGAGGCTTTATGCCTCCGGTATGGGCTCACTCCTGAACAATACCGACAGAAGTTCAGGGCCTCCAAGAAACTAGAATACCGTACTTGGGTAGAATACGTGAATGAGTACACACGGGCACTGGATGGTTGGATGCTGGGCAGCAAGGTCAATGATTTTAAGGGCTTATGCAATTTAATCAGTTGGGAGCACTTGAGTAGCCTGTGTGTTCCAGAGCTGCGCCAGCATCTATTGGATAGTAAGCTGACTGATCCCAGTAAGCTTGCTGAGGAGGCGGACCGCTGGACTAGTACCCGAGTCCACAAGGGGATTGGGAGTGCCACTGCCAAGAGTGTGCAGGGTCCCCGCCGAAGGTGGGGGAGGACAAGGGTAACCACAAGGAGTCCCCTAAAGGGCCCCAAGGTAGTTCCCCCAAGAAAGGGTCCCAGTCTCCCAAGGCCAAGAGGGCCTGGGCCTTCAAGGGCAAGAAGGAGCCCCGAGGTCCGCCTACATGTTACTTCTGTAAGGAAGTAGGTCATATCTCCCCTAAGTGCCCCAAAAAGTCATCTGCACCCACTGGTGCTCCAACACCTGGTTTAGTGAGTGTAGCGTTGGGGGCGGAACTGAGTCCTTGGAATGGGGAGGAGCAAGCGATTATGACCATGGTCTCCTTGGGAGAACGCGAGATGGTCCAGGAAATCCCTCTGCCTGAGAACACTAAGAAATACAGGCAGTGGGTGACCATCAATGGATGGAGGGTGGAGGCTCTGAGGGACACTGGAGCCAGTTTGACATCTGTCAGGTGTCAGTGGGTGTCTGAAGAGCAAGTAATTCCCGATGTGCTTCACCCTGTAATGTCAGCAGACAATTCAGTGCGCCTCTGCAAGGTGGTGCTGGTTCCCTTTGAATGGGGAGGGGTCTCAGGTTCTTTGAAGGTAGTGGTAAGTCCGTCAATGCCTGTAGACTGTCTGATCGGGAATGACCTGGAGAGTTCCCCCTGCAAGGAGGTGGAGCGCCAGGCGCATTTGGAGATGTTGGGTCTACCGGAGTGGGCTTGTGTGACCACTCGATCTATGGTAGCAGGTAAAGGTATTCAAGAGAACCTGGAGCCTGAAACAGTGGCCCAGTTACCTGCCAGTAAGAGAAGCGGCAGGGGGCGCGGGAAACCGGCCCCCATGGTTCCCATGGTCCAAGAGGAGGCACCCTTGGAGGGGGATGCCCTGGAGCCTACGGGGAAACAAGTGGCTGAACTAGGGGACCTACCCGAGCTGACCGAATGGCAGCAGGATGGGGGGCCCTCCAGGGAGGAATTCTGTGAGGAGCAGAAGAAGTGCCATTCTCTTGTGGGTTTGCGGCAGCAGACAGCAAACCAGGCAGCAGGTGATCAGTCGGGATCACACTTGATTTACTGGGAAAACGATCTCCTGTATAGTGAGCCAAGGGTGGCTGAGTCGGGGTCAGCCCGGGCGCTGGTGGTGCCCCAGCGCTTCAGAGCCTTCCTATTGGGGTTGGCTCATGATGCACCTTTGGCGGGACATTTGGGGCAGGATAAGACCTTTGAGCGGCTTGTCACCCACTTCTACTGGCCCCAGATGCGCAAGAGTTCTGATACTCATTGCAGGAACTGTCAGGCGAGTGGTAAGAGTGGAAGGAAGCGAAAGGCTCCCCTCCAACCCTTCCCGGTGGTCAGCATACCCTTTGATCGGGTGGGCATTGACATTGTGGGGCCTCTGGATCCCAAGACGGCCATGGGCAACAGGTTCATCCTGGTCTTGGTGGATCATGCCACCCGGTACCCGGAAGCCATCCCTCTCCGGACGGTGACGGCCCCCGTGGTGGGCCGTGCACTGATGGGGATTTTCTCCCGTGTGGGGTTCCCCAGAGAGGTGGTGTCCGACAGGGGTACTAATTTCATATCACGGTATATGAAATCTCTGTGGAAGGAGTGCGGTGTAACTTATAAGTTCACCACACCTTACCACCCCCAGGGCAATGGTTTGGTTGAGAGGTTTAACCGGACCTTGAAGGGCAGGATTATGGGGCTGGAAGAACCCCTGAGGCGTAAGTGGGACGTCCTCTTGCCATGCCTACTGTTTGCCTATAGGGAGGTGCCACAGAAGTCATTGGGGTTTAGCCCCTTTGAGCTCCTGTATGGGCACCCGGTCAGAGGACCTTTGAGTTTGGTGAAGGAGGGCTGGGAGAAGGCTCCTAGTAAACCCCCCCAGGATGTATACAGCTACATGCTGGCCTTCAGGAACCAAACTAGGCGTTTCAGGCAGCTCGCTCAGGCGAACCTGCGAGCTAGCCAGGAGGATATGAAACGGTGGTACGACCAAAATGCCACTCTCGTTGAGTTTCAACCTGGGCAGAAAGTGTGGGTGATGGCACCAGTGGAGCCTTGTGCGCTCCAGGATAAGTGGACTGGGCCTTATGAGGTGGTGGAGCGCAGGAGCGAAGTGACCTACCTGGTGGACTTCCGGTCTCCTAGGAATCCTTTGAGGGTTCTCCATGTGAACCGCCTCAAACCGCACTTTGAAAGGTCTGAGGTGACCATGCTCTTGGCTACAGATGACGGGGCGGAAGAGGAGAGTGAACCCCTTCCTGACCTCCTGTCAGCCCAGGAGAAGGATGGGTCAGTGGATGGGGTGAACCTCTCGCCTACCCTGACTCCGGAACAACGGAGGGACTGTCGCCAGGTACTGGGTCAGTTCGCCTCCCTGTTCTCCCTGACCCCAGGAGTCACCACGTGGTGCGTCCATGATGTGGACACTGGAGACAGCCTGCCTGTGAAACAAAAATTTTACAGGGTAGCTGATAAGGTCAGGGCCAGCATCAAGGAGGAGGTTTCCAAGATGCTGGCGCTAGGGGTGATTGAGCCCTCCAGCAGCCCCTGGGCCAGTCCAGTGGTCCTTGTGCCAAAAGCTGCTGCGCCGGGTGCCACTCCCGAACTTCGGTTCTGCGTGGATTACCGGGGACTCAATGTGGTCACTAAGACTGAAGCGCACCCCATCCCCCGAGCTGATGAGCTCGTGGATCGGCTGGGGGCTGCCCGGTACCTCAGTACATTTGATTTGACATCGGGGTAATGGCAGATTGCCTTGACCGAGGGGGCCAACGAAAGGTCGGAGTTCTCAACGCCCGAGGGGCACTACCAGTTCAGGGTTATGCCCTTTGGGTTGAAGAACGCCCCTGCCACCTTCCAGAGACTGGTTAACCAGGTGCTGAGTGGGCTGGAGGAGTTCAGCGCCGCTTACCTGGATGACATTGCAGTGTTCAGCTCCATTTGGGAGGAACACTTGCGGCACCTCTGTGAAGTATTGAAGGCCTTGCAGAGGGCGGGCCTAACTATCAAGGCCAGTAAGTGCCAGATAGGGCAGGGTTCCGTGGTGTACTTGGGACACCTGGTGGGAAGCGGCCAGGTGGCGCCCCTACAGGCAAAGATTGATACCATCCTGGTGTGGGAACCCCCCAAGACCCAGACAGTAGTGAGGGCCTTTTTAGGACTCACTGGGTATCATAGACGGTTCATGAAGGGGTATGGCACCCTCGTTTCCCCCTTAACGGAACTGACGTCCAAGAAACAGCCCAAAAAGATGGTCTGGACCGATGCCTGACAGACCGCCTTTGATGCCCTGAAGACTGCTATGTGCACTGCACCCGTGTTACGGACGCCAGATTTCTCCAGAGAGTTTATAGTGCAAACAGATGCTTCAGAGCATGGGGTGGGAGCAGTGCTCTCACAATTGAACAACGAGGGCTTGGACCAACCATTAGCTTTCATTAGCAGAAGGCTACTTTCCAGGGAACAGAGGTGGAGTGCAATTGAATGGGAAGCTTTTGCTGTGGTCTGGGCGCTGAAGAAGCTGAGGCCCTACTTGTTTGGGATCCACTTCTTAGTTCAGACCGACCACAGGCCCCTCAGATGGTTGATGCAGATGAGGGGTGAGAACCCTAAGCTGTTGAGGTGGTCCATCTCCCTACAGGGGATGAACTTCACGGTGGAACACCGTCCAGGAACAGAACACGCCAATGCTGACGGTCTGTCTAGATTTTTGCGTCTTAGTGATGAGAACTCCCATGAGGGTGGGTAGTTCCCCCCACTTTTCGGCTGGAGGGGACACGTGTTAGACCTGGCATATCTTGGCGTGATTACCCTTGACTTTTTGCCTCTACCACCTTTGCTTTTAGATGCTTTGGGTACTTCGCCACTGCTGATCAGTGTCAAAGTACAGGAGTTCCCTGTGTAAAATGTATGGTGATTGGGTGGCCATGATTGGTATGTTTGCCTTACTAGTAAAAGTCCCTAGTGATGTGCAGTGTGTGCAAGGGCTAGTAATGCAAGGGCGCGCAGAGAAGGGAACTCAGGCCTTCAGTGTAGGGCCTGCGCGCAGAATGCTAAGTTAGCATGTTGTCCTGACAAGTGCAACCACTTGTCAGGCCTGACTTTCCCTTTTACATACACATGGGGCACCCCTGTGGTAGGTCTCAGGTAACCCCTGGGCAGGGTGCAGTGTAGGTAAAAGGCAGAACATAAACTGAGGTGTGTGTTATGTTCTGGCAGTGAAAAACTCTCCATTTCGTTTTTCACTGCTGAAAGGCCATTCTGCCCATAGGACAGAATGGGGGAGGCTAGGTGTTGTATTTGTTAGCCTAGTTTCCTGTCAGTTTATAATGGAGAGGTGAAGTTTGGTATGTGTGAACTCATAGTGTCATAATGCATCTTTCTGTAAAGGTGGTTTTGTCACTGTGTTTATAAACCACTCTTTTAGAAGTGGCTGAGTTTTTTGCTCTGAGCATTTCTGTGTGTCTCTGAAATGTGGATTGTCTGACTGGAATTGAAAGGTGAGAGGAGCTGGGAGAGGTCTTGACCCAGGGAGGGGTTGAGATGGCACCAGGCTGCCCTGCATCTGGAGAGTAGGGGGAGGAGAAGCCCGGGAGGCGAAAAGGCCTGGGCTGGTGCTATAAACCAATTGACCCATCTCCTGCTGAGTGATTAAGGATCCAGACTCCCAGTATCAAAGGGAGAGAGGTGACACTGGGAGGGAGACACCCAGAACTGATTTAGGGAGGGGTCAGGGACCCCTGAGCACATAAAAACTTCAAACACAGTAAGGGGTATAACTATGAGAGCTGAAACCCCTGAACGTTGGAATGAAACAGATATGGATTGAGACTGAAAAGGCTTGGACCCATTCTGTGGTCAAGAGGAACCTCTGCTAAAGAAGGAACAACTGAAGAGACTGTGGTGGATAGGCCAATCCTTGCTTCGTGTTCTGGGGCTGGTCTGCAGTTTTCTGTTCTAACTAAGGAAGAGGCTGTTTGGACTGTGCTTGGAGGCGCTGGGTCCCCCTGCTTGAAGAAGACTGTGCTTTGTGCTGTGTCTTGTAACCCCAAGGGCCCGAGGTGAGCTGGCTCCCTGTTTTGGAAATACAGGAATATAAAAGTTTCCAGAGAAGACTCTCAGATACGCCGTGGGTGCGTGTGCTCTGTCTAGCCTGAGACCTTCGCAAGTTGTGCCCTGTGATCTTGGGCACCTGGAGTTTCAAGGGAAACTCGGACGCGCTGGGTGCGTGTCGTGGTGCAGCCCGGGTGTTGGTGAGGAGCGCCTGGGCCTCGTGTGCACCAAGGAAGAAGCGAGACTCGGACGCGCAGTGTGCGTGTCGTGGTGCAGCCAGGGCGTTGGTGAGGAGCGCCTGGACAACGTGTGCACCAGCGGAAGAAGTGAGTCTCGGACGCGCTGGGTGCGTGTCGTGGTGCAGCCCGGGTGTTGGTGAGGAGCGCCTGGGCCTCGTATGCACCAAACGAAGAAGTGAGTTTCCGACGTGCAGGGGTGCGTGTCGTGGTGAAGCCAGGGCGTGAGGAAGAGCGCCTGGACATCGTGTGCACCGGGAGAAGAGGTGAGACTCAGACGCGCAGGGGTGCGTGTCGTGGTGCAGCCAGGGCGTGAGGATGAGCGCCTGGATATCGTGTGCACCGGGAGAAGAGACGTGGCTCGAACGCGCAGGGTGCGTGTTGAGGTGCAAGCGGAGCGTTGGTGAAGAGCGCCGGATTGTCGTGAGCACCAGAGAGGGGGCAAGTCTCGGACGCGCGGTGTGCGTGTCGAAGTACAACCTGAGGTGCTGGTGAGGAGTGCCGGGTAAGGTTGTGCACCAAACTGAAGTAAAGTCTCCACAGTGCTGAGGGCGGGTCTCGGTGTGGACCGAGTCTGCTGGAGTGAGGGCCAAGTCATCGGGGCCCTCGGAGTCCATCAGTAGCAGCCCAGACCGGCAGCCACAGAAAAGCTGAGCCGCCGGCCCGAGTCCGCCAAAACCTGTGACGGAGTTCTGGATCAAGGCCCAAGTCGCTGACGTCGGGGAGGAGAGTGGGATCGCGCCCCCCCCGGTAACATGGATCAAAACCTGGGGTGGGGTGCGGGCCCGGAGGGACACTCTCTCGGCCTCCCGCTCAGTCAGCTGCGCGAGCCGTTGCTTCGGCTCAGATCCCGGCCCGTGCTGACCCAGGACGGGGCAGTACTGGGGCCGGAGTGGGAAGCAGTACTTTGTGTGTCATCATTTGATCCATAACGGGGGCACTGTTACTGGATCACGTAAAACTGTCGTATTACACAATTGCATTATTGCTGCTAACGAACTATCGAACTGTCATATGATGCCTGACCTCATTTGTGCCTAACAAACTTTATGCTTGGTGCGCTACGCACTGCGTTATTTCTCCCATGCATATTATGTGATTGTAACGTGGCGCATTGTATGATTTCGTCAGTGCACAGTATCTGAGTATAACGTGGCGTAGTGTATTATTTTCTTTATTGCACCACACAGTATTGTAGCGTGACACATTGCTTTGTTTCTTCCTGGTACAGGGCATGCTGGTGGTGATACGCATTGCATTATTCCTTCAATTGCAAAGCACATGACTGTGGCGCTACATATGGCATTATTTCTCTGTTGCACAGTATAAGAGAATATCGTTACGCATTGCAGTATTGTTTCCTTATGCAACGTGTGTGTTTCTAGCAATACGACTGGTCTAACCTATTGGGAAACGGTTAGAGAAGAGCTTAACTGTTGGTTAGACGCGGTGGTTGGGATTAGAACCTACCAACCGACCGGAAAGAATACTACCCGTTCTTATATGTTAATTTTGTATCGTGTGGTCGTATCGTATAATTTCTTATATAAAGATTATACTCTTTTTATCAATACTCGTGTGGAGTCTATTTGTGATGACATCATGGGGTTATTGTGAGCGTGGTTGCACATACTGAACACTCGTGCCTTGGAGATAAGCCTGGCTGCTCGTGCCAAGCTACTAAGGGGGTGAGCAGCACTATCTCAGACGGTGTCCTTACTTAGCCTAACGTTGAAGCGAGGGGTCGAGGGCGCACGCCTCCAGCATTTGGTGGCGGCGGTAAGCGACAGGGACCTCCACTTCCAACAGGCATGCATCAGGGGTGAATATGGCAGGAAGAGAGTGAGGCATGCAGCAGGAGATAATGTGACAAGAAGGCTGTGAATGAGGTGTGCATTACTGATGAATGTGATGGGATAAGTGTGAGTGAGTGAGGCCTGCCGCATGGGTCAAGATGGCATAAAGGGAGCTGATGAGGCACGCAGCAGTGGCAAATGTGAAGGGAGGAAGTGGGGCAGTCATCAGCGGTGAATGTGTCATAAAAAGAGGGTGCGAGATCATCAGCAGGAGTGAATGTTGCAAAAAGGGAGATACTGAGGCATGCAGCAGTGGTGAATGTGGCTAGGTGAGTGTAGGGATGGAGAAGGAGTGGCTGTGGTATAAGGGGAGTGATTGAAACATGCAGCATGAACAAATGTATCACAAAGAGAGTGAGGTGTGCAGCATGAGTGAACTGGGCATAAAGAAAGTGAGCCATGAATGGCGTTCCCAATGGGTTAGTAAGGCATAGAGTGGGGTGAGTATCATGTGCATCAGTGATTTATGTGGAGTAAAGGGAGTGAGTAAGGTGAGCAGCAGTAATGAATGTGGTATAAAGAAAATGAATGAGGCAGTCAGCAAGGATAACTGCGGTGGGAAGGAAGGAGCTGTTCTCCACTGATGAATGTGGTGTAAAGTGTATGAGCGAGGGTCCCAGAAGGGTTGAATGTAACATGAAGGGAGTGATGCTCACAGCAGGGTTGAATGTGACAGGAAAGGAATGAGTGAGGTGTGCAGCAGTGAATAATGAGATGTGAAGGGAGCAAGGTGTGCAGCAGAGAGGAATGCAGCAGAAAAGGAGTGAGTGAGGCACTAGTAAGGTTTGCAGTGGGTGTGTAGGGTATAGAGGGGAGTACCGCATGCAGAATTGGGTAAATGCAGTGTAAATGTTGTGAGTGAGGCCTACAGCAAGAGTAAATATAGGAAGAGAATGAGGGAGGGATGCAAAAGGTGTAAATGTGCCATATAGAGAGAGAGGCGCCAGCAGTTTTGAATGTGGCATAAAAGGAGTGAGTGAATGTGGGTTGCATTAGAAATGAGCGTGGCTGGAAACAAGTGAGTAAGGCTTTCCACAGGGATAAATGAGGCATAACGTGAGTTAGTGAGGCACCATCACAGGTGAATGTGGCAGGAAGGGAGTGACCTGTGCATCAGAGGTGAATGTAGCATAAAGACAGTGAGGCATGCAACATGAGAGAAAGTGGCAGGCTTAGGTGGCTACAGTGGACTAATGTGTCCACTGTAGGGGCCTGTGTTCGATCTCATGGTCACAGGTTCAAATCCTGGCAGGCCCACTCAGCCTTTCATCCTTCTGAGTTGGATAAAACGAGTACCATTGAGTTGGGTAATAATAAACATCTGTTATTCAGCGCCAAGATACCCTTCTGGGTGAATTTGTGATTTACAAATACACATGTTATGTTTAGTGAAGTATGTCATAGGGCTTAATGTGGTTAGTGAGGCTCAGTCACAGCAAGGGTGAAAGTGGCATAAAGGAGTAAGTGAGGCATGCAACAGGGGTGAATGTGGCTGGAATGAAGCGAATGAGGTGTGCATCAGGGGTGGGTGTGGTGAGAAGAGAGTGAGTGAGGTCTGCCACAGGAGTGAATGTGGCATTAAGGGGGTCAGAGAGGGGTGCAGTGGAGGTGAATGTGGCCAGGAGGGAGCTCATACAACAAGGGTGAATGTGGCATAAAATAAGTGAGTGAGGCGGGCACTGTAAACCTATTAAGAGCTGAACATCGTCAGGCCAGAGTCAAAATATAGTATATACAAATATAGTCACTCCAGGCAAAATTCGAATGAGTAGCAATTCTAAAGGCTTAAATCTGGACTGATGCGATCCCCATTCCGGATCCATCTGTATTATACTTAAAATTGGTGCAGTAATACCACAACTTGCCCTCCCTCAGGTGAGCTTACCTTGTGGGATTTGTGCTGCAAAAATACTGCAAAAGGAACAAATGATGAACGGAATGCTGAACAATGCAAACATTCACCCTCAGTCTGGGTTTAATCCATCGTTCTTTTGCTCACCACCCCAGTTTGGACCCAGCCATATGCAAATCAGTCTTGACCCTGCTCCTCATGGAAACAGTCCAGCCCAAACTGCCAAGCCAGGTCCTCCCTGGACCGGAAACAAGCATCCCGGGACTGGTTTCGGGGCATCACCCCTCATCAGCCCATGGGGAACAGAGTCAAGACTGATTTGCACCTGGCTGGGTTTAAACTGGAATGGCATGGGGAGCAAAAACACAATGGATTTAGGACCAGATCTCTGTACTGGGGTGAATGCTTGACATTGATCAACATTCTGTCCATCAATTGTTCTTTTTGCAAAAATACTGTGCATTCCAAGTTGGAACAGGTAAAACAAGCAGTATTATCAGGTTAGCCCAATTCCAAAGTGCGGAATTCAGTATAGAGATATAATAACGCACGCTGCAGCTGTCCACATCGGTATTTACTGGATGTGGGATTACCTGGAATGAGGCCCTACATTGGAAGTGAATGCAATAAAAAGCAAATAAACTCAAGTGAACAAGCAAACATCTACACAATTTGCCATTAACTGAGAGCTGCAAAGATGAAAGAAAACATATAGGCGTCTATACCATAACGTTAAGTTGGAATATATTCACGTATCCACTGCAGGGAAATAGCTATTTCGACAATTATCTGCTGTGGCACAGATGGGAGATTTGACTACATGACTGAAATAAATCTAAGCGGCTCTGGCTCCCTGCAGTAAGTCATGCAGGAAAAAAGCAATACCATTATTCATGAAAAAAGGGAATGGAAGGGGAAATTTGTGCAGCAAAGAATAAATTCAGTGACCTCTGCTGCCTATGAATATTTAAAAAGAGTCTGTTAAGTCCTACTTTGTGGGCAACCACTTAATCTTCATTATGAGTTTAATGTCCTAGTTTGGGCTCGACAACAAATCCTTTTGGGACGATAATTTAGGGTAATTTAAATAAATGAATGATAAAAGCTTTACTCCTATGACCCATTTACAATTTTTGCCAATTCACATACATTTCCTTGTATTGTTTGGGATGCTTGAACTAATCTCAGCCACTCGGGGTTGCATCAGTCCTTTGATGTTTATGCTCACAATGCCATTTCAGATTAGAACATTGGAATGTTGAGAGCTCCACTGAAGACAATGGAGTGCTCTGGGCTTCTAACGGCCTGTAGAAGGTAGAACCCCGGAACATCAACATTTTAATGTTTGTTCACAGCTGTTGCTGTGAACAAAGGCCTCACGGGGCCCGAGGGGATTTCAACCCCCTCGGGCTCCGTTAGGCCTTTGGTTTACAAATGAGAACATTCTGCCCTCCAGTGGTGGAATGTTCTAATAGCCTTAGAGCCCTCTGTAGCGGGCTCTACCGGCCATTAAAGGCCCGCTCCCTTGTTAAAGGCCTGAGCCAAACGCTGGAGCAGCATTTAATGGCCAGTAGAGCCCGCTATGGGGGCTCTAAGGCTATATTAGATCCAGCCCTATGCAGATCAGTCTTGACGCTGCTCCTATGGGAGCAGTCTAGCCCCAATTGCCAAGCCAGATCCTTTCTAAACCAGAGTACAAGCAACCCATGACCGGTTTTACCCTAGTTGGGGCTCTTCAGCCTGGTGCAGTTTATTCCAGTGACAAATTGAGCATCGGACCCATGTGTGGGCATACATGTCTCACATTGGGTGTCACAGTGAGGTAAACAAAGAAAGTGATGGGTGTCATGCTTGAATTAGTCTCAGCCACTGTTAATCACTCAGGCTGCATTGCCAGTCCATTGTTTTTTTTGCCCTCAATGCCATCTCAGATTAGACTCAGCCATATGCAAATCAGACTTGACCCTACTCCAATCCGAACCATACTGCCCAAAACGCCAGGCCAGGTCCTCTCTGAACCGGAACACAAGCAACCCAAGACCGATTTCTGTCACGTACAAGTAGGTTTTGGGGAAGTACATGTAGGAGTAAATTCTCCTTTTCTAAATCGACCCCATAAACAATGTAATTTTTGTAGTGCTTTTATCCACAGTGCTTTACATAGAGCTTCTTTTTATTTCCCATAGAGCTTTAAATTCTTAAACTGCAGAAAAGCATTTCTTACACAAGACCCGGGCAGGTGAGGTCAAACGAATGCATGCTAAGTGCCCTGACTCTGAAAGTGGTACTTTAAAATCAAAAACTGAAATGTGTTGTTCTGGTGGTGGTGATGTCATATTCCACAGAAGCACTGCAGTAGCCAGTCTGCTGGAGGGCACCCAAAGGAGGTGAAGACGAGGGGAGACCCATAGTGTAGAGGTCTGACCCTACTTTGTTCATTAAAGATTTGCCCTTTTTGATTCGACAGGAGAGAATGTCAGTCAGATTACCTGCATGATCTGAACAAACAAGAAACTTGCGCGCGAGAGGCGGGGGCTCAGCTTGGGGTCATTCTGCGGCGATGCCTCCTCCGGCTGCAGCGTGTTCTGAAATGAATAACAGAGGACTTCATTTTACTCTTCCAAAAGATTATAGTCAACTATCAAATAGGTAAACTAAAAGGTCCCCAAGTGCTTAATTTAAAATAAGAAAAAAGCTTGTTGTATAGAATGTTGAGATTCCTTCTCGGACAAGTGGATGTCTTAGAATGCTGCCTTTTAGTACTGTTAACAACCGCATACGAGGGCAATAACACTTAAATAATGCTCTGAATGGAGTTTTCAAATTGGCTCAGATAATCAAAATGTCTACAAGACAAGCATGCGCAGATCTTCAATTCTCTTAGGGGACCCAGAACGCTGCCATTCCGCCACATTTCCCCCAATCCCGTAGGGATATATTAACCATAAGACCTGATCACCAGAGAAAGTCACCAACCTGTATGCACTGATTTTCACCAATGTGAGAGTGTAGATTTATGGCTTTCTGGAATTCACAAAACATTCCCAAGTATTCGCATGGAAAGCTGTCCAATGTGAAGGGTACCATGCACATTCCTGAGATGGTTATGTGACATTCCCAGGGACATCCTATTCCCGCTATCCGGAGTTCTCCATCGTGGAAAACTCCACACAGGGGGAAAAAGGAACTCCTGTGCAAAGGTTCATTTTTAGGTCTCGCACAGGCAGCGCATGCGCTGCCTCTCCGAGGCATCAAGTAATCAGTATTAGTGGTGAAACTCCACCCATTGCGTTTCTATTTGTTTTATCGCTTGCCATTGGTTAAATCTGGCATTGCTCTTCTTATCTCGCTCATTGATTGGCTGGTGGTCCGATACGTCACTTCCGTTTTGCTTCCGTTTTGCAGGAAGCAGCACTGACCAACTACAGTTTAGTTCCGCTGCTGGGCTGTTATATTTTTATTTAGGGACTACTTCCTTGTTTTGTACTGCTGCTCTTGTGCTAATGTGCCTGAAAATTGTCAAATGAAACTGCCCTCCCAGGAAACAATAACTCGACTTTGGAATGAAGCTGCCAGGTTTGCTCGTTTAAGTAACTGTCCGCGTGAAGATTTTCTATGGACACATTCCACCCAAGGTGTTATGTTATGTTATGGGAATTTTTAGAGCGCACGATTACCCGGAGGTGTCCTGGCGCTAGTTACTACTCCCTGAGGCTGAGCTGAAAAAATGAGGATTATTTATCAAAAAGCCAGGTTTTTAACCCCTTCCTGAATGCTAGAAGACTAGTAGCCTCGTGTGAATGAATCCGAAAGTGAAATGTCGCACTTACACCACATTCACACACGTACTAATATTGTGAGAAAAGGGAAAGGACGCGTGTCGAATAAGTCAAACCACGAAACTCTCGGGTTTGCAAAAAATGTTTCTAACTTCTTTAATATTTCATCAAACAGTCGAACCAAGAAACGCACCAACTTTCAATATTACTATAATATTAAAATAATTTTGTTTGTTTCGATGCCATTGACTTGACTGTGACCTGAAGGTGTCGGTGTTTGACGTGTCATATACCAGGTTTAATGAAACGAGTATCTATATGTGCGGCTGTTTATACCTATTAAGATACCACCAGGTCTCTCTCAGAAGCTGGCAGGAGAATACAGGCGCCATTTCAGCCCATCCTCCCGTCTCTTCCATAAGACAGGCAGCAGGACCGCGGTGTGAAGAACACATGCTGAGACAGCAGGGAGTGCTGTGCTCCTGTGAGAGAAAAGAAATGAGTCTGCGTCCCCCAGAATAGAGCTCCCGAGAGGCAGGAAGGGCCAGAGAGAGATGCGAGAGACAAATGAGAGACTTGGGGAGGGGTCTTATTTTCCATAAGACCCTTTCCCCACTACTCGCGAGGTGTGCCCATTTCTGCCCTGAACACAGGCGGAAGAAGTGAGAATCGTGACACAGGAACAAAATATCATGATAGTGTGGAGGAAACTCCAGTGTAGACTACTCAGAGCAAGTACACAGCACTCACAGAAAACCACAGTACAGCGCTGTCAGATAATACAAGCACAGTGTGCTGACAGATGGTGAGGATGGTGTACACACGGTAACGGAGGCGTACTCACCAATACTAACAGTGCAGCGCACTCACTCATGGTATACGTGAGGCATGTTCGTAGGTAATGCAAACGCACACGGTCACAGATGCTTGCAGCGTTGTGTTCTCACACTTGCAGTCAGTGCTGTGTACTCATGCACAGACACTGCCAGTGCAGATGGAAGGTGAAACTTCAAGACAACAGGATGTATATACATGCATTCGTTTATATGCACCGAGCACTTTTTTCACACATTTCACGGTTCACACTGATCGTTCTAATTAGATAGCACGGCTCCGTGAGATTATTTATCAGTGGAACGTGATTTGTAAGGCCCTTCGACTCAATTATTGATATACTATCAAGGGTATGGGGAGAAAACGTGGCATAACAGCCAGAGCTGCTGATTTTGGAACTAGGGAACCAGGTTCGAGTCTCTGCGTCGGCTCAATATCCTGTGATTCTGGGCAAATCACTTAATCTAACGGGCACAGTTAGAGTGCTGTACTCACAGATAATGCTAGTGCAGTGTACTCACACACAATGGATGTGCAGTGCACTCAGTTACCCACTCGCCTGCGCCACAGAATGTAGCATTGACTTGCAAATAACGGGGGCTTGCCATGACCCAGTATTCTGATACATGGCTGTGGGGGCACAAAGGCCTGTGTATGACAGAGACAAACCGTGTGCCTAGCCAAACGCCGGCATTTCGAAACGCATTTTTATGAATAAAGAACCCGATAAACATAGCGCCGCCGCATAACGATGAGAATGCAACAATTCCAAGTGGCATATGTGACAAACGGTCCACTATGTTTACGCTGACGTATAGAATATTTTCCAGGATCCTCTCAAACACAATCGTGATGAAGTTTACATTTTGTATTTTCTCCAAAATATGATTACACGGAGAGGGGAAGGTTGCAGTTATGTGGTTTAAAACAAGAATTCTGAAGCTCCGGTTTCTGCTACTCCCATGATACACTGTGTGCTTTGAAGGAAATAACTCTGTTTTCCAAAATCTGGGCTCCTTTCATTTATGTGGGATCCTTTAGAAGTTGGGATTTTTCCACATAAAAAAATACATTACTTTCGGATTCCCTCCATGCAGTGAGTGATCTGATCAAAACACAATAGCCTCTGAAACAAGCATGTGCAATGCAATAGGTCTCGCAATTAAGCGAGTTTGAGCTATTGACATTGCAAATAGCAATGCCTTTTATTTTTTTTATTTTTTTAAAAACATAAATAAAAGGCTTTGTCATTTACAATGCCAATAGCTTAAACTCGCGTAAATGCGAGACCTATTGCATTGCAAATGCTTGTTTTTGTTCTTTTTACCACGGCAAAAGAATTTTCCCCTACACCCCCAGCGGATCTTGGAGTGGTCTGATCCCCTTTCCACCCTGGAACTGGAATTGCACCAGCCCTTGGATGCAGTAAAACTCTGACCCCTTCTACAGAGGGAAGGAGTAAGAGAGAAGTTTATGAAGGCCAATAAACAGTAATGTTTGTGAGCGATGATAAATGTCCATCTCAGACCATGCCTTGAAATGCCCAATTCCCAACCCTTGAGTCAGATTTACCGGTGTCTGGAACAATGCACTCGTAGTGAGCAGTGGCGTAGCTAGGCACTCTGCCGCCCGTGGCGGTCCCTGCCTTTGCCGCCTGCGCTGAAGAGCGGGGGGGAGTGCTGGCGATAAATTCTGCGCTTGACGCACGGCAAGCGAATGTAAGAGCAGGGGGGGGGAGCCGCCACCGCCCCCAAAACTTGTGCCGTCTAAAGTAAAGTCTGGTCCAAGGTGAAGACAGGCCTATATAGTCAGATGCCAGGCTCTGAACATGCCCTCTTATAGATGTGATCATGGAAGTACCCCATTGGAGGTACCCTGCCTCTCTTTTATACTTCACTGTGTTCATTTATTAAGAGTTGTAAGGTCTGTCTATAGAACAGGGGCATCTTCCTGATCTGAAAATCACAGGCAAAGCTATCTTTAGTGTTGCTGGTGAGGTGGCCCATGCACCCAGGGTGTGAGGGGCCCTCTGCACCTTAAGTATGGCCCTCTTTTACCTCCCAGCTCGATGGTGGGACCCATTTTCCATGTTTACACTAGTCCCTATTGCACTTTTTCTACTCCACTCCTTAAAATGTTGGGTTGTGAATGTGATCACAGAAGAAGCCCTGTGCTACAGGCAGGCCCTCCATTTCCCCTACATGACCCTCGTGCATTTTAGTGAGTCAGCTGACAGATGTGATGTCAGTGTAGGTTTGGGCAGATGGATGAGGGTGTATTCAATATAGATTGAGGTTGAATCTATATCGTTGGTTTGCAGGGGTATTTATGCAATTTCTACCTGGGTGTATGCCTGGGTGCAATTTTCATTGAGTGAGTGTGTGAGTGTGAATATGTGTGTGTAATTTTCTGTGTTTTTGTTACTGTATACATTTCATTCTGTGGGTCTCTTTGAAATGGTTATGGGTCATCATGTTCACATTTGCATTTAGATGACAGTGTCTTCCTGCATGTGCAGTAATTTCCTCGATTTTAAATCACTGTCTTTTGTAGCTAATTTCCCAGTGAAAGTGGACAAGTTTATTCAATGGCGCTCAGATGCAGTAAGAGATTTGTGAGCAAGGTGCTGGATAATAAATTCTATGGTAATGTAAATGTGTGTGCCTTTGTGTACGTATGTATGTGCATGTTAAGCAAAAACCCAGTTAGGGAAAAACTGGAGCACTAAATATGTGCGAGAGCCCAGAGATGTGATGTAAAAGTATGTAGCATATTGGTGGGTGGTAAAACCCATCATGCAAAGCGGCTTCAATTAGTGTTTTGTGGAACAGGACCTCCGCCATAAATTGGCAGAGCTTCAGCATCACCAAACATGTTGCCCCCCCCCTCCCCCACACTGACAATGGGCACTGGAATTAAAGGGGAAAGGGAGGACCAATTTATGCATCTGGGTTTACTAAATTATGTGGCAAGAAAAGGCAAATTACGCGTCAAAATGCTTCACATTTTGTGATAGTATTACCTCATTATTTTACAATTTTTACACATGCAAACACTATCTGGTCAAATGTTTCACCTTATTAGTACCAGTTTAACACCCAAATACAGCAACAAGCAACAGAAAGATGACCAGTCAAGCTTAGCAAAGGGCCTTCCATTGTGCAACTACACTTGTTACTGAGTTTTAGTAACTTTTGATCCGTTTGAGCTAGAAACAACATTTGTTGTTATAATCTGCAGATTATACAGCAGACGATAGATTATGTGGCAAATGCAGCAAATCCATAATTATGCAGAAAACGCCACAGATGCAAAATTGGATAACTCTAGTGTAGCGTCGAATAACTTAAGAGGTGATGAAATTGCAAAGTTTCAGGTTTCTGATCCTCAGCTGGCTCTACCATTGAAAACACCTAGCCAGTGGCACAACAGGGAACCACTGTGGCACAAGCCTTGACCTATTAAGTGCATGGACTGCACCACTGATTATTTTCCACATGAGACCACTATGCAAGCTATGGAGGACGCAGTCAGAATAAGAGAAAAATGTCACTGAGAAACACTCCTTGACTTTCTTTTGTAGGAGGAAACTCAACTTTGAGGAGTCTTTCAGTAGAACAAAAAGTCACGTATAGGAGGCCCCCATTACATGGCATATCACTATGGATGTATTTTGTTTTGTTCTGAAACATTATTGTGTATATTTTTAGAAAACCTGTGGTGACTCAGCTCTGGGCTGACTGCTACCTTTGTCATCCCAGCAGGTTCGCAGAACTCCTGAAAAAGCAAAATCGCCTTCATAATGTAATCTAAAGAGGTGAGTCTTAAGACATGCTTCCCGAAGTGCAGGATGGATGGGTACGTTTTGATAAGGACAAGAATGATGTTCGACATTCTGAGATTGTAGATGGAAAATGTCTGCCTTTTTGTTTTCCTTTTTTGTTGTTGCTAGTCTAGTGAACACCTGGTTGCAGGGTGTCTTTTCTGGTGGCCATGTATGTGATACAGTGACACATGAAGTGGGCTTCAAGAGATAGCCATCCTGATTCCATTTGAGTTGGGGTGATATAGTCAAAGGGGCATATTATCTAAAAAGTGCGCTAAACATCGCAAAGCGTGTTTAGCGAGCACTTTTTTATCGCCAGGTATCGTCGGAATAATTTGCCATGCTGACGCTGTATTAGCGACATTTAGCGCTATGGCGATAATTATTCCAGCCATAGCGGTGTTTTCCATGAAACATCGCTGGTTTTCCAGCGATGTTTCATGGAAAACGGCGATAACCTTGCTGATACGACCCTGTGGTCGTATCAGCATAATCCACCCCCCCCATGTTAGATATGGCTAACACCTGCTAATTGCAGGTGTTAGATAAATGGCGATGACCCCGGTTAGCGCGACTTTTCACGTCGCTAACTGGGGCCATGGCCACCTTGCTAATAGGCGATAGGCCTGTTAGCGGGTGTTTCCCAGGTTTGTTCGTCGGGTACACCCACTTTGCATGTCATTAGCGATAAATATCGCTGACATGCAAAGCGGTAAAAACACGGGCGCTAATGCCCGAAAACTGTCTCTAACTGCTGTTAGAGACAGTTTGCTGATAGGGCGATAAGAATATCGCCGCTTTAGCGGCAAAAAGTGCCGCTAAAGCGGCAATAGTGCCCTTGCTAATATGCCCCAAAGTTCTTTGATGAGATGTGTTGCAGTGTGAAGGATGCCTTTCAGGGGAGTCGGTGCGGTATTGGGGAGACCATGGCACTCCTTTCTGCAGGTGTAATGTTCCATCTTCACCTCGATTTGTTTTTAACTTCTTCATTCTACTTGTCATGAGTGTTCATACGCCTGCTTATTCTCGTATTTATTAAGCATTTTCAGGAATGATGTGCAATGCTTTTTGGTAACTTCAGAGCGCTTTTTGCTTCACTCAATGGCCTAAAGGGCAATCAGGCAGCGCCTGAAATGCTGTTCTGACATGTCTGTCTATGGGCCATTTTTATGGTCTGGCTTGACGGTGCAGTTGTTGCCAGACAATTTATGAGTACTGAGTACCACTGGAGAGAGACTTTAGCTCCACCCACATGTTGGGAGCCAGGAATATGTGTTTTCATTGGGCAAAAGTTGTGTGCTTCTCCCAAAAAAGTGCTTGCCCTCCACCAGCTGGTTGAGCTTGAACCTTCAGGGGCATCTATAACAGTCTAATGCTGTAAACGTGTCTTTGATAACTAGATCATTTATGGTGTTTGTCTTTCTCTGGCAGCAGCACAGATGGGTAGTCACTAACCTACATGAATTTTTAGGTCTGGCTTGACAGTGCAACTATCATCTGACCTTTTAACCTACAGGAATATTATCCTACAGTCCATCGATTCCACATATGCTATTTACTTACAATGCTTCGCATTACCATACAACATTTCTTTAAAGCCAGACCTATTGGCATTGCCAAAGCTTGTTGTGGCTGTTTGAGGGCCTGTATTATGGTCTGATGGGCCAGTTTTTATGGTCTGGATTGACAGCGCAGTTAAAATGTGAGTTTAACTAGGAAAGGGCGTTGGCTCCGCCCACATGTTGAGAGTCAGGAGTACATGTTTCCATTGGGCAGTAGTTGCGTGCTTCCAAAAAATGTGATTGGCCTTCACACAGCTGTGATCATTTTACTTATGATTCCAGTTGCCTGAAGTTGAACTTTCAGGGGCACACACATGACACTGTAATGCTAATAAAGGGGCTGATTACGATGGCGGGCGGACTTGGTCCGCCCGCCACCCTAGCGGTGATTGGGACCGCCCGCCAGACATGCAGCAGTCCCACCAGTGCAATTAGGATGCGCCCGCCATACTGGCGGGCGCATCCTGGGCTTTCAACATTGCGGGCAGTGCTGCTGGCTGCAGCACCGTCCGCAATGTTGAAAGTGCTTGCACCGCATTTCCCTGCACCGCTTGGCAGGCACCACGAGGTGCCTACCACTTGGTGCATGGAAATCAGGGGGGTACCATGGGTACCCCCCAGTGCAGCGACACCCCCCCAAACAAGGGGGGCCCGCAACGGGCCCCCAAACCCAATCCCTGCCAGCCTTTCCATGGTGGCATCGCCACCATGGAAAGGCGCCTGGCCACACACATCCTAATATGGCGGACGGTGCCTGCTAGGCACCGCCACCATATTAGTGGCCCTGCTCCGCCCGCCAGGCAATCGGTGCGATTGCCACCGGCGGAAAAGTGGCGGATAGACTTTGCGTCCGCCGCGATACCCACCGCCATCCTAATATGGCGGTGAGTAAATCTCAATGTGATGGCGGAACGATCGCCACCGCCGGCCCGGCGTGGCGATCGTTCCGCCATCGTAATGATCCCCAAAGTTCCTTAGGTAACTAGATAATTTATGGTGGTTTTCTCTAGCAGAGATGGGCAGAAGGCAGTCATTAACCCGCATGGATTTTTAGGTCTGGCTTGACAGTGCATTCATAAGTCAGACCTATAGGCATTGCCAATAGTTTTTACAGTTGATTTCCCTGATATTACCACAAACATTGGCTTCAGCAAGCACAAATCCATGTAGTCTTACATACCTTGTAAAGCACTTATAGAAAGTATCTTTACAAGTTCAAAACGAACCCAATTTGCAAACATGGGCCACTTTTTAGTAGCCCTGGGTGGAATTTCAATTACACAGGAGTAATTTCGGTAATTCCATGTTCATCTATGACGCCCAATTACAAATAATTATGCGATTACTTCTCCTTGCATAATTAGGAGTAATTTGCGGGGGAAAATACTACTGCGAAGACATATTTAGCAAGTGCGAGCAGCTGCTCGCACTATTTGTGTTCTGCTGCATTTAGCACTGCTTCTTAGTGTAAAATGCATCCTTGCTTCTGTTTTGGACACAAGGGAGCATTTTTGTGCTAAGAAATAACACTACACGCAGAATTACTCTTCTTGCGTAATCTAGCAGAATTTCTGTGTAACACACAGAATTACTGAGTTATGCCTAAACCTACTTTTTAGTTATCTGATTTGCTAATGGGGCCACTTTTAATTTAGTGCCCAGGCGTCTTTTCTGTCCCAGTCTGACAATGACTGACTCAAATGTGTTTTATTCTTTTCCCCTGCCTTCATGATTGGTCCTCAAACCTTGTTAATCATCTGCTGCCCTGGAAAGTAGACCCTCCTACTGTATGAAGAGGACAGAACCTGAACAGGGATAATTACTTGTCAGCACTAGCTGCAAAGTTAGAACTGAGAAGAAAACGTTTGTGAGATGTGATTGATTTCAGACGTACTTACCCTGAGCGCTTTCAAAGTGTTACTCGAACTGTCCGTCTCATCCCGGCTGCCTCTGTGCATTAACCGGTTCAGCTTGACCAACAAAAGCTGCTGGGCCCTGCAGTAAATGAGACAAGACAAGATAGACATATTGTTTTTCAGCTGGTCCATGCCCCATGTGTGCAGTTCTTGCAAACAAGATCAGAGACACAAGGTTAGTCAATATCAATTCAGGATTTCATGTTTTGGTGTTCGATAAACTCTCCCAGAGTCCACTGGGCATTATCAGCTTAATAACGGCCCTTTTACAGAAGATGTGCACAAGAGCAAGGTAGATGGAAGAAGCAGGGAGAACACAAGTCAGATGTTGAAGAGAACTGATGGCATTGTTTGCATTTTACCAAGAGCTGGATAACAGCACAACACAGGCAGCATAAATATCAAACAACTGAGAAATTGGCCAAGCCGCATCATAATGAAGAAACAAACATTAGCAAAGCCAACAGCTCCGGCTTTTAACTTTATATGTTGTTCAACATTTGGCTTGGTGTATTTGCTTGGTTTTATCTGTTGTGTTTTTGCATGGGTTTTGAGGGTTTACATATGTTTGGATGGATGAATAAATGTATGTATGGCACAAGTATTTTATATAGCATGCACCAATGTTGATGTGTAAGTATGTTGCCAGATGCAAAGAAAATCCCATCACATGGACAGGTACTCTACTCATATGCCAGATATTGACTTACTATCCCCATGTACTCCAGATCCTCACATTATGTGCTATGCATTGCTCAAGGCCACACAAGGCAGTGCCGTCTCTGCTGGCAAGAGCAGGCCCCTTCAGGGCAATGCAGGGGTTTCTACTTATTAACCATTCCTGTCGATGAAGACAGCGCCCCACAGGGTAATACTAGTTATGTCTGAATGCTGCAATGGAAGGGATATCCCCTTGCCCTTTTTACAGGTTTGGTTTGACAGGGCAGATTTGGGTATTTTACAATTGATTAATGCTGTCATTATATTAAGCTTAAATAGAACACAAACAATCAAAGTACTATTTAAGAAACCTTCTGAGGCAACAGCTTTGAAGAGATGAAGAGCTTAGGCGAGGGGACTGAGTGAGACCAGAGACCATGAGGAGGAAACTGAAGGGCACTGCCAGACCAGAGGGTATGGGGGAGAACTGTGTTCAGAGGCAGAGTGGTGCAGAGGCAAGAGGAAAGCAAGGGGGGATGGATCAGGCCAGACATGAGATCAGGAGTTACATGACTGGTGAGAGGTCAATGGCTTGCCTAGGGAAAGCCCGAGTTGACATGGCAACTTCTAGTGCACACCACTGGCCATCAGATATGTGCCAAATCCCTCTCTTGCTCAGCAGTGTAGAACAAATAATGTCCAAGGTGTCTCTCAGGAACACGAGTAGGATGGCACAAGTGATGATCCACAGGAAAGGAAAGGGTTACAAAACTAGGAGGAGTGCAGGCTGGAGTTGGAAAATAAGGATGGCCGTGGTGCAGTGGAGGCACCAGGGGTAAAAGGATGGGAAAGTGACCACGCTGACGCTCCCCAAGGAGTTTGGGGGTTGGGGGGAGGGCAAATGACATAGAACTGAGCAGACCAAAAGTGGCATTGCCTACTTTGAACAAAAGTGGCAGGACCCAATGATTTTCTTGGGAAGATGTCGCCTTTGCTGCAACCGCTGGTGGGTGTCCTTTACTGATATAAAATATATGCCACTCCCTCAGGGCTCGGTACCTTGTGGTACTACCTCATCTGAATCACTAGTTCGACTACAACTACTTTGACAAGGTAGTTAAAAAAAAGAAATTGTATCACTTCCTCAAGCCACAACATAGGCCCTACATTGCTATCGACCCGACATTAAAGCTAACTCTACATTAACGTTAAGAGCATGGAATTACATTTTAATTATCTATAACGTAACCTTGACCCTAAATCAAATCAAATCAAATTGAATTTGGCTGCTACCCATTAACTAACCAGTAGGTTAGCCCATATCATATTCTTAAATGATGTTTATTTTAATAAAATGAAACAATAAACCTAACCAAAAACGAACCCTAATAGCTACCTAGTCCCAATTGGAAACAAGCACCCTAAGTGGGATGGGTATGCCCAGACGTGGGTCCCTTGCTCACTGTGCCACTGGATTCAAGCTAGCCTGGCTGATGAAGGGTAATACCCAGAAACCGGTCCCAGGATGCTTGTTTCTGGTCCAGGGAGGACCTGGCTTGGCAGTTCGGTCTGGACTGTTCCCCTGAGGCACAGGGTCAAGACTGATTTGCATATGGCTGGGTCTAAACTGGGGTGGCATGGTGAGCAAAAGAACGATGGATTTAACCCAGATCTCTTGACTGGGGGTGAATGTATGATTTATTCAGCATTTCGTCCATCATTTGTTTGCGTAGCACTTCTCACCCTAAGTGGGATGGGTATGCCCAGACGTGGGTCCCTTGCTCACTGTACCACTGGATTCAAGCTAGCCTGGCTGATGAAGGGTAATACCCAGAAACCGGTCCCAGGATGCTTGTTTCCGGTCCAGGGAGGACCTGGTTTGGCAGTTCGGTCTGGACTGTTCCCCTGAGGCACAGGGTCAAGACTGATTTGCATATGGCTGGGTCTAAACTGGGCTGGCATGGTGAGCAAAAGAACGATGAATTTAACTCAGATCTCTTGTCTGGGGGTGAATGTATGATTTATTCAGCATTTCGTCCATCATTTGTTTGCGTAGCACTTTTAGAAAGTTGGCATTTTTTCTGCCCTTAGCCCATTTGTGCCTGACGCCTGTCTTGGGTCGCATGACTGGGTGTAACTGACAGACTTTGTGAATTCCTCCCATGCAGTCACACAATAAAGGGTGTGTCTTAATGGGCACAGCTCCACTAGCCACTGAAAAGAGAGTGCTTTGCTCTCACACAAAGGACCTATCACCTCCACATTGTCACTGCAGCCAGCTTGGAGCCAGGGCAAGGAGTCATGAAATTCCATGCAATTCAAAGCTACTGTCTAGAAGCTTCTCCCACCTTCCAGAAGGAGGGCATCAGGATATAAAAAGGGGACCTCAGGCACCTAATCTTCAGTACACTTCTGGACCTGTGGACTCTGCCCGGAAGAAGGACTGTTGTGCTGCTGAAAGGACTGCTACTCTGCTGGACTGCTGCTCTACTGACTGCTGCCCTGCTGTGTTCTTCCCAGGGAGAGGAGAACTTGATCTGCAACTTCACCTTGAACCCAGGCCTACCAGAATGACTCCAAGGGATAGTCTGCTGGCCTCCTGATCTGAGCCTCAGGGACATAAAAGGCTCCCCAACATCCTGCACCAGCACCTGACCCAACTGAAGTACGCTCCTAATCCCTAATTGTGCCCCTCAGGTACTGGCCCTTGATGTTGCCTCAGAGAGCTGTATTGAAGTTTTTGGGCTCTTTGTGACCGCACACTGGCCCGTTCATGCCAAGACCTCCCCTCCCGTGTCGACAGCCAACACAAAGTTCCGGCAGCCGCCTCTCCACGCTAGATAGAGCATTGACAGCTCGAGAGGACCACCAATGTGAAGCTCCAGCAATGTGCGTCTGCGACGCCTGGCCTGCTCTTCGCACGACTCCATCAGCCTCAGGCAATGCTCTCCCTGCTCCTTGTGGGCCCCTCCACTACGAACAGGACTCTTGGCGCTGATTTGAGAAGGTAAAACTTTCAATGGTACTAATCTGGTGACTGTAGCCGACCTGTGCTCCATCACGGTTGGCCTGAACTTGTGACTTTGACCTGGTCTGGATATCCATAGCTGGCACTTTGTGATTTTTGGTGCTATTTTCACTGAAAGTTTTAAAAAATCATACCTTCGGTGCTACTGATTGGATATTTGTCATTTTGGTGTCCAATAATTTATTAAAATGTACTCTATTTTTCTAATTTGATGTGGGATTTTTCCTGTATTGTTTTTCCACTTTATTACGGTTTGTGTGCTGCATAAATATTTTACACATTGCCTCTAAATTAAGCCTGACCATTTTGTGCCATGCTACTCAGCGTTAAGCACAGGTTAATTTAGTGACTTTTTGTGGTTCACCCTGCAAAGGGTTGTGGCTGTTGCTTGACCAGGACTTACACCATAGTCAACCAACAACCCAGCTTCTCACAAAAAAAAGTTTCTGTTCCGGTGTGGCCAGCAACTAAAACCAACAGCTCTCTCATCAAAATACTATCAGGAGGAAACTGTAGCTGACAGAAATGAGCTCAGAAATAAACGTTTACTTTTTGACTATTTGTCTTGCCTGTGAGCTGCAGCATGTAAACCGAGGCAAAGGGCTTGAGAGAGAGAATTAGTGATGATTTTTCAGGTAAACCAGTACGTTCTTGGGTCCTATTTCACATAGCTATTTGCACATGTATCTTAACTTACATCTGCAAATAGCCTTTTTCCAAGCGAAAAACGATTGGAAGTCTCAAAAGTTGCCATTATATTCCTAAAAGGATTTGCTCTCATAAAGATTTTCATGTGAGAAAATCTACTCCTTTAAGTAGGAAATAGGAGTTTCAGGACGAGAATACTTCATGAGTTTGGGAACACCCACAAACTTGCACGTTTATGGATTTTGGTGTTGATGTGGGGTATTCACAAGGTCTTAATTGGCTCCAACAATGGAAAAGGCTTGACATTTTCATTTACTTCTTACTTCTGACATTGGTAGGAGTAAATCCATTTCCTGGGTGGGAAGGAGAAAGTAATAACCTTGCCAAAATTGGCTGGAGCATAGAGAAAGGGAAAAATAATTCTCTTGAGGGGAAAAAAATAGGAAAAAGTAATTGCACAAATGTTATGGCAACTCACTGTGCACAAATGTGTGCTATGTTTAATAGTTCATTAGAAAATGCCTCCACACAGTAGCAATTGCAAATTCTCAAATGTTTTCCAGGAGTAAGGCAGAAAATTCGCAACCCTGCATGATTTCCAGGCATGGCCCGGGAAAACTTTCCTATACAAAGTTGTACATATTCAATTGTAGATGTACTCTTATTTTTTTTAGCAGATTTCAGTCATTGATGCATAGTCTTACACCTACATATGGAGGTCTTTTTCAACATGGGGGGTTATCCGCCCGCCACCCTAGCGGTGCTGGGACCGGCCGCCAGACGTGAGGCGGTCCCGCACCGCTAATTAGGATGCGACCGCCACCCTGGCGGTCGCATTCCGCATATTTGACATTGCGGCGGGTGCTGCTTACAGCAGCACCCGCCGCAATGCCAAATTGCCATGTTGTGCATTTCCATGCACAACGTGGCAGGCACCGCGCAGTGCCTGCCACCATGTGCATGGAAATGGAGGGGGGTACCATGGGTACCCCCCAAGTGCACCCCCACCCCCCCTGGGGGCCCGCAACGGGCCCCCAAAGCACATCCCCGCCAGCCTTTCCCGCCATGGAAAGGCCTCTGAATCCCTGCATCATAATATGGATGGCAGTGCCTGCTAGGCACCGCCACCATATTGTGCCCCTGTTCCGCCCGGCCGGCAATCGGAACAATTGCCGACCGGCGCAAAAGCGGCGGACGCACTTTGCGTCCGCCGCGATGCCCCCGCCATTATAATATGGCAGGGGGTAAATCGGGTTGGGATGGCGGGCGGATCGCCACCGCCGGCCAGGCGATGGCGATCCGCCCGCCATCCTAATAACCCCCTTGGTGTGAACCAATCAGCTCATCTTCTGCTGTCTCCACAAGAAGATATGTAATTTTGTGAATCGTGATATTGGCTCAGCACAGGGTTCACTTTTTGCGCTTTAATTTAGACTTCAGTACACAAAAAGAACAGAGAATGTGGCCGAGCCAGGAGTGTTTTAGGTAGTACCACATCACTAATCATATTCTATTATCGTAAACATATGCACCAAAGCATTACTGAAGCATCTTTAAGATTCATGTGAACAAATCCGTGATTTTTGTTTACACAGAACCTTCTCAAAGATGCCCTATGCATCTGCTGAGTTACCCTTGTATAAAACTCTGTGAATACGTTCAAATATGATTGGTATAAATTAGGGGAGATGGGTAAAGTCAAACAAGTTGCAAAGTTGGGGCAATTTGGATAGCTTTGCACTGTGTGAAAAACATGCAAACGTACTTGTTTTTCCTGACCATTCCAGGCAGTTGGATGCCCCTCCCAACACTGACAGGACATCAGGCTATTAGCTCTGCCTAGATTCTCAGGCTTATTTGTCATGTGCTGCTCCAGTTCAGGCTTTTTCTTTGAATTCTGGGCTTTGTAGTTTTGTTTCTTCCTTTACATAACAAGACTAAAAGTCCCAGAATTCAAAGAAAAAAACATGGATTGGAGTAGCACATCACGCATGGACCTGGGAAACTTGGCAGATATGGATATGGAATTGTGTTTTCCAGCTGTCACATAGGGCTTCTTTTCCCTGGGTGGGAGACGGAAACATAACAACAGTCACTCATCAGCCCTGCCATATCCTTTCCCTGCTGCCGGAAGTCCCGCCCTGACTTCTCCTTTTAAGCATTGTGAGAAGAAGAGAAAAACACATCAGCTGCTGCTCCATCACTAAATCAAAACCTATGTGACTTACAGTTACACCTGGAGGTTTTATCCATGCCCTCCACTCTGTTTTAATTTAGATTTTGGTCGACATTGTACTTACCTGCTGTAGCTGGGGATGGTTCCTTTATCCAGGTCCTTGTCGCTGAATGGATCCACCCGGGCACAGAACCACTCATACTTCCCTTGATGCATGGTGTCCAAGACGTGCACGATCTCATCACACTTCAGCGACAGCGAGCAGCAGTCCAGCTGGCTGGAGATATTCAGATTCAGACGGATGTAGAACGAGTCCCCGGAGACCACCTGTCCGGTCTCCATTTCCTTCAGGAGCCTACTGTAACCTGCAGAGAGTAAGGCATGGATTTGACCAAATGGGAGAAGATAATTGATCATTTGCCTGGGTTGTTGCCTACGATCTCAGCACCTGAAGTAATCTGTATGGGGGTATAAAGTAATGTATCTATGAAGGGGTAACTCTATAGTGCAAATCTAGCTAGAGAGAATGTTAATTTAAGGACTCTGGCCCAGATTTACTAAGATTTTGCCTCAGGGTTGCACCACTTTTGTGTCGCAGCCCTGTCACAAAATCAATGTTGGGATTTACCAAGCCATGCAAATCAAGATTTGCGTGACTTTGCGTGCGTTTTTTTCCCAAACGTAATGCAAGGCAGCGCAAGCCACCGCCTTGGATACCTTGTGTCGGGTAGGCATTAAATAGGTGGAGCATGGGCGTTCCTTTCCATCCACCCATGTATTCTGACACAATCCCATATTTTTTAAAGCCAGTAAATATGGGTTTGTGTCAAAATGGTGAGCCTGCCCGAGGCTGCCAGACAAGGAGAAATATCTTTATTTCTCCTTGTTACTTCCTCTTTGCATTCTGCGGTAAACATACAGAGAGGAATCAGCATCCAAGAATTGTTTTTGTGCTGACACAAAACCTATTCTGACCACGACCCAGGCAAATTCCCTTGCTGTGTTTCACTGAGTCAAGGTTTAGTAAATATAGCTTTCTGATTGGAGCCAGTGTGTTATGATAATCTGAAACGTGGAATTTGCCAGCAGAGCATTTATTAATGCTATTATATTTCCATTTTGACTTCACCAGATCATGATTGCAATACGGGCACTATTCTCGCCTACTGATAGTTTCAATGTTTCTAGACATGCTTCACCCTGCCCCACCCTGTTTCCAACTTGAAGGCCTTAATATCTGGCAGCAGAACATCTACAAAATTGTAAGTTGGATGGCAGGACTTGACAGGACTTAGACACCTCATGACTGAACATAAATTGTTGGTCACTCTTTTTTACTGGTGTCGTTACACCATTTGAAAGTTTTCCACCACCTAGGCTGGGTGTGCATGCTCCAATAGGTACCCCAGTCCTGGTTAGGGTTCTTAATACTGTAAAGTTAGATGGCACACAAATGTGAAAGTGGACAATTTTTTCATAGACTTGGGCCCCTCACCAAGACATACCTCCCTTCAAATGAAATGGGCAATAGATGGGCACTCAGCTATCATCTGAGCAAAGCAGTCTGCTGGAAGCATAGAAGCTGAATGAGGGCCTTATTATGACTACAGCAGTCCATTGGACAACCGTAGTTGTGATGGCGGTCCGTGAACTGCCAGCGTGGTGATCCACTCGCCATATTCTGAGTATGGCGGTCAGACTGCCACAGAACCACTGCTACCGCCACGGATCCGTGATCCCTGGCAGTCTTGCAGTGGTGTGAGGCTGGTAATATGCTGGCGGTGCCTCTGTGGCACCGCCAAGCATATTACTAGTTTCCTCACCGCCACAGTTTTCATGGTGGTGCAACTGCACTGTGGTACTGAGGAAACTAAGGGGGCCCTGCTCGGCCCCCTGTTGCTTCTGCGCCAGGGTATGCATGCAGGGGGGTACATGGTGTGCCCCCTGTATGCATGCACCTCCAGTCCCTGCAGGGTATGGACTTAACAGTCTATGCCTACAGGAACGTGCAATGGCGTTCCCATTACCATGCCTTGCTAGGGCTCACATATGAGCCTTAGCACGGCACCACCGTGGGTCATTCGCCACAGGACTGCCCGACCTGGAATCCAGTCGCAATCCAGCATTCGGTCTCATAATGGGTTTGGACGGTCTTGAAGCGGGGCGGGGCGTGGTGGCCCATTCAAAGACCTCCAAATTCATAAAAAGGCCTTAAGTGTCTTATAAAGGATGGAGCTTGTCCTACAATGCCACTTAACAGGACCTTGTCCACCCATTAACAACTCCACAGGCTCACTTTGCCAGCCACATCATCTTCAAAGTAGTAAACTTGATACTCTATCATATCTGGCAAGCGGGCTTAAGATGCATGGTGGTCTTTGTAACACTCACAGGAGCAGAATAATCAGGCTCCTGATAAAAATGCAGGAAGATGAGACCAAGCCTTTTATTGCTATGCTCCAAGGATCTTAACTTCCCCCACCAAAATCTGATGAGCTTCGTCACACTGCTTTTCAAGAAGGAATGGTAGACTGTATTCTTCCAACAACATCTCACTTCTGCATAGCGCCCAGGAATGATTGATCCCTGCTGGTAATTGACCTAAGTGATTTGAGAAGGTGAAAGATTACTGAACTGCCAAGTTGTTCTGTTGCAGCAAGGTGAGATCTGCATCCAAGGTGAATCAGAGGTTCTTCAGAATTGAAACAAATACTTGAAGGACAACGTTTTAATGGCTGCTGAAGAGTAGGAGTTGAAATGTGAATGACCAAATTACGGGATTAAAAATATTGTATGACATGAATGTCATGTCAAAAATATTGTAACTACCAGAATATCGTGGAATAGAATATCTAAGGTAAGCATCTAATATATTTGTTATATTGTTTTTAAGAATATCAATGTATTTAATATTGTTTCCTTTAATATAGTTGTAATGAATATCTACTTTTATTATTTTATATATATATATATATGTATGTATATATATTAATATATATATGTGTATGTTAACTTTAACTGAAAGCATGCTAGTATATTTGCTATTCATTTTTTAAAATATAGTTTGTAATTTTAAATGTGTGATTATTTTAAATATAATTAGTAATTTATGTAGTAGTATGTTATAGGATTTGTAGTGGAATTGGTTGGAAAGTTAATTCAATTATAATTTATCTCATTTTAATGTCAGCTATTTTTACTGTTAGTTAAATAGTTTATTTATTATTAATTATTTAAATTGTTTAATTGCTCTTTTATTTGTATAAGTTTCTTTTGTTCTTTTTTAATTTATGTTAGTTATTTATATTTTAGAAAAGGTTTGTTGGATTTGTAGGACAACAGGGTGGAATGTTTAGGGAATTCTAATTAGTTTAATTAATATGTAAATTGTTATTGCAAATTAAATATTTAATTGGTAATAATTTTAAAATTGTTTAACTATTTCATTATTTTGTTTAATTAGTTAAATTTGTAAATTATAATCTTTATTTTAATTTATATATGTTTGCAATTTATATTTTAGTAGCAGGTTGTTGGGCTTGTATGGTAATAGGGTAGGAAATTATTAAAATTATATTTTTTTCAATTAATTGTTAAACTAATTTTTTTATTTATATTGAATTAGGTATATTTTTACTTGTTTATTTATATTATTTGTTTTATTTGATTTTAGTAATTTATTGTTACGTTTTTAATATTAATATTTGTAAATGTTATTGTTTTAGACTTTAACTGTTTAATTGATTTAGTTACGTAGTATTTTTATTTAAACATTTTTATTTCAATTTGTTTGGGTGTGTGCAGTTTTTGTAGGTTGTGGGGGGATTAATTTAATTTGAATTATTTTTTTTGTAATTACTTTGTTTCTTTTTTAGTGTATTTTGTATGCATTTTTAATTAAAATATGATTGCAAAATGCATTATTTTAAAGTATTTCAATGTTTCTAGATAATAATTATGAGTTGGAATGGTATATCTAGTCCTTTTCAATTTCAACACTTTCCCTATTGTTGCCTATATTGGAGTGGGAAAAGTCAATGTAACCCCTTGAAGTCCAACACTTTCCCTACTATTGCTTAGATTTGAGTGTAAATAGTAAATCTAACTCCTCTGAAGTCGAACACTTTCCCTACTGTTGTGTAGACTGGAGTGGGAATAGTAAGTCTAAAACTTCCAAAGTCCAAAACTTTCCCTACTGTTGCTTAGACTGGAATATGAATAGTAAATCTAACCCCTCTGAAGACCAGCACTTTCCATACTGTTGCTTAGACTAGAGTGGGAATCGTAAATCTAAAGATGCAAAGTCCAACACTTTACCTACTGTTCTTTAGACTGGAATGGGAATAGTAGATCTTACCCCACAGAGTCCAACATTTTCCCGACTGTTGCTTAGACTGAAGTGGGAATAGTAAATCTAACCCCACCGAAGTCCAACACTTTCCCTACTGTTGTTTAGACTAGAGTGGTATTAGTAAGTTTAACCCCTCCGAAGTCCAACACTTTCTCTACTGTTGCTTAGACTGGAGTGACATTAGTAAACTGAACCCCTCAGAAGTCCAACAGTTTCTCTACTATTGCTAAGACTGGAGTGGGAATAGTAAGTTTATCCCCTCTGAAGCCCAAAGCTTTATCTACTGCTGGGTGAATTGTAGTAAATCAAACACCTCAGAATTTGAAGAGTTTCCCTAATGTCGATTTGAGTGAATTCATGCAATTTTTAGTATTGCTGTTTAATTTTATCTTTTTTTATATTTTGTTTTTTAAAATGTTTAAATTACTTCTAGAAAAATGTCTTTATTTTTTACTTATGTTTTCTGTTAATGGTTTTATCAACTTTTTAAATTGGTGAAATATTGTTATATATATATATATATATATATATTATTTCTATATTTAGTCTATAGTATTAAATAAAAATATTTATGTTTTTTTAAATACCTAAATTAGGTTACATATTTTGTTGGTTGTACATATTATTGCTAATTTCCACTTTATTTTACTCTGTATGTGTGTTATATATGTGTTATATGTATACATAAGTTATATATATAAATATATATATATAACTTTATATATATATATTTAAATTTATAAGTATTTAACATTATATTATTTTTAACTAATTAGCTTCTTTACATAAATTACTTTAATGTCGATACTTATTGAAAAAAAACGTTAGAAGTGTGGAAACACCGTATTGTAGTAATTGATATTTTTGACATAATATTTGTCTCTATCAGTACTTTTGTTTACGATATTCTGTCAGACAACCAGCTGGACTACTTCCATGTCTTTGGTTTTGTTGATATTCAGCTTTAGACAGTACTTGGACACCCATTCATTAGATGCATTAAAAAATGCGGAGGTCTAGTGTGCAGGCATTTGAATGAATGGTTGTTCTGCTGTCAGGATGACCTGTGTGACATCTCTGTACTTTTAGTAGGTCAAGACAAATAAATGCATCAAGTTTGGAAGGGGGCTGATGTTGATGTTAAACAGTAAAGTTGCTATAGTGATCCGATGCGTGACACAATAAAGAACAGGATGATTGAGAGAAAGGTAAGAGGAACAAGAGATCCAGTTCATTGTCCCATCCTGAACCTTATCTCAGAGATGCAGGGAAGGAGATTTGGATGATGTGCCATGCTAAAGAATAAGAGCGGCAGCCCAATTTCTATTTGTCTGTTTTATAGCAATGAGAAATTAATCTGACCTCTAACGAAGTTGGACACCAACTTCGCAGCTTTGCAGTGGCGGCTCCGCCACTAAGGCGTTGCCCCACTGCTCTTCAAGCAGGCAAAAAGGAAAATTAAAATGATAATAAGTTTATTATCATTTTATTTTTCATTACTGCGGGGCTGTGTTAGAGCAGGTGGGCCTGGTGGCTCAGGGAGAAGGAGTGGTTTGTGCACACTTAAGTGCCCTTGACTGCTTGGCCGGCCATCTTGTCCCAGCCAAATAGTCTTGTGCACTTTGCATATTCCCCACCAAGCTGTCATGCACAGCCTGGTGGGGAATATGCACAGGCTCCCTGTCCACGTCTAGCGTTGTGATTGGCTCAGGAGAGACTGTTTGCCCGGGTGCTTCCTGCAGCTTCTTCCGGCCTGGAGTCAGGAAGAGATGAGAAGCGGAGATGGAGGAGAGGCGGCGGAAAAGGTAAATGTTTTTTTAAAATATTTTTCAACTACCCGCCCCCTCTGCCCTGCCACCCCCGTTCCCTACCAGTCGCCACTGTAGCTTTGGAAGTCATCAGTCTCGATGTACTCCATTAAGTATAATTGCCATGGTCCCTAATTTAATATTTCAGACTCCTTAAGTGAAACTTTGAAATAAAACACTTTGAAGTCATTGGGAAAGGTTCCAGAGTCAAATTCTGCATTGAGAATTGTTTTGGGCAATGTGGAAGCAGAGGTAGAGCTTCGGTTCATAGAGCTTCCAATCAGAGGGGATTTTGCATTCTACTCTGGGCTGAACTGTATATTATGGGGTAAGGACAAGAATTTATTTACATTAGGTCGGTTCTGTCTGTAATGGCATATAGGTGCTAAAAATAAAAGCATGAAATGTACCATATGTAATTTTCAGTGAATTGTACAGATTAATTCATGTTCAGCCATTTGTTTGCTAACTTTTATCAATCTGTGTGCGTAGTCCGAATTGTTGAAGAATTGTTGAAGAATCTGTGGCAAGGTAAAACCAATGCAAGCCCATAGAGATGCATGTCAGCTTCTGACTGTGCATTTCTCCTGAGAAGTACAGCTAGCGAACTCTGAGTTTATGGTGTATCCTAAACTTTGTAAATACTTGACATGACTGTTTATTTCTTCTCAACTTCTTGCCATAGGTAATAATTTTGTCTGCCAATTTCTTCACACCAATCATCCAATATCTTTTTGAGAACATTAATTCAACGGGCCCTCACTTTTGACAAAAACTCCCACATGTAATTTGATTCCATTAGATTAACTTTTACATTTACCTTTTATGCCTTGCTGAGAGCATTATGGTCATTTTCGTGCTTCCAGGTCATAACTACATTATCAAATGTGTGCCAATCTACTGCTCTCAGCAAAATGTAATCAATCACTATTGAACATCCTCACGCATCATGCGTCAGGGTATTGTGATCTTGGGTGTCATAAGAACTGCAGGAAACAATTAGGCTTTCATTTAGACAAAAGGAACTCAAACATTTACCACTAGGTTCCATTTTGTGAAAATTATGCATTAATGCGGGGATACCAAGGGTATTTTTCCACTTGAGCAGGTCCCCCTCTGTCGCGCCCCATTTGCCACGTTTGCATTTGAAATCCCCGCAAATCAGAATCGTTGGGTTTATATTCTGCTGGCAGTTTTATTGTGCCACTGATATTCTGAAGCCAAGATGCAAAACTTGTCATCGTCACCTGGAAGAAGTATTTATTAACAAGCCTTAATAGTGAAATATGCAAAAGTGTGCTCTCTGACATGTGCACATAAATGTGAGAGAGAGCTGGTTCCAGTTACATGCTATTGTGGACAATGTATTGTTCCTTTTTTCTATACTCACATATTATAAACAAACATAGAAAAGGGCCAGTTAGGGCTAAAGACCTGAAGAATGCCAATTACCTTTTTAGGCAACAAAGTGGCAGAAACATGTCGACTCTTCATTTAGACATGAAGGGGAAGAGAGTAAGCCCCTTTTTCGTTTAGTTTTTAACCGTGTGAAGGGGCAGTAGAGATACAGAGGAATAGAGTTACCCACCGTCAACCAGTTTTATTTTTCCTACAACTCAGCCCTAGAAAAGTATGAAACAATCATACTACTCTCTCATTTAAAGAACGTTGCAAACAAATTGTCAGCAACGAAGAGCAGACCCAGCGTCCTCTTTAGAAAAGACCAAACAAGCAATATAAACAGGAAATTAGTAGGTCCTGGACACAGGCATAAAATTGCTTTTGATAGATTCACCTACGAGAATCTATCTATATGTATTTCAACATTCAGTGGGTGAAATGTATTCTGGTATCTGGTCTCTTGCCAGGCAATGAGTTGTACTTAGAATGGGAGGTCCCATTCTTTGGTGTTCTTTCATAGAAAAGTGAGCAATCTCCTACTCTTTCTTGGAACATGGCACTTCTGACACAGATGTTTCGTAGAGAGAAGAATTCATTTTGACCGATGTTCTTGATGGACTGGCTTGCTTCCTTTCTGACAGGTCGAAGCCAACAAATCTGGATTCCTCCTTTCTCCTTGAAACCATATGAACTGACAGTGGGAGTTCTCCAGGGCTCGGCATTAAGTCCCACCTTATTTAATCTGTATCTCACTGCTTGCTGAAGCCCTTGGGGCAAAAACTATATCATACGCTGACGATATGCATTCTCTAGTTATTTTAGGAGAATGCCTTTATGCTGGGCTCCTTCATAAACAAGCTCTATACAAGACTTCCTCACTCTCTTGGTCCTCGAATCAAGTTGGCCCAAAATGCTGCAATGTGCAAGATTTTCAAACTAAAGAAAATCAGCATATAAATCTACTGACATGACGTGCTACTTCTATGATAGCGGATTTGTTCCACCATAGGGTTAAAATGATTTCATTATATTGCACCACAGAATGTTCAGGCCTATGTTTCTCAATTCATTATTGCAATGAAATAAATATGTACATTTTTAATCTTCAGTCTGCCTGGTGACCAGGAATTGCAGAAAGCTTGCTTAGTTATCTCTGCTGAGTTATGACAAGATGTCATTAGACCTTCATTTGTGTTCTCTGCTTCTTCTGTTCTGTAAACTTCACAAGACTAATTTTTCTGAATTCTCCTAGACCTGTTTTAGTTGTCATCCTGGATAACTGAGGTGTGTTACTATTCCTATACATATTCTGTCTGCTAACGCGTTGTCCACCGTCTTGTGTTAACTTAATAAATATAATTAAGAAATTGAATTAAATCAAGGGAAAGCATCGCTTATGATAGCTGGCCGGCATATAGTCATCCAATGCTTTGTCAGAAAAGGGAAATGATGTGTCCACATAAGTGTTTTACATTCAACTTGCCAATCATAATATTAATGCCAATTAGACCAAATATGCTGGAGGGAAATTAGAGGCAAGATGTGTGGAAAAGAATGAGACACCAAAGAGAGAAAGGCGATAAGCAGTGGTGGTTGGTGCAATAAAATGTGGAAAAGCCAACATCATACTAAAGTTTCCCAGTCTTTTTTATTAATGGCATTTATTTAGTGCAGTTCTAGACCTGGAGGACATATATTTGCTTTACATAGGGCAGGAATACATGTGCCACAGTGTGTGAAGTTCTGAAATCTGCTGACTAGCAACTCTGAAAAGTTATTTGTAAACTTCTCAATATTTGTGAACCATGCATAGTTAAGATGGGGGTAGTTCAGTGATTCCCCACCACCAACTGCTCAACGCTGGGAGGACGTCAGAGGTCGGGGAGCCACTGAACAAGTCGGC
The DNA here is from genome assembly GCA_963921515.1 of Calotriton arnoldi. Classification (NCBI taxonomy): domain Eukaryota; kingdom Metazoa; phylum Chordata; class Amphibia; order Caudata; family Salamandridae; genus Calotriton; species Calotriton arnoldi. The sequence continues at coordinate 516,001 of CAWUFW010000872.1, forward strand.
CAAGTGGAAACTGTCTTTAGCCACTACCACATAGGGGTATGAGACGTCCTAAGTGATAGTGGTTAAATAAAATGCCAATGGTAAGTGTCCCCCATACTCCTCTCACCCCTGGAACCATTTACATCTGGTGTACTCTCACTGGCCACAGTTTCCTGACTCTCCTGTTCATCGACTCAAGTGCCCCCCAAAATGCTGCAATGTACAAGATTTTCAACCTTACCGGAAGATTGCCCTAGCGCTAGTGCTGGATTTCCTTGTCAAATGTGAAGATGAGTAAATATAAGATGTCTCCACTGTACATTCTTATATTCCGATTGTAGAATGACCACCGGACCAAGTGCGTTAAGCGAAAAATTACCTTTTTGACAACAGTATCCTGTGCCGTTTTCCTGCAGCTGCTATATGTTGTTAATTCTTATACTATGTAATGAGCATGTTTAATAAAAAAGATTTTTAAAAAAAAGATTTTCAACCTAAGATAAAGAGAACACCAGCTCAGTATGTGAATCTACTGCTAGTCCATGCTACTGCCATGAGAGAGGACTTGTTCTAGGGTAACCACTATGGCATTCAAATTATTTCATTATTTTGCACCACAGAATGTTTAGGCCAAGGTTTCTCTTTTCATTATCACAGAACAATGAAAATGTTTCCAAACATCTTTTTTTGTGCTTCACATTATAACTAAGCTACGAAAAAGAATACAAGGATGATTCTACAAACTATTTGATTGATGAGTGTTTTCTTAATGACACTATCATATGTGACAATGGATGTAGAATATAAAAAACTACTTAGGGCCTCAGTACGATGTTGGTCGGTAAGCGTTTCCGATCGACTCGGATTCGTGGAGTCCGACTAACCGATTACGATGGTTCCAAACACCGTTCGGTCGGACTCCTACTGACTTCAATGGGAGCCCGTGTTCCGACCAACACAGGCTCCCATTGAAAAACGGGCTGGTTGCGGAAAACCATGCAGCCAGTGGCGGGCATCCCATGGTGCCTGCCACACCGTGCATGGTTGGAAAGAGGGGACCCATGGGTACCCCCACGGACCCAAACCGGAGTTCTCCAGGTGAAGGGGCCTGCTATGGGCCCCCAAATTCAGATTCCGACAGCCGTTCCGTGTCGGACAAACTGAGTCGGGAAGGCTATCCGAATCCGACATTGTAATAGCTCAGTCTGAAATGCGGTCCATAGAGCTGTACAAGTCGACTCCGACCGACTCAGTTTCTACGAATGCCGGTCGGGACCGAGTCGGAAAGACCGAATGGTTACCTTTCATCGTAATCGGGTGGTCGGAAATGTTTCCGAGTTGGTTGGAAACATGGGTTCCAACACGAATTCAGAAAAATCGAATGCCGTTCGGAGCCTTTCCGACCAACATCGTAATGATGCCCATAGTATCGAAAAAAATGCTTGGAATAAATACTTTTTCATTGTATATTACTTTAAACAGAGTTTGCCTCAGTATTGTTTATGTAACAGCATATTTTCTGCATCATTCTATCATTTGAAATCAATGTTTGGGTTTTTCTGATCAGTTTATTGTGTAATTACCCCTTCAACAGTTACACATGTTTTCTATAGGTGAGTTTGCTAATAGCGCATAAGGCTTCATGGTTAGGAAGTTAAGTTATCGAGAGAGTTGGCAGCATGGTAGGCCTTTTCGAGTTTTTTGTTTGCTTATGATGATGTCAAGTAATTACTTAGGGTCATTACGTTTTGGTTTTTGTACAGCCAACATGAATCAGCAGAGATCAGACCAGAGACCAGAGAGTGAATTTAAACTGCTAGTCAACATCATCTGAAGCGCTGAGCTGAATTGAGGGTAGGGCCTGATTTTGGACATCCAGGGGGACATTTTTGTCTGGAGGCAGTTCTTGAGGTTTGCTTTGTCTTTCTTTGTGTCAGGGTTTGAAGTGCCATGTTTAAGGATAGTGGGTAGTGGTTGGTCCAGTTAAGTTGGACATGCTGGGGGCATGAAAAGGAAAGCGTAACAGACAGGATGATATTCAGGTTTCCCGCAAGACTTAGGGTGGGTGCAGAGATGCGAGAGTTGAGGGAGGAGGAAAGGTCTATGAAGGTCTTATCAATAGTAGAGGTGAATGTAGATGAAATGAGATTAGCAAAGTTATCCAGGAAGTTTGTTACTGTGTCCAGGTAGTCAGTAAATTAAGTGGGTGAGTGGGTGGGAGATGAAAAGTGCTCAGAGACTTTTGAATGTGGATGCGAGAAAGTGAAAAGATCAGAGACCACGTGGTATGTTTTGGATGATATGATTGGTGGATGCTACTACAGCCATTAGGGATCAGCTGATGTAAATGTTCAAATGTGAATGGAGGTGGTGTGACCCTTGTTTGTGTGCTGATCTGGATGTCCAAATATTATAGGTAACAGATGTCAGAAATATGCGTGTTTGCTAAACGTATGTTTGTGAGCATGAGAGAGGGGGCCAGGAAAGTGGTGTTTATGTGTTTGTGTTAAGAGTGGATAAGGTTGGAGTAAGAGGGTTTACGGACTGTGATGTTGAGGAATAATAAGCATGGCACGTGGGAATTACCAAACCATGTGGTATTTTTAATTCTCGGTTCGGTATTACCACATAATTGTACTGGCACAGCAGGAATGACCTCCTCAAACAACAAGCCTGCCTTTAGTCCAGGGTGTAACCGGTAGATTTACCTTCATAGTTGAATTTGTAGTGCAGAATGACCCTTCCGCTGCACCTCTGGATTGTCCAGTGGGCCTCTTCCTTTGTGCAGGTGTCCAAGGGGACTGTTTGCTTCTCACCTTTGATGCAACCTTCCAGCTGCGGGGAGGAAAGGCATGGCGTATTTTATCACAGTTTCAGGAAGACACACAGCAGCATGATTACGGCACATCAGAAGTGTCTCTTGAGAATGGGCTACAGGACCACTGCTCTTGCAATGAACCCTTCACTTTAGCCTAAGTAATTTGCCCATTTGGATTTCTTCAGCTTTTTGTGCCTATTAAAGTACCAGACCTCTGCAAGTTTCCATTTCATGCTGCAGAAATAATGAAAGAGAGGAGGGACAAAACGAGCTTTATATGTCGCATGTGTGGTGTATTTTCACTCGCATGGGCGCACATGGAGATTGCCAGCATTAAATATTTCAGTTTGCACGTGTAGGCCACACAATTGTATTTTTTTGCTCTTTCGTCCTTTTGTCCATCCACGAGTAAGCCTCTCGGTCCTTCCATCCTTCTACTTAGCTGTTAACTTTAGAGCATTGGGAATGGGTTCCAATTGCAGATTTTACTGCTTCACCAAACAATGGATACATACATACATACATACATACATACGTACATACATACATACAGACAGACAGATAACCTTGTCCTGGTGACGGTCACATAGAGTGCTCACAGAGAAGGTTTACCGAAACTGTAATCCGTAATTGTGTATTTAGTTTTTAAATGTGTTTTTCTGCAGGTTGGTGGAAGCCAATAAGTGGAACTTCCATTTAGTCAGTGAGAGGGAATTCCTCCATGTTTGACTTGGATTAGTCATCTTTTATGGCATTTAGGGGTCTATTTAGTCTGGGGTGGAAGTTCAACCTTCACCTATACATAATTCTTGCCACTACTCTGCCAGGCTCCTACCTCAGCTGGTGGCAGAAGTTTGTCCAGCCGAGACCCGGCAGTGGCAGACATTAGCATGCCATGCAAACGTCGCTATTGTGTCCGGTGGACCTGCTGCCGCATTGAAGCCGTAGATGTGGAAATCTTGAAGAATCTCCAGGATCTCCACATACACCCTGCTGTGCTTGCAAGGCTGTGTGTGGGGGAATCCTGCGGGTTCACCAAGACTGTGGTTACCACACTAATCCTTAGGACTAACTTCATTGGGATACACAAGTACCTCTGGGCAAACAGCAAGTCCAGGGATACAAGATGGGTAGTTCCTTGGATTCTTCTTTTGCCAAGGGGTGTTTGTACACTCAAAGAAGGTCAGTTGAGCCCCAACAAAGATTTTCATATCCTGGTGCACAGTAAGGTCATCATTTACTATGCTTTAAAAGCTAATACAATTGAACATAAGACACATGTGTTGTAGAATGCACCATTTTTTCCCCAAATATTCTGGGGGGAATGCCCCCAAAGCTATGCACCGTACGGGAGCTGGTCTGACAAAATGTGCCAGGGCTGCTTTGGGTTCCCAGTCCGGCCCTGTTTGTAGTAGTGTCATGATCCTCCTGAGTTAAGGTCTAGCGGTGTAGCAGCGCAGTGTGTTTTTGCTGTGACTTTTTATACAGCGCAGTGTGCGCTTTTGTTACTCATCAGCATTGCAATGGCAGGACTCATATCCATTGCTAAGAACTGCGGTGGGCATAAGTTCCATTTGTGTTGTATCTCATCATCGTACACTTTGTTGACAATATTGAGGGAGTGTACGTTATTGCTAAAAGACTAACTGACCTAAGCCTCCAGGAATCGTATACTCCAGTATTATTTTTATTAGTTTTCATTTTGTAACCTTTTTGGTCTATTTTGTTTCATTTTAGCCCAGCTCGCGTTATTCATTATGTTGCCGTGTTGCAGCCACCGTAATCATGCTCCCGCTATAAAAGGCCGCCGCGCCCTGCAGATTATTCCAGCTGCAACGCTTGAAGCCTGAAGCCGTTCTCTTCCTGCTTCGCGCTCGAGTGCAGCTCTGCCCATAAGATTGCTCACGTTCTTGGACGGCTCTCCCGGTAAGATTCCTCCTGCCGGTTCGTGATTCTGTAGCAGCATCTAAAGGTAGTAGACAACAAGTTCTTCAGTTCTTAAGTTTATCCTTGGATTTTGCGGGAATTTACACGCTCGCATTCAAGATACTCTGTAGCAAGAACGGACGCTTAAATATAATTATGCTAAGTATTCCTGAAAAATCAATATGTGAGCTGACAGTCATTCACGGAACTTGTGAATCTTAAAAGAAGTTAAAGGATAATTACAAAAATACTGCTAATTATGTTATGACGGAATTAATATTCATCTATGATTTTTTTTTAAGGAGTGCGCACATGATGAGAAATGCACAAACCTAAAAAGAACCTTTGAAACTAGGATATTCAGAGTTTATTTAATCGTGTGATGTTGGGAAGTATCCTCAAAGACATTATTGAAGTTATTCACAGATATTTTGATTCTATGCTCAAATCATATAGAAAATCTTCAAAGACTGTTTTGGAGTAGTTATCAAAGAACTCTTTCTGACTTTATATGGTATGTGAAAGAATTGCTGATTGTTTTATTTCAGGTAAGAGTGGTTCTTAGTGCATGTAATATATTTAGAACTATAAGGACAAGACTACGAATTAGAGTTCAACTGTTGTTTGCTGTCGTTCCAGATCTCCCTTCCCGCAGTACCCTCCCTAATTCCCTTCCCCTCGTCTGGCCATTTTGATCCTCTGGTGTTTTTTGTACTCAGAGTCAGAGCTGCCGGAAGGTGGGCCTCTTGAGGGTACTGCTCCTGAGGAACTATACGTTCTTGACAGAATAATCCGCCCATGGATTCTGTTCCTCCTGAGCAGTATCGCCAAGATGGCCACGTTGGAAGATATTTGCAAGATGCTAGGAAACATGCAGAAAGAGTTAACTGCAGCAAGATTAGAAACAGCAACGCTGGCTAGTCGCGTAGCTCAGATACAAGCTCAGATTCCAGCTGGTCCTTCAACACCCTCTACTGCTGGGGGAGTAACAGTTGGCTGGACCTGTTCCCACAGTTTCTGTAACTGTACCTTCAACGGTACCTTTAGCACCTCCTGAGGGGTTTGCCGGAGACCCAACTAAATTTCAGACCGTTTTGACTCAAATTCAATTACATTTCATGGTAAAGCCAGCATCATTCCCGAATGCGCAATCCAGATTAGCCTTCCTCATTTCTTATCTTAGTGGCGACGCTGCCATATGGGCAGTCCTGTTGGTTAATTCAGATGATCCTTTGCTATACAACTGGTCTGCCTTTAAATCAGAATTCGAAAAAGTTTTTGACAGACGTACTATTACTGGGTCAGCTGATCGTGAACTTCTTGAACTCAAACAAGGAAATAAAGATCTAATTTGTTATCTGACACAGTTCAATCGACTAATCGCAGAAACCAATTGGCCCGAAGAAAAAAGAACAGCGCTCTTTTATCAAGGTCTTAAGGATGATCTAAAAGATCTAATAGCCCCTATTGATCCACAACCTAGAGATTGTGCAGAATTAATAGCCCTGACTCTGCGGTTAGATCATCGTTTATCAGACAGAAAAGGTGACAGAAAGAAACCAGACTTCAGACAATCAATACGTCCAAGAGAAAGAGAAAGATTTACTCAATCAAATATTGATCAAAGTGACCCAATGGAAATTGGTGGATTAAGAAAACCCCTTACCCAAGATGAAAAAGATACACGACGCAAACTAGGTCTGTGCCTTTATTGCGGGAAAAAAGGCCATTTTGTTAAAGAGTGTCCAAGTAAACCTAAATGATATAGATCTACTGATATGGTTGTTAAAAAGCAGGAAAACTAGCAGGCTCGAGGAACAAACAGGGGTATTCCTCAAGTACATCTCATGATTCCTCTGGTCAAATAATTGCCAACACTCTTCAGGTTTCAGCTCCACACTTAACCCAGAACGTATCATTTTTGATACCTGGTGTTATTGAGAAGGAAGTAGTAGTCATGGTGGACTCCGGAGCCACCGGGAATTTTATTGATGTCACTTTTTTTTCTAAACTAGGTATACCAACTGTTAAAAAAGATAAACCTGAAGCAGTACACGCAGTTGATGGCACGGTACTTACCTCAGGTCTGATCACTCACACCACTGTCAATCTAACCATGGTTGTTTATTCAACAGCAAAAACAAACATACTGAGGATCATTGTTTCGATCTGATTGATGCACCTCAATGTGGTGTAATTCTAGGAATGCCCTGGCTTACCCTGCACAACACCACCATAGATTGGGCCAAAAGAAGCATTACCTTCGATTCCAAGTGGTGCCATCAAGAGTGTCTTTCCCCGTTGAAACCTCAGGAGCAAGTCGAATGCACAAAAACAAAGACTCTGACTGGACTGCATTGCATAGCCACAGCAGCGGAACAAGAAATTGAACTACCTCCCCAATACGACTCTTTTCGCTATGTTTTCTGTGAGAAGAGTGCTGAAACCTTACCACCACATCGTGATTACGATTGTGAAATCGAGTTAATACCTGGGGCCAAAATACAGTGTAGCAGAATTTATGCCCTTATGGAGGTCGAAAACCAGCACCTGCGTGATTATTTAGCCAAATTCCTCAAAAACTGATTTATCCGACTGTCTAAATCTCCTGCTGCCTCTCCTCTTTTTTTTGTACCAAAGGATAATGGCGAAGTTTGCACTTGTATTGACTACAGAGCACTGAATAACATCACAGTAAAAAACAGATATCCTCTGCCTCTTAACCCAGTGCTTCTTGACCAGGTCAGAACAGCCAAGGTGTACACCAAGTTAGACTTAAGAGGAGCGTACCATCTAGTAAGAGTTCGTCCATGAGATGAATGGAAGTCGGCCTTCCGTACCCGGTATGGACTATTTGAATATTGCGTAATGCCATTTGGATTATGCAATGCCCCAGCAGCGTTTCATTTTTTTTTAAACGATGTCTTAAGAGAATACCTGGACCGTTTTGTGATCGTCTATATAGACGATATACTTATTTATTCTAACTCTCAGACGGATCATGAAATCCATGTACGAACCATTCTAACCACTTTGAGAAAACATGGCCTCTATTGCAAATTGCCGAAATGTGAGTTTCATGTTAACCGAGTAGAATTCTTAGGTTTTATCATTTCACCTCAAGGCATCACAATGGCAGACCAAAAAGTACAAGCAATTCAGGATTGGCCAGAACCAAAATCTGTAAAAGATATACAACGATTTTTAGGGTTTGCCAATTTTTACCGGTGATTTATTCATGAGTTTTCTGCCAGAGCTACACCGCTAACATGGTTACTGCAAAAGGGACGCTCTTTTCAGTGGTCTTCAGATGCAAAGAACGCCTTTCAAGATCTAAAAAAGGCCTTTACGACTGCCCCAGTACTTAAACATCCAGATCTCTCAAAAGCCTCCATTGTTGAAGCTGACGCTTCAAATACTGCTATTGGAGCAATCCTGTCACAACGAGAAGGAGAAACCAATCACTTACATCCAGTGGCATTTTTATCAAAAAAGTATTTACCAGCAGAAAGGAATTACACTATAGCAGAGAAGGAACTGTTGGCCATAAGATTAGCGTTTAAAGAATGGTGACATTATCTGCTAGGTGCTCATCAGCCCATATCTGTGTATACAGAACATCGTAACTTGCAATTTCTACGATGTGCAAAAGCATTAACCCCTCGGCAATTACGATGGACCCTTTTTTTTGCAGAATTTGACTTCAATATAACATTCAGACCTGGTAGCGCTAATAAAAAAGCAGATTCTCTTTCTCGTTACGACAAACCATTAACTATTGATCAACAACAAGAAGTAAGACCTATGATTCCGTGTGATCACATTGTTGGAGTAACAATGTCAGGACAATTTCTGAACGATATTAGAAATATCATGCCCATTCATAAGATAATGTCCTGGAAACAACAAGATAAAAAAGAACTATGATTGATGGACTTCCATTTCAAGGACATTTGCTTTATGTCCCAGAGAAAAACTACAAAAACAAGTACTCATCTGGTGTCATACTCATCCTTTAGCAGGTCATCCAGGGTGTACTAAGACCGTAGAATTGGTAAGCCGCAATTTCAGGTGGCCCAATTGGAAAAAAGACGTCACCACTTATGTAAAGAACTGTGATTCTAGTATAAAGGCAAAAGCAGATCATTCACCCAAGAAAGGCTATTTACTTCCCTTACCAACACCAACTCACGTTTGGGAATATATTTCATTGGACTTCATTACTAACTTACCAAAAGACCAAGGTAAAACTACTATCTTAGTGATTGTAGATCGTTTGTCTAAAATGGCTCACTTTGTGGCATGTGATGGGCTACCAACAGCAGCTGCTCTAGTTGACTTGCTTTTATATCACATTGTAAGATTGCACGGTTTACCACGATCCAAAACAACCGACCGAGGGTCGCAGTTCACATCCAAATTATGGAAAGAGTGGTGTACTGCCTTGCAAATACAACGCAATTTATCTACAAGTTTCCATCCAGAATCGGATGGACAAACTGAGCGAGTCAATCAAGTGCTAAAACAATACCTTCGTTGTTATTTAGCTCACACACAAGCTTCCTGGGTGGACTTGTTATGGGAAGCTGAGTTTGCATACAATAACTTAATGCATACTTCGACCAAAATGTCACCATTCTATGCCACCCATGGTTGGAATCCAAGGTCTCTACCCTTACTTAATCAAGCTGACAAACAAGTTCCGCATGTAACTTCCAAATTACAAAAAATGAAAAAATTAATGTTATCACTTCAACAAAGACGTAACCAAAGCAAAAATAAATTACAAGAAATTTGCTGACAGAAAAAGACAACCTGGCCCTGCTTATCAACCTGGAGACAAAATATGGTTGTCCACAAAGAATTACATTTTAAGAAGAAATATCTTTTCCATCCACGCTTTGTTGGACCCTTTAAAATACTCAAATGCATCAACCCGGTGTCGTTCAAATTGCAACTTCCCAGAATGATGAAAATCCACCCAGTATTTCATACTTCGTTACGTAAACCAGCAAAGACAGTTGTCCGTCCGAAACCACCTCCTGTGGTTGTTGGTGATCATCTGGAGTATGAAGTGCAACAAATAAAAGACAGTAAACTAAAGAAAGGAAAATTATGGTATTTAGTCTCTTGGAAAGGCTATGGACCTGAGGAAGATTCTTGGGAGCCCAAAGATGCCATTCATGTTCCGCGATTGATCCGTCTTTTTCACCAACGTCACCCTGGCGCTACTTCTTGAGGGGCGTGTTTCTGTTTTTGATGGGGAGGACTGTCATGATCCTCCTGAGTTAAGGTCTAGCGGTGTAGCAGCGCAGTGTGTTTTTGCTGTGACTTTTTATACAGCGCAGTGTGCGCTTTTGTTACTCATCAGCATTGCAATGGCAGGACTCATATCCATTGCTAAGAACTGCGGTGGGCACAAATTCCATTTGTGTTGTATCTCATCATCGTACACTTTGTTGACAATATTGAGGGAGTGTACGTTATTGCTAAAAGACTAACTGACCTAAGCCTCCAGGAATCGTATACTCCAGTATTATTTTTATTAGTTTTCATTTTGTACCCTTTTTGGTCTATTTTGTTTTATTTTAGCCCAGCTTGCGTTATTCATTATGTTGCCGTGTTGCAGCCACCGTAATCATGCTCCCGCTATAAAAGGCCGCCACGCCCAGCCGCATCCTGCGGATTATTCCAGCTGCAATGCTTGAAGCCTGAAGCCGTTCTCTTCCTGCTTCGCGCTCGAGTGCAGCTCTGCCCGTAAGATTGCTCAAGTTCTTCTACGGCTCTCCCGGTAAGATACTCTGTAGCAAGAACGGACGCTTAAATATAATTACGCTAAGTATTCATGAAAAATCAATATGTGAGCTGACAGTCATTCATGGAACTTGTGAATCTTAAAAGAAGTGATTGTTTTTTTTTAAGGAGTGCACACATGATGAGAAATGCACAAACCTAAAAAGAACCTTTGAAACTAGGATATTCAGAGTTTATTTAATCGTGTGATGTTGTGAAGTATCCTCAAAGACATTATTGAAGTTATTCCCAGTTATTTTGCTTCTATGCTCAAATCATATAGAAAATCTTCAAAGACTGTTTTGGAGTAGTTATCAAAGAACTCTTTCTGACTTTATATGGTATGTGAAAGAATTGCTGATTGTTTTATTTCAGGTAAGAGTGGTTCTTAGTGCATGTAATATATTTAGAACTATAAGGACAAGACTACGAATTAGAGTTCAACTGTTGTTTGCTGTCGCTCCAGATCTCCCTCCCCGCAGTATCCTCCCTAATTCCCTTCCCCTCGTCTGGCCACTCTGATCCTCTGGTGTATTTTGTACTCAGAGTCAGAGCTGCCGGAAGGTGGGTCTCTTGAGGGTACTGCTCCTGAGGAACTATACGTTCTTGACAAGTAGTTGATTCTTGGAGTATCTCTTTTCTTGTCCAATCTCTGATGGACATAAGGAGGGCTTCAAGGGGTTTTGTCTATATTACAGCACTCCTTGTCTGGCTGTGGGTGTCCTTGTAAGAGCAGCAGCATCAACAGCAGTGCTTAATTTGAGCTGGTGGTTTCCTGTGCTCGACACCAGCACTAAATTGTCAACACCCTCACTTATGATGGGCTGCCACCTGGTGGCGCTGTTTTATTAATTTGGAGATTAATATATCAGCAGCTGTTTATTAATTCAATGTACATTACAAATGACTAATACCTGCCGCCCCAGGCATTGTTATAGCTTTAGGGGCCAGGAATAGTCTGACTTTTCCTACTTGTAGGAGTATGATGGCAAGCACTTGTGTTGGTACTGTCATTGGCAGCACTGGCAGGGGCAATGGGTGGTACAAGCAGCAGTTCCGTCCTGACAAGGGCCCTGCCACTTATTGTTTCACAAATTAAGCACTGACAAACAGGGTAATTCTGCAGAGCTCTAGCAGGACAATCAGTTTTTTTCCCATTCTGGAGGGAAATGGGCGCACTCATTTCCACATTCTGGAAGCACCTACAGAAGATTTTTGACAAGCTGGAAGGAATCTTCAGTCTATATTTTCAAGTCCTGGTAGTTGGGTAGGAAACCGTTGCCAGTCATTCTCCTGTATTCCTCAAAATTGTAAAATTCAGAATTTCTATTTGAAGGTGATTTCCGTCAAAGGGGCCCCTGTCATCTTCCCAGAATGCACTCTGGTGGCCACTGAATATTAAGCACAGTTTGCCACGTCCAACTTGCAGTGGTCTTCCATAGCAAGGTCGCTTGTGTATTCCCATCAGGTGGTCATCCAAACAAAGAAATGGGAGAAGAAGAGGAAGTCAGGAATGGAGGTGCCTTGTTATCCTCTCTGGGTAGCATCCATAGCCTGCATCTTGAAAGCAACATTTTTTCAAACATACTGATATTCATGCTCATCTAAGGGTAAGTCTACTGACCAGTAGATCCCTCCGAGCCGTGGTTTACAGAAAAGCTTAGATTGCAAAAACAAGCATGTAGGAGGTCCGAAAGGAAGTGGAGAGCCAACTACGATCAGGACAGGAAAACCGAGTATGCTCAATCATTACTAGTATACAAGAGACTGATCATGGAGGAAAAAGTAACTACTTCACAACTAAAATTTTAGAGGCCAAAAACTCCAGCAAGGTACTTTTCTCCACAGTAAAAAAAACTAGCTAACATCTCAGGAAAAGCCCTGGTGACGAGCAGTCCTGAATTTTGCGATACTCTGGGAAAGTTCTTTACTGATAAAAGTTGCCTCAGTGTATGAAACTTTTAAAGACAACTACCATGCCCCCTCGATACAGGCAAAAACTGGGGCTGTTACCAGCACAACCAATACAGGTTTCTGTTTCTCCCCCCCTACCTTAGACCAGATTATCCAGGTGGTGAAAACTAAGTAAGGAGCCCCCTCAGATCCCTGTCCCCCTAAAGTTTTCCATATGTGCCAGGAACTTGTTAGCGAACAACTAAACTTATTATTCGCCAAGGTAATTCAATCAGGCCTCTTTCCGGACGCTTGGAAAACAGCCTCAGTGCTGCCGCTGCTAAAGAAACCTAATTTGGACCCGAAGGAGCCTTGCAGCTATCGCCCAATTTCAAGGATTCCTTTTCCATCTAAGGTGTTAGAGAAGCTGCTCAATATCCAGCTCACAGAATCTATCACCAGAGAGAACCTACTGGACCATGCACAATACGGTTTCAGGGAGGGGCACGGAACAGAGATGGCGCTGGTTATGGCAGCGGAGGAACTCAGGATAATCCTTGATGCAGGGGGGAAGGCCGCCTTGATCTTGTTAGATCTTTCGGCAGCCTTCGATACTGTTAACCATGAGATCTTAGCCAGTAGACTAGCAGAGATGGGGTTCCAATATTCCTCACTAACTCTTCTGTCATCCTACCTAGCAGACAGAACCTTTTCGGTGGAACTGGGAGACTCTGCTTCTAAGTCCTTCAAACTGCCTTGTGGGGTACCGCAGGGGTCCTCACTTAGCCCCACCATTTCAATTTATATGTGGCTCCCTTGGCCTCCATTATTAGACAGTGAGGTTTTTCAGCTGTCTCATATGCAGACGACACACAGGTGGTGGTGTCTGTCTCAAATAATATGGAGGAGACAGCCGACTGTTTCAATCACTGCATGACGCAGGTGAATGAATGGATGCAGTCCAACTGTTTGAAGCTAAACTGTGAAAAAACTGAAGTTATGCTGCTAGGATCCAACCCTTCCTTCTGGTCGCCGAGATGGTGGCCTGATAGTCTGGGCAGCTGCCCAACCCCAGTCTCTAAGGTCAAGAACCTGGGGTTTGTCTTTGATGATAAACTAACATTTAATGCTCAGATCAATAAGCTAACTTCTACCTTTTAGCTCATTATAAAAATGATTAGGAAAATTCGTCCCTTCATCCCTCCTGAGGCATTGAAGACATTAGTTACAGCTCTGGCCCTTTCCAGACTGGACTATGGCAATGCCCTCAATCTAGGGATGCAATCGCAGCTGTTACTGAAACTGCAGAGACTGCAGAATGCAGCAGCCAGATTGATACTTGACATCCCCAGACATGAGCCTGTCGCCCATAGACTAGGAGCCCTACATTGGCTCCCAGTGGCCAAAAGGATTATTTTCAAATCCCAATGCCTGGCCTTCAAAGCTTTAGAAGGCACTGGCCCGCAGTTTTTGAAGACGCATTTGAAATGGTATACACCAGGTAGGAGCCTAAGATCGGCTCACTCTAAACTGTTACAAACACCCAAGTTCAAGCAGGTCCGGTGGGGAGGAAGAAGTTTCCTAGTGGGAACAATTAAAATCTGGAACCTCCTCCCAATCTCTATCAAGAGCAGCACTTCGCTTATGTCTTTCAGAAGAGCATTGAAGACCTGGCTCTTCGCAAACAGACTTGGCGCATAATTTGCATTAAAACTATACTGTCCTACTGACTCTAGCGCCAAGACGCCTTTGGGCATTCGTGCGCTGTATAAATCCAAAAATCAAATCAGTGCACCACTAGTGATTGCAAACTAGCCTCCATAACCAAAAGGTGCTCCTGTGGAGTACCAGATCTGCAGTTTGATTGGTCCCTAAGGATTAGGGCCCCACAAACTTTGCCAAAAATAAAAAAACAAATTAGAAATTAAGAACAAAAAAAATTACAGGATCATCAAAGTTGTTCGCAAGCTCCTACATGTTCGCCCCTATAGTAATAATAATAAACAAACCATCACAAGGTTATGCAATGTCATAAAGTACAGATTTCAGTAATTGAAACACATATACATATTAAATTTACATGTAATGCAACACTAAATATTGGGAACTGTGTATTGTTATCCAGTAAAACCACTTAGGGATTCTGATAGCACGATAATAAACATTCACGGTTTGTAAATCTTAACAGAACTCCTTGTTAAGTTGGAAAATAGCTTGATTTTTTCTAATGTATGTATCATGTAGATGGTGTGGACATTTTTTTTTTATTTTAGAAACGCGTAGTAGATTATTGGCCTACCTGTAGTTTACAGAGCTTTCTACTTTTTCTACTTCTATACAGGTGTATAGTTTTTCCTTCCGATCTTGTACTATTTTCTTGCTGGTGCCAATATTTCTACCTTGGGCTCACCTGCGGCCCATACGTACAGGTGGAGGGGCCTTGCCCCTCAACTTTTTCCAGAGAAGAAGAGTGTCTTTGAGGCCGAGCAAAGGTTAGCCTGGCAGACACTCTACATGTTCCGGTCAAGCAGCCAGGAGCTGGGCATGTGCTAAATGCGCAGGCGCCTGCCTGCCTGAGCTAAACTTTGCCAGGCTGATTTCAAAGCCCTGTGGGCGTGACCTCCTTAGCCTGGAAAAAGTGCCTCGAGGCCCTCTCCCTCATGACGAGGGGGAGCGTCACTGATTGCCTCAGACCCCGGCACTTCAGTTTTAAGCCCTGAAATTCTCAGGGCTGAGTGTCAATCAGTGACATCTCATCACAGAGTGAGGTGGGGTCAACAGTCTCACTGACCCCCCATCCCACTCTGTGGCGAATGAGGGACTGCTGCCTCTTCTCATTGGTCGATGGGAAGAGGCAACAGTCCCAACCAGCCTCGGACCTCCAAGGATTTCCTCTCTGGTAGCTGTAGGGCAGGTACATTTTATGTTTTGAATGTTTGGTGCATGTGTGCATGTATGTATGAATGTATGAATTTTTTGTGAGTGAGTGTTGTGAATGGGGGTGTGTGTGTGTGCACGTTTGTAAATTCATGGGTGTGAGTGAGTGAGTGTATATGTGTGCGTGTGCGGCCGGCCCGCCCCCTCCCTGGCAAAATCTCCAGCCACCACTATTAGGGCTTAAAATGGATGTACCATATGCTTGCAAGGCATCTTTTGTACCGTTTTCATTGCACCTTTGAAACTGACTGATGTTAGCGATATTTCTTTTTCTTATCTCATTAAATTGGTGTGAAAGTCCAATTTTAAAATAAAAATTGAAGTGCAAAAAACCTTATGAATTATTGGGAGTAATTGTAGTATTCATAAGAATTATGGGCAGTTCATGTAATCATAACTGTAGATTGTATTTATATTGTGATTAGCATCCCATACAAGGCGTTGAAGTGCTTTGGTACAAGTAGCTTGAACCAAAGGTTAGGGATAAAAGTTAATAGATTAGTGGGAAAAAAATGTTTCCTAAGTGGATTCATTGTGGTAAGTGGGTTAAATTAGTTGTCATTGAAATCATGCATTTATTGTATTATTCTGAGAAGGGTGGATTAATTGTAGTGGACTAGTAAAGGGAAGAAGTGAGGAGTTATTGGAGGATGTGGTATGTATGCCTGTTAGCTGGATGATTTGGATAAAGGAGGGAAGAGTTTGGAAATTGAATTTGAGAGTCCATTGTAGTCTGAGATGTTTGGGATGAGTCAGAGAGTGGTGGTATGGGCAGAAGTTGAAGGGGGAGCTTTTTTATCTAAACGAATTGTTAAACTCTTACACGTGCCTTTCCTATAATCATATTTACATACTGTGATATATATGTATTATCATGGAAAAAACACAAATCCATAAGCACACAGTCATCTATGTATGTTATGGATTTAATATGGCATACATATATATGTTAAATAGGAACATAAAATTACTGAAATATATATATTTTTTATGTGAGGAATAACTTTGTAGCTTCACACAATGCTAATAACACCCGGTTCTCGTTTAGTGGTGATTTTACCACTGGGCAAGTACTCACTGGTCCTGCTTTGAGACGGAGGCGAGCGACAAGTAGAAGATTTAGGGAATGACTCACCTGTAAGAGCTGATGTCCCTCCTGCAGACCAGCCTTTTCTGCCATTGATCCTTGCTTCACAGAGTTGATAAAGATTCCTTTTTCATTGCCACCCACCAGGGTGATATCCTGTATTAGTATGTCTCCATTCAGCGTAGTGTGCTGTACAGGGTGACTGGTGCTTCTAATGCGTCCGACGGACGTAACAGAGAGACGGAAAGGTCTGATGGGGGAAATAGATATAGGAGAACATGACACCCTCATAAAAAGTGGCCAAACCAAACAAAGTCATTTGTAAAATTTACTGACCTTACTTAAGAGTGCACAATGGTAAAATATAGTAGTGTACTGACTGAAGTGTAAAGGATATTCTTTTTGTGTTATCTAGATTCTTACATCTGTTATATGGAATCCTAAAGGATTTACAATAATTTTTTTAAACCATCTTTATCAGAATGTTATTATCAACGGTACAACAGGTATATCAGTGCATACAATCATTTCAGTAACATCTTTACAGGCAGTAAGTGAGAAGAGCCCCATATCCTTGGCAGTAATCAGCAAATACATGTTCCACAGATTTAACAAACATTTCAAACAATGAGCCAGTTCAATTGCAGACGTGAAGAATAAAAAGGAGGATGGAGAAGATATTCATCATGCAGCCAGAGCACGCAGGCCGCCCATGACGCCCATCCAGGTGTGGCGGGCCCTGCATCAAATCCCAACTTGTGGCAGAGAATGCGTCTTCGCTACACTCGCCATGCTCCACCCCCGTGGAGAAAGAGGGAGGGACGGAGGGAATAGAAAGTGAAAACAGGTCCATACTTCCGGACAAGTTCCGATGAGCTAATACAGTGTGTCAGTGCTCAGTTCGATGTGGTTGGAACTGTCCTGTGGTCCCTGAAGGGTGTCTAACAGGCCTTCCCAATCCACCGCTATGGGCCACTTCCACAGTCTACGTATTTTCCAGCCGAAGCGCTGAAGCTTCTTCCTTCCCCACTTAAGTGTTGCTGCCTGCCATTGCCCCACCCCAGGCATCGCGCTAGCCTTCCAGTGCATAGCGATCAATCATTGCACCAGTAGTAGTAGTGCTAAATCGATTAAGTGGTTTGTGGCCCCTGGCCCTTCTGCATCTATAAAGCCCTAGCACACCGCTAGTCACAGAGTTGAGGTCAGTTCGGCCCGTTATTCTGACAAGGGTGTCCTTGACCCTTAGCCAAACGTTGCCAACCAGTGGGCAGCTCTACAACATGTGCAATATGTCCACTCTGGCCACGTTGCAACGCGGGCAGTCTGACGGAGACCTAGGGAAGATTTTTTTGGAGCCTGGCTAGGGTGAGGTACGCCCTGTGTAGGATTTTGTCCTTCAGAGGGCATAATAGAACTCTGTCCCACTCCTTCTAGGTCAACCTGTGGTCTATGTCGCCCTTCCAGGACCTTCTAAGGGAGACTAAGGGGTCTTGCAATGTGTGGTAGAGGGCCCTAGTCAGCCAGGTTATCAGTTGATGACCATCCCCCATAGTGTGCAGTGTTTGTAGGAGTGGAAATGGGTCGGGCTCTGTTTGACTATACCCCACAATCTCCTTAATTCAGCTATCAGCCGCCCATATGCCAAGAAGTGGCCTGCCGGGAGGCCCATATCACCCCTCAGCTGACATTTGGGATGAGGGCTCCATGCTAAAATGGGGTGCTCATGCCTGCAGTCCCTCAGAGCGCCAACCCCTGCCCGCCGATCCACTCTCTAAATGCTTGAATGGCACTCAATTGGATCCCAGGGGTATATTGAGGCATGTCCGGCATGAGCCGCAGGCTCCTCCCAAAGCTATCATAGGCCGTCTGCAACAAGCCACTAACCGACAGGGGGTGTCCCTTGAGGGAGAAACACCTCCCACACCATCCGCTGAGCTCTGCACCTGGGGGCAATCCCCAGCTCCTCAGCGTGCTGTCCCACTAATTAGCGGGTGGGCTATTGCGCCGCCAAGCAGTAATGTTCAAGGTTTGGGGCACCAAGCCCATCTTTCTCCGTAGTGGGTTGCAACTTGGTCAGGGCTACTCTTCGTCTACCCTTGTTCCATAGAAAGCCACCAAGCATTGTGTGCAGAATGTGCTACGGGGAATGTTCACCAGAAAATTATGCGAATAATAAAATAGACGCTGGAGTATCACCGTCTTTGATAGGGACACCTAAAGGATTAACTACTAATGTAGTATATGGAAAGCTATAACCCAAGTTTCGCAAGCCAACAACACTGAGCAAAAATCCCCTGTAACCACAAAATGAAACTACCGAAGTAATGCAGCACCCAGAAGATTCAGCTAAGGTGGACCTCTTTACTGTCCCAGCTAAAAGCTTTCATCAACTTACCATCTCCTACCAGTCCCTGCACATTTCAGAAAATGTTCATGGAATTTTGCAAAGTTTAGGCAAAGAAATCAATTCTCCTGGCTGATTTTTTAGTAAGTTGTGTCCAGGATTACAATTTTGTAGCAAAGATTTTGCAGATAACTTTTAATGTAAAATATGTTTAGTGAGAATTTGTTGAGATTAATTTACTGCACATAGTTTTCCAGGTATCTTACTTCCCATTTAAACTTCAAAAACTTCATTCCTACTTCAAATCAGTGCACAAATACTCTTCAAAACTGAAAAACAATTCATTTAAAACTGCAACGGCATAGCACTGATCCAAAGCAGTCAAAGGTAATTCTACATTTTCTGCCTATATTCGTGCAATATGCTTGTTTTTTTCATTAAAACAAGCACACTGTGTAAACATATTGAACAAGTTCCCAATCCTGCTCTGGGGAATTTTTACCATTGGTATATTGAAGGAATCTCGCAAAATAGATGGGGAACAATACCCCTATGATCAGCCTCTTTTTGGGGAGTTGCTTTGAACCAAGATTTCTCGATAGAAAATTGATTTTTGGTTTGCATGTTAATTTTATAATTGTTTTTAACTTTAATTTTTTTCTCTTTCTCAATCAGCAGAGAAAAAGCCACTTCTCACCTTGCAATTTTAGCCCTGTTAAATTTCTATTGTCTTTGAAAGGGGTGTAGCCTATGTAACCCGGCATGGAGGACCTAATTACTATTATGTAAGAAAGATCTCCCCACCTTGTTGTGAATCAATATCATTTTCTCATTTGTCAAAGATAGAGCATGTCTA
This sequence comes from Calotriton arnoldi, assembly GCA_963921515.1. Lineage (NCBI taxonomy): Eukaryota > Metazoa > Chordata > Amphibia > Caudata > Salamandridae > Calotriton > Calotriton arnoldi. Next base: position 535,634 of record CAWUFW010000872.1, read on the forward strand.
CCTGACCCTGTTTTCCCAAAGTTACATTTCTTTTGCACATTTATATTTTTGTATCCTTGTCTTCAACAATATCTTTCAGAAACAGAGCATGAAATCGAAAAAAATAGTAGCATAACTAATTCTCTTTCACGTATGGATTTCTTCTGCACATTACATGTCATCTTAGGCATAAATTAGACCTTTGTTTGAGTGAAAGTGGCAACACCTCGTGAGATGTATTATGAACGCTTTCATAAAAAACAATGTTAACAATAATGTAGTTGTTTTCAATGCAGTTCCACTGGAGGGAACTGAGGCTACTCTCCTTGCATAATGCTTAAATCAATACCCCAAAGTTTATATCTAATATATAAAGCATTGGTCGCCATTTTTGAGTCATCATCAGCACTATGGCTGTTGCGGGTTCACACTCTTAATTTATGTTTGGAAGGGAAAGTTGTCTTTGTGTTACTACCCATTCTCTTTAATCTGACATTACAGTATGTCATTACTGTACAGGTTGTAGTCCCTCCCACAGTTTACATTTGCCCTCCTTCATTAGCTTGCCCAGTGCTTGATGTATGATTGTTTGTCTTGTGTGTGTTGGTGGCATTTTATTGGCAGTGTAGCATCAGTCTTTTGAGGCGCCAGAAGGCATTGTCTAGCCAGCTTCTGGCAGAGTGTGCGGCCACGTGGAGAGGTGTGGTGCAGCGGCCAGGGCAGCTGACTTCGGAGCACAGGGCTCACGGTTCGATCCCTGGCTCCGGCGGCAGCTCAGCTCAGCACCATGTGACTCTGGGCAATAGCTCACTTAATTTCCACGACAGCCCCCAGCGCCTTGAGACCCGTAAGGGTGAGTAGTTTGCGCTTTAAAATACGGATTTTTTTTTTTTTTTTTACATGTTCCAGATGAAGGAATTGGCAGCATGATATATATGTACCGGCGGCATTACACTTTCATATAGCACTACAGTGACACACACTCTGCCAGACGTGTGCAGTGAAGAAATGGAGCTGAACTAGAGAATGCTTGCTGGCGTCTCAGAAGACAGATACACTGGCACTTTGACCGAAACAACAGAAATCACTCTAGTCCTTGTCCTGATTAAGAGCCCCTAAGTAATATGACTGGGCCAAAACATCAACTTAGTCCCCTTTTTCGAACTGAAATTCTTAGGGTGAGTTACCTTTGCCAAAAAGTTTTTTTGTACTTCGTGCATGCTACATCTCACTTTACACATTACCTGTGCGTCACTTGCACTAACCACACCTTGCTATAATGTAATGTATCCTAATATTTGCCCCTCATAAATTACAAAAGCTCATATATTACTCTGACTACCTTACTCTCGCATATACTTTATCTCGTTTCAAATTTGCATTTATATCTTATTGACAAGAGAAAGTGTGTGTTTGACCTACTGAGGCAATGAGGAGCTTGAACGGCGCAATTATCTAAACAAAACACATAATTTTCCTCCAAACTAATTCATGCACAAATAAGCTTCAAAAATGAAAAACAATAACCTTAAAACTGCGCCAGCATAGCACTGATCCAAAGCAGTCACAGACATTTCTACATTTTCTGCCTATATTACAGGAGTTTTGTGCAATATACTTGTTTTTTTCGTTAAAACAAGCACACTGTGTAAGCATATTGAACAGGTCCCCAATTCTGCTGTGGGGGATTTTATCATTGGTATATTAAAGGAAACTTGGAAAATAGATGAGGAACATCACACATAAGATCAGCCTCTTTTGGGGAGTTGCTTTGAGCCACTTTTTCTTTACAGAAAATGGATTTTTGATTGTATGTTAATTTTATTATTGGTTTTTACTTTATATCTTTCTCTTTCTCTGTGAGCAGAGAATAAGCCCCTTCTCACCTTGCAATTTTAGCCCTGTTGATTTTTAGTTTTGTAACAAAGCGATGTAGCCCACGTAACCCGACATCGAGGATCTAGTTACTAGTACGTAAGAAAGATCTTCCCACCTTGTAGTGAATCAATATTATTTGCTCATTAGTCAAAGATAGAGCATGTCTATCTGACCGTGTTTTCCCAAAATTGCATTCTTTCGCACATTAATATTTTTGTATCATTGTCTTCAACAATATCTTTCTGAAATAAAAAGAAATAGCAACAGAACTTATTATTTCTCTTTCACATTGATGTCTTCTATACATTACATGTCATTTTAGGCATAAATTAGACCTTTGTTTGGTTGAAAGTGGCAGCACCTTGTGAGATCTACTATGAACTCTTTCATTTAAAAAAATGCTAAAATTAAAAATGTTGTTGTTTTCAATGCAGTCCCACTGTAGTGCACTGAGGCTGGTGTCTTTACAAAACACTTAATTCAATAACCTAAAGTGTATATATAATAATTAGGGTCGGAAGGAACTGGCGGAGTTTTACTCTGCCGAATTCCGCAGAGTTACCTAAAAACTCTGCAGGATTCTGTGGAGTTCCGCGAGCAGCAGAATTACGGTCGGTCGAGCTGCTTGGCCTAATTATTTGCACTGGGAGCTTGTCCCCCGCTGTAAAATCAGAGCGAATGGCACCACTCTGTGCACCAGAGGGCGCTGCTGCTCTTTGCTGTTCAAGTAGATTTTCTACTTTCGCAACGTGAGCGGCAACTTGCGAACGGTAGCGACCGCCCGTGTTGAGAAGTCTCACCAGGAGGTGGTCTAGCGCTTGTTTTTTCTGGATCACCAACGTTAAGTTGGCGAGCCACGTGCAAGAAAACCTCCGCCACATGGCGGTTGGTGGAGTTTTTGCCTAACTCCGCGCTCCGGCAAAATTCATTGAACTCTGCCGGAGGAGCGGAGTTTACCACCCACCCCTCATAATAATATATCAGTAATTGTGGGGAGATAATCTTGGTGTCTCCTATTTCTCATATACATTATCTCTCTCTCTCTCTCTCTCTCTCTCTCTCTATCTCTCTGTTTAGAATGTCTACATGTTTTGACACTTGGTCACCATTCTTGGGGTCATCATCAGGACTGTGGCTGGTGCAGGTTTACACTCTTGATTTGTTTGGAAGGGAAAGTTACCTTCTCTGTTGTACTCCCCATTCTCTTTAATCTGACAACCTGTATCATTACTGTACAGGTTGGGGTCCCTGCCACAGTTTAGATTTTCCCTAATGTTAGATTGTTCGCCTTGCGTGTGTTGGTGGCATTTTTATTAAGAATAAAACCATTCTTGTGGCAGTGTAGCTTCAGTCTTTTGGGGAGGCAGAAGGCTTTTTCTAGCCTGCTCAGGGAAGAGTGTGTGGCCACATGTTGCAGATGAAGGAATGGGCAGCGTATTATATATGCACCGGCGGCAATACACTTTCCTATGGAACTACAATGACCCACACTCGGCTAGATGTGTGCGATGAAAAAATGGAGATGAACTAGTGAATTCTTGTTGGTGTCTCAGAAGACAGATGATACACTGCCACATTGACCAATACAAACAGAAACCACTCCAGTCCTTGCCCTGATTATGACCCCCTATGTAACATGACTGGGTCAAAACATCAACTTAGTTCCCTTTTTCGCACTGAAATTCTTAGAGTGGAATTGCCCTTCCCAAAAACCTTTATTGTACTTAGCACAATCTAAGTCTCAATTTACACATTACCTCTGCACCCCTTGCACGAAGCACAATTGTTGCTATAATTTAATGTACCCCAAAATTTTCCCCTGAAGGATTACAAAAGCTCATATAGTACACTGATTGCCTTGCTCTCACACATGCCTCAGTTATTTTATTTCAAATATGCATTCATAGCTTATTGACATGAGCAAGTGTGTGTTTGACCTACTGAGGCAATGAGGAGCTCGTTGGGTGCAATTATCTAAACAAAAACATTATTTTCTTCCAAAGGAATTGCTGTGGAACCCTTATTTGCATTTTCAATTGTATTTACCGAGGTTCTAGTTTATGAATACAACTTAACCTTATGTTTTCTCCGAATCAATTGCAAAGATTTATTTACCAGCAGGGACACTAGCGTTACCAGTTGATAAAAAGTTGTATTATCCGTAGTCAGTTCATTCTCCTACTTTTCTTATAGCCATAAGCATGATTCTTTCATGCAGCAACATCGGCTAAAACAACTTTTCCCTCAGTCCTGTGCACCTTGGGCACACTAAAGTATGGTATAGCTTAGATACTTTGGTCTGTTTATTGCAGTGGCATGCACATTATTCCAAACATCTGTCCCATACATTCCACTGTAGCAGCAACCACCCATAGCTGTTCATAACTTACATTTCTTAAAAGAACTCGATGGTCCAATTTATTCCCATGAGTAAAGTATTATTGGGAAACAATGTTAAAATTTGCATTCTCCGTCCTGGTTTCCTTATCCTGCTATTTGCATGAGCCATAAACCTAGGTTTCTCCAGAACATGGTAATTCTTCGCCTTTGATCCGAGCCACTTTATCAGTTTGCTGGCCCAAACTTTAGTAGCGAGTTTTAAGTCTGGCCTCTGTCTCACCAGCCTCGTTATTTCCATAAAATGTATAATAAAACTGCAAACATTTAGACATACAGGGACTTTGTGTCAGACCTCTTTATGCACTGGGTTGTTTACCTTTTGCTTCAACCCACTACAGCAAACAGCATGCAACAATGGGTCAGCCCACTTCATTCATTGGTTGTCTTGCACTGTGGTTGACTGCACTTTGCCTGATCACATCTGCACAGCTGCCTGAAAAAGAGTGCACTTCAATTCTAGGATTAGGGTTCCTGGGCTGCAAGGTTTCCCCTTTATTTTTTTTAAATTGTGTTACAGTTTTGAATTTTTCTTTTGCCATATCGTATGTGTTTCTTAAAAATACAAAACAACACATTGCTTGCATGCCAAGGCCAGGCCTATTGACTTTGCCAATGCTTGTTTTAACAGTGGAAGATGAAGAATGAAGGGTGAGCTTTGGGGAAGGGGTGGATGTAAGAAGCGGGTCACGGACCCCAAAAAGCTAGGGCCCACAAGTTTGCGAAACAATAGCGAGCTTTACAGCCCCATAGGGCGATATTTCCTGGATCGAGGAGATCCCTCGACATAAGGCAACAACAACATTTGAATGTACATTATTTGAATCTCAGAAACTGAGCAATCAAAGGACTATTTACAATCTGCTGCAAATGAACTTCATCTTAATCTTTCACTGTTAATGAAGGAAGAAATGACAGGCATAACTTTTAATCAGATAAAGTGTTCGGATTATTTTATAGGGAGCGTTTCCTATTTACTGTTTCATTTCACTGTGATGAATGTGAGAGCACCGTTGGATAGAAGCACTGCATTGAAGTTTTATGGCTTGTCTATTTTTGCATGTTTTGAGGATAATTAATTGAACTACTTATGTCTCGAAACAGGCCACCTCTGCTGTCACGGATTTGTAATAATAGGTATGGAACCTTTTACCATGGCGTTAATTGAGGCGCCGTCGAGCCTATGGTTCAGACATGATATTGCGCCACTCGTTTGGATTGAGAACATTTCAGGGCATATTTACAAGGAAACTCATATTTACAAGGAAACTGTCTGAGCATGACGTTACGCCAGATTGCTAATGCCCCGCTCCGACAGTTTCCAAACACAGGGATGTGTCGTATTTACAAGAATGCGGCGCACCCCTGCATTTCCCCTAGCGCTGGCGCTAAATTGTGCTGCTGAGCGCCAACGCAGGCATCCTTGTACCATTGCTTGCCCCTTTCATGCTAAATGCTGCGTTGAAGGGGGCCTTATTCACAAGATGTAAATAAGGCAAACAGCTTATCGCCACCAGAATGTCACAAAAAGTGACGTTCTGGTGGTGATGAGCTCTTGTAAATATGCCCCTTGGTTTTTAGGCCTGACGTTGAGTCACTTGTTGATCATTATTTTTTAAGACGCCCTCCTTCCCACACCCACCCCATGATATGAACACTCTTGGCTGTGTTTGTGCCCCCTAACAATATGGTGTCATCAATAGATGACCTATAAGTTTTGCACACATTAATGACAGCCAGCTGGATGGCTCAGAGGGATAATTGCTCGCAGCTGAAATATGCGGTGCAAATTGGAATTCCCCCAAAGTTAATTCAGGCTTTCATCCTTCCGAGATCACTTATCTACATACCATTAAATTGGGTAATTGTAACACCACTTATTTAAAGTGTTTAGAAATGGCGAACGAAGCACAACGTAAAAACAGTTAGTATTCCTAAATTAAAGTAATAAAGATGCGATCATGCATCCTTGTTGTGCTCTATTCTGAATCAGGAAGTCAGCTGGTATTTGACACCCTCTGGGTAATACTTTTACCCTGAGGATTACATGAGTATACTCCTGTTTATTACTTGGTACAAAACAATACTCCAGAACTTGGTCCAGTCAAATATTGCATATTCATTCCTCAGAGAGCCAAAGAGGGGCTGATATGGGAGTTTGCTGTACGTTGGTAAAGGAATGCCACACTGGCCCACAGTGCCCATGCTAATCTGGTATCCAACGTGATTCAGATTCTATTAGATGCCACCAGTTTCTCAAAAATATATTTCTGTTAGGACTTTAAAGGCTTTTCCTAGACCTTTCCTAAACAAGACACTGGCAGGGGCTTCTTTTGCTTTTGCCGTGATGGTGGGTCCCCTGTTTTGCCATTTTATTTATAGATGAGAAAAGTGATGCTGTTGCAGCAAGAGACCTGGACCCTGCCATTTTCTACCTACTGAAGAAAGAAGGGGCATATTATCAACGAGGCGATAAACATTTATCGCCGCTTTAGCGTCTGTTTTCGGACGAAAAGCGGCGATAATCTTATCGCCTAATCAGCAAGGTCACGCTATCGCGTGAATCCTTGCATTATCGCTCCTTTCCCCAACGCCCATCTTTGCATCTCTAATGAGATGCAAAGTGGAGCGTTACTAAGCGTACCCGGATGGAGCTACGTTGCAAATATCGCCGATGTTCACATCGCGATATTTACAAGGCAGCCCACAGGATTATAGCAGACGTTAAAGTTTGGCGAAAACGGCAGTTTTCGCCAAAATCTAACGTCTGCTGCAATCCTGACTTACCTATGTTAGACATAGGAGGTGGATTCTGCTGATACGACCACAGGGTCGTATCAGCAAGGTTATCGCCGTTTTGCAGGGAACATCGCTGGAAAACCAGCGATGTTCCCTGCAAAACGGTGATAACCTCGCTATCTCTGGAATTTTTATCGCCCTGAGAAACGCGTTGTTAATAACGCGCTACCAGGGCGATAAATTCCAGAGATAGCCTGCGTTAGGGAATACGTCGCTAATCACGGCCAGCGATAATTATCGCTGGCCGTTGATAATATGCCCTGAATTTCTGAAGAACTTTAACTAACCATTTCAGTAAGAATTTGAATAATGCAAGTAGCATGCTAGGTTCTGAGGCTTTATTTTTGGTAAACACATAGGGGTATATTTACAAGGGAATAGTACCACCAGAACATCACTTTTAGCGACGTTCTGGTGGCGCTATGCCCTTCTCCATATTTACAAAGTGGCGTTAAGCCACTTTTTGTGGCTCAACGCTACCATGTAAATATGGCCCCTTTACATGCATCACTTCCAGCAAAAAAACAGTCCTTCATGGTGTTTTCCTATTTCCATGTGTGCTGCGCACATGGACAGGGGAAATAACGAGGAGAAATTAAAATATTTCTCCTCATTACACTTCACTGAGGAAGGCGTAGTATTTTGCTAAATCTGGGAATGAACCAAAATCCATGGTAGGATGCATGGGCACACCAATGTTACACCCATGAAACGCCTTCCCAGTGCCAAGTATGTGCTGCCTTGAGTTACTTTGCATTTACTAAACCAAGCAAAACCACAAAAGTGGCTTTGCGAGGCTTAGAAAATGCCAAAAATAATCTTGCGTCAGGGCTGCGCCATAAAAGTGACACAGCCCTGACCCTGTTTTCCAGTTTCTGCTGAAAGTAAATATTCATTTTGTGGTGTTTTATCAGTTGTAACTATTTTTAAATGAAAACCAGAAACCCTACCCATGATTTTGAGCATTTCATTTATGCACTTATGCCCCATGGCATTATGTTGTTTCAGTGAAGATGTTCTATCACATGCACAATGTTGCTTGATGTTTAAACCTGCATAGCATATTCCAAATGAGAATCCCACAGTTGCATTCTGATCTGATCAGAGTTGTTTTGAGGCCACAGTTTGGTAACCTTGGAGTTCTAACAGAGGTAGTACCTTGTCTCATGTAGGCGACATGCACCTTTGAGGCCTACTACATTCCAAGTAACAAGTCTCATTGTGGAGTAAGAGAATGATCTTAGTTAAAACTAGTCCTTGGCCCATCATTGGCTTCCCCATCTGGGGACAAAAACCTCTTTGCCCCATGCCTTGGAAATCACAGGGGACTCAGCAATACGGCTGCTTCTGGCATTGGGATGCAGAACAGGTCTCTGCAGAGTTTGTGTAGAAACTCTAGCTTTCATTGATGCAATTCATCTTCACAGCTAGTGGGACTAATTAGCCCAGATACAATAGTGATTAACCAATTTGGAATACACAGCCTAACGCACTGCCAATGCGAATTCACTCTGCCTTACTATTGACTCTGACCTCACCTTCAAAGCTAATGTTACCAATAAAACTAAAAAAGCATGGGATCAACAGCTAAGCTACTAAAAAGTTAAACCTTTTCTGCCAGGAAGCAAACAACAAAGCCTCTTTTCAAGTGCTCATCCTTTTACACTTTGATGGAGGCAATGCTGTGTTCAGTGCATTCCTAATTCCTCCCTGACCCCAGGGGCGTAAGAAAAGCCCCTGGAGCCCCTGCGGTGTAGGGATCGGGCCCAACCCTTCAGGGGCTCCAAAAGTCTTCTGGTGGCCCCCGTTCAGCCCACGTGAAATATCTGTGAGATATGGGAGGCTCGAGGGCACTTCATCATATCCTGCTGGGTAGCCCAGTCATTTTGAGTTACACCACTGCCCTGATCCAGCTGCATAACATGTCTTTGAACATTTATCTCACACACTTACAGATCTAAATTGTCTTCCCATCCCAACCGGTATCATCTTAAAGATCTGGTGCATGACATACAAAGTCAAACAATGCACCTTCCTACCAGGTGCACAAAATTAACACACTCTGGTGCCATCTCAAGACATGAAATCAGAACATCACCAGACTGGAAATGAAGAGGTGCAAAAAGGTAAAACCTCAGAGGCAAATCTTCAGCTGCGCTTCATGACTATAAAAAAACATCCCGAAATATGCTATGTTCTGATACAAGCATTTCTATGATCTCAACTTGCTTTTGGAGTCTGAATTCAATTATGGCTCTGGGATTCTTATTGACTGGAGTCAAGATGATCTGCTATCATTGTTCTTGATTCAGAAGAGCTGAATGTACGATGTATTGTTTAGTAATGGTACATTTTGCTTAAAGGGGCCAGAGTGGATATGTCTTATCAATTCAGGAGTATGTGTAGTGCATTCTGTATATGGATGTATGTTCCAAAGGACTTTACTGTACAGGTCATCCTGGTGGGGTATACAATGGTTCTTTGCTTGGCCTATGGAAATTGTTCTTTATAGAGGGATCATTTGCCAAATATATATAATTTGTGCCATGTTCTGCATGAACATTTATCTGGTTTTGAAAAGTAGGTTTCTGAAAGGATATGGGTGTGCTGGTGAGTTGACAATGCATAGCAAACATTAAGGCCTAGGCTCCATGTTGTGTGCATGACGCTCGCGGTCGGTGTGTCTAAAGAATTCTGTTGGTTTAGGGTGAAACATGAATATAACCGGATGACACAAAATTAAGTGTACTATTCCATGGAGAGTGTTGTTAGGAGATGGACTACTTGGCATATCACACCCTGTTGAATGTATGAGAGACAGCCAATTTGATGTGTCTTGCCGGGGCTTTCTGTGGTTTTCCATAACGCTGAGTGTTGCAAGAATAGTGATAGTTGACTAATGGTATATCTGTGCACTAATGGATGCATGAGATGTTCTGTCTACCATTCTCTGTTAGAAGATTGGTTGTCTGTAGGAGAATAGCATACAATGAAAATAATGTATGTGTTTTATATATGGGTGTGTGAGTGTCTGTATGGCTGTGTCAGTGTGAGTGCATGTGTCGGTATGGGTGAGTAACTGAGTATGTGAAAGGCATTCTTCGTGAGTGACGGGGTATATGAGTGACTGTATGTGTGAATGAGTGAATGTGAGAGTGGCTATATAGATGAGTGCATGCTGCTGTCAGTGACTGTATAGCTGACTGAGTATGTGTTACTATTTGTATGAGTAAGTAAGTGGGTGGGTGCATAACTGTTTGGGTGAGTAAGTGGCTGAATGATTGAGTGTCTAGGTGTGTGAGTAGTTCCATGAGTGACTCACTCAGTGTGTCAGCACCTGTATGCCTGTATGAGTGGATATGTCAATGGCTGTATTAGTGAGTGAGTGGGTCTATGAGTGGCAGTATGGGTGAGCGAGTGGATGTGTGTATAGATCAATGAATCAGTGAGTGGGTGTGTAAGTACTGGTATGGCTCTGTGAATGGGTTTGTGAATGGTTGTGCGGGAGTGGCAGTGGGTGTATACAAGATTCTATAGGGGTGTGAGTGGGTGCGTCAGAGATGCTGTGGATGATGTCATCACTGATGTAATTAGTGATGTCATTTGAGATGTCATCAGTGATGTGACTGACCATGTCATGAGTGATGTATTATATGAGGTCATAAGCAGTGCATTGCGGGGGTGTGAGTTATAGTTAGCTCAGCTAACTATAACCACTGAATTTCTCTGGTTTTGTACGAGTGAAATGTCAACCTAACTATAACGTCCCTGTAACCTTTGGTTTTTTCCTTGAATATCAAAGGTTTTTTAAATGCTAATTTCTAACTATAACGTCCTTGAAACCTGTGGCTTTTTCAGTGAATTTTTAAGCTTTTTTAAATGCTAATTTCTAACTATAATGTCCCTGAAACCTGTGGTTTTTTCAGTGAATTTCTAAGGTTTTTTAACTAGCAGTCATGTTTGCAGAGTGGTGGAGAAAGGGGTCTGGGCATTCAACCAACTCTCAGGAATTCCATTGCATAGGACTTACAGGAGGTACCAGTAGGGCTTCTTGGCCCCCAAGGTCCCTCTGGAGTAAAGTGGACTTCATCCCCCAACCAGTAGTGCGCCAGGAGGCACGTTTGCAGAGTGGTGGCAAAATGGGGGCATGGCCTCTGAAGACCTCTGTGTGGGACTTACTGGAAGTAACAGGAGGGGTAGTTGGCCCCCAAGGATGTCCTTGGGGGCCAAATACCCCTCCTATTATCTCCTGTAAGTCCCACACAGCAGGATTGCTGAGTTCTGATAGCAGGCCATGCCCCCTTTTTCCACCACCCTGCAAACGCACTTTCTGGCATGCTCTTGGTTGAGGGATGAAGTCCCCTTCACTGCTAGGGATCCTTAGGGGCCAACTAGCCTACCCGTTACCTCCAGTAAGCCCCACACAGTGGGATTGCTGAGAGGAGGTCGCAGGCCATGCTCCTTTTCTCCACCACTCTGCAATCGCGCCTCCTGGCACGCTCTAGTAGGGGGATGACGTCCCCTTGCCTCTTGAGGGTCCCTGGAGGCCAACTAGCCCTCCTGTTACCTCCAGTAGGCCTCACACAGCTGGATTGCAGAGAGGTGGTCAGAGGCCACGCCCCCTTTCTCCACCACTCTGCAAACGCGCCTCCTGGCGCACTGCTGCTTGGGGGATGAAGTCCACTTTAGTCCTGAGGCCCTCAGGACACAAGGGGACCTCATCCCCCACTAGCAGTGCACCAAGAGGCACGTTTTCAGAGTGGTGTAAGAAGGGGCGTGGCCTTCGACCACCTCTCCGCAATCCCCCTGTGTGGGGCTTACTGGAGGTAACTGGTGGGCTAGTTGGCCCCTAAGGACCCTCAGCAGCGAAGGGGACTTCATCCCCAACCAAGAGCACGCCAGGAGGCACATTTGCAGAATAGTGGAGAAAGGGGGCGGGGCCTCCGGCGAGTTTTTTAGTTAGGAAAGGGGGCTGTGTGGCCCCCTTCCCTTGGCGCTTCTGGGTCCCGGGGACCCCATCCCATGGGGCCTGACCCATTTTTTATTTATATTTAAATAAAAAGGGAGAGGGGGCGTGCGGCCTCCCCATCCCGCGGGGACCGACCAATTTTTTTTTAAGGGAGGGGGAGCCGAGCGTCCCCCCTCCCCCAGGCCATTTTTGGAGCTGGGGACCCAATCCCCCGGGGCCTGGCCAAGTTTTTAATGTTTTTTTTATTGAAGGGAGGGGGGGCGATTAGCCCCCTCCCCCAGGCCATTTTCGGCCCCGGGGACCCCATCCTCCGAGACCAGGCCTTATCCTTCAGTAAGGCTTTGGAAATTAAACTAATACACGGCATAAAGGCTCAACATGCGAGATATACATTTTAAGATTTTATTGGTGCGAGCATTTCAGACCACATTGGCACTGGCTGAAGGGTATCACAGTCTTTTGCACTTAAGCACTTTTTTCTTGTATATAGCCTGGCGCATTTTGCACGAAAAATGCTGATTTACTTTTGGGAATTAGATGAAATACTGAGGGCACTGGCCTCATATTAATGTAGTATCACCGCAAAGTATGGCTGACTATATTTGCACTTGTATCAGAGTTTTTTTACGCTTAAGCATTTTTTGTGTATATACCTATGCGCTCGCTGTACAAATAATGTTTAAATGCCAATAGGAATCAGATGAAATGCCTAATTTGTAATAATCAATCAATCAATCAGGGAATTGTGAAGCACGCTACTCACCCATGAGGGTCTCAAGGCGCTGGGGCAGGGGGGGAGCAGCTCCGGTCAGTCCAAGAGCCAGATCTTGAGGGTCTTCCTGAAGATGTACAGAGTGGGTGCGTGTCTGATGTTGATCGAGAGCTCGTTCCAGGTCTTTGCTGCGACGTAGGAGAAGGCTCTTCCACCTGTTCTGGCTCCGCGGATGTGCGGGGTTTCGGCGAGGGCAAGGTCGGCAGATCGGAGGTTTCTCTTGGGTATGTGGAAGGCGATTCTTTCATTGTTATATTGGGGTCCGATGTTGTGGAGGCATTTGTATGCATGGGTGAGTATCTTGAGAGGGGGGGGCGTGGCTTGACGCCGATGTAGGAGGCAGTGGACCTCGGAGCTCCTCCGTGGCCTCCCTCCATTGCAAGTTATCCTGATGCACTAAAGAGGCCCCTGATCGGCCATATCGCGTCGGAACACCTGGTGCCCTGGTGGGTGAACTGGCGACGACCTGGGAAGCTGTGAGACGGAGAAAACTCCACTTTTTTGCACTGCTCGCACTCCCCCTGTAGCGACCTAAGATGGCGGCTGCCATCGGTCGCGAGAATCGCTGTGGGCCGCACTGATCTGTGCCTTGCGATTTGTGCCAGTACGATGGTGAGGCTCTCTGAACCCGGCCTCGGAGGGAAGGTCTGCGGTTGCCCACGGCTGTGGGGAATTGGCGGAGTGGTGGGCAAGGCTGGATCGGGCGCCGAGTGCGGATCCTAAAATGACTTGGCTGAGCTGCCCACTAAGGGTGCGGGCGACCGGAGCTTGTAAAGACAGCCTGCTGCCCGCCGATCCTGAAGCGCCGAGCTGGCGGCTCTGGGGTGCTCCTAAGCCCCACTGAACCCTTGAAGTTGGCGAACTTGACCTGACTTGACCTGACACCAACGGCGGAGTGAGGCGATCGGCTCCGCCTGGTTCCCGCCAGGCCTGTGAGCGGCACTTCGTGCGGGGTACTGGTGACCCGGCGGGACAGTGTTGGAACAACAGGCAGTGCTTGGGACCTACCTGCGCTGCGGAGGCACTCGAGGCTGATTGGGGAGGACCGAATCGGCGTGGATCGTCGTGGAGGAGGAGATTACCCCAGCCTGCCAGACCTTGGTGAGTGCGCACTGGGCTGCTTGAAAGCGGGACGCCCGCTCTGACTCCCTCCTGAGCGGATGTGACTGGAGGGCCCGTCTCCCTGCTGTGCGGCCCGTGGAGAGCGAGACATTGAGCGAGAGGGAGCTGGCTGACCTTTCCTGGTTGCTGGGGGGGTATCGGCCCTGGCGAGATCCCTCGGCCTATTATCTTTGCGGCTGGACGCCATTGTCCTGGGCGCACGCCTGTGGTTGGGGCCCTCTCCTGCTGCGGTGTCCTGGGTGAAGAGCGGAGCCACGCTGGTGAGTCGCCGATACTGGTGCTGGAGGGATCATGACCAGGGTGGGGCGCCGCGCGACCTCTTGTGGCCCACTGGACCAAAGCGAGTGAGTTGACGGCGATACGACTTGGGTGCTGGCGGAGGCGCGCTCAGCTTAGACCCAGCTGGGTGCCCTGAGGCCCGTGGGCAGCTTTGAAGACGGGAGTGTGGGGCCCAACCTTGCTACGGTGACCCACTTGTTGGCAGAGGCTGTCCCGGCGCGGAGTTAATACCGGTACTTGAGTGACCCTGCTTTTGGTGGGGTACTACGCAGCCTTTTGTGGCCTGCCAAGATGGGGCGAGTATCCAGAAAGAAGGGCTACGCGGTCCTTCAGGTGGAGGGAGCAGGGCAGCAGACTGATGACGAGGATGAGGTGACGGAGCGCGCCAGTACAGATGGCCCGGGAGGTCCTACGCTGGTCGATATAATGCAGGCCATCACCTCGTCCAGAGAGGCCCTTGAGACGAAGATTGACGCCATTGCAGTGGACCTTACTCTGCTCAAGGATGACCACAGGAAACTAAAGGAGCGAGTGAAAGTGACCGAGAAAACACTGGAGGGGGTCCCGGAGGTGGTGGCCACCTTGCAGCGCTCCTTGAAGCAGGTGGAGGACAAAGTTCGGGTCTTGGAGATGAGAGCAGAGGACAGTGAAGGGCGCTCCCGCAGGAATAACCTCCGCATAGTGGGGGTTCCGGAACGAGCAGAGGGAGACGACGCTGTTCGATACTTGGAAGAATGGCTCCGGACAGAGGTTGCCCCAGAGGGACTGTCCCCGTTTTTTGCCCTTGAGAGAGCCCACAGGATCCCGGCTAGACCTCCCAAGCCAGGAGCACCACCGCGGCCGTTGGTGGTGAGACTATTGCATTATCGGGACAGGGATCACCTTCTGCAGCAGGCCAGGGGGAAGCAACAACTGCAAATCGAGAACTCCAAGGTGATGGTATTTCCGGACTATACTAGGGAGGTCCAGAGGCAGCGGGCCTCCTTCATTGCTCTAAAGCGGAAATTGCGCCAATTTCACATCTCGTACGCCATGTTCTTCCCAGCGCGCCTACGAGTGGTGGACGGCGCTGACACGCTCTTCTTCACCACCCCGCAGGATGGATGGCAGTGGCTGGAGATGCGCCGGACGGGGTCCAGGCGGAGCTCTACAGCAAGCAACGGAGAGAAGAGATCACCTGAGCGCGTGAGTCCGCAGAGGCCATCTTTGCTACCAGATCAACGGCTAGAGCGAGACAGAGCTGTGCAGGCGGTTGCAGAGATCAGTCAAGGTGGGATCAGCCCGAGCTCTGCTTCCACTAACCGAGCGCTGGGTAGTTCTGAGACATCTCTGCCTGGAAGCACGAACAGGGACTCTGATTCTGAGCTGCCGGTGGTCACTCCACACACGGCGGACTTGTTTGGCTGACTCGACAGTTGATGGTGGGGTGAGATAGATTTGTGGCTGGCTCCAGGCTTGGTCGCTGCAGGGGTTTTGGTCTGCAGCGAGAGAGGGGTGGCGCCAATTGCTCAGTATTAATGGGGACCCTCATACCGGTACAGAACGGGGGGAGCCGGGAGGGGCTTTGGGTCCCACAGGGTCCGCACACGTCTCACTACCCCCTTTGCACACAGTTGCTGGTTGTATCAGTTTGGATGGGAACTAGTTCAAGGGAACCTGTCCTGGGGAGTGGGAGTTGGGGGTACTGGGATGTTGGGGGGTGGGAGTTCTTGGGGCCAAGCATGCCGCTGGGGGGATATGGAGGGCAGAATGCATACAACTGCGCCATGGGAACCGACGTAGGTATCAGGTGCTTATCCTGGAATATTAGGGGGATGCATACTATGACACGTCGCCACAAGATCCATGCCTATCTTAGACGGAGAGGGGTGCAGATTGCGCTTCTTCAGGAGACGCATTTAACTAAGCAAGAGGGGTTAGCTTTGCAGCGCAGATGGCGAGGGCAGGTGTTCTGCACAACATACTCGGCGTTTGCGCGGGGCGCACTTATTTGGATAAGAGCTGGAGTCCCGTTCCAGAGCACTGGGCAGCTGATTGACCCTGAGGGTAGATATGTCGTTGTGACGGGGCGCTTAGACGGTAGAGACATTGTCCTAGGGAGTATATATGCCCCTAATACTGATCAAGCCTCATTTTTGCGCATCTTTCACGGAAGCTCGCACCTATGTTGGTGGGGTCTGTGCTCCTGGGGGGTGACTTTAACTGTATCACGGACGTCGCTTTGGACCGCTCTCATCCCCCCCCTTGTAGACGCCCCGGTGCACAGGCTGGCTGCGGTGCGACGGGCTTGGCAGCAACAATGGGGACTGACCGATACATGGAGGGCACATCACCCGACTGACAGGGACTACTCTTACTTCTCGTCACTGCATGATCTGCATGTTAGGTTGGATTCAGTCCTTTGCTCTCCGGACGTAAATGGGGGGATGGTGCATAGTGAATACTTAGCTAGAACGTCATCTGATCATAACCCTCTGCTGGTGGTCTTACATTGGTTACGAGATCGACCTGCTATTCCCACATGGCGGCTCAGGCCAGACACGTTGGAAGACCCGGTGTTCAGGGATGCTCTGGGCTCGGCCATTGAAGACTATTTTAGGGTTAATGTCAATACAGCATCTTCTCTGCTGGTGGAATGCGATGCTTTTATGTCTGTGGTTAGGGGGCGCTGTATAGGGGAAGTGGTGGGGGTTCGCAGAGTGCTGCTGCAGGATGTGTCAAAGGTGGAACAGCAGCTACACGTGTTGGAACAGGAGCGCCCGGAGTGTCCGGACAGACATGATGAGTTGCTTGCGGCCCGAGAGGAGCTAGCGGTCCAGCTCGAACGATTGCGCTGTTTCGATTATAAGGCTTATACAGATAGGGCGCATGTGGAACGTGACAAATCTGGGGCATTGCTAGCGTGGCTGGCCAACCCAGCGCGTAGAGGGATGGTAATTTTAGAACGGAGGGGCCAGGGAGATGAGGTGTTCTATACCCAACGGGGTATTAATGAACAATTTTTGCAGTACTATACTGAGCTGTATCGGAGCAGGGTGGGCCCCGGACTCCCTGGCGATGAGGGTTTCTGCTGGGAGCAGACCTCCCTAAAGTTGACCCTGTGGAGGCTGCAGCCCTGGGTAGGGACATTGAGGCGGGTGAAGTCCGTTGTGCTATAAAGCACATGGCCAGGAACAAAACGCCGGGTACAGATGGGCTGCCAGTGGAATTCTATGTGGCTTATGCCGATGTTCTGGTTCCCTATCTGGTGGCACTGTACAATAGAGCACGCCATGAGGGTGTCCTCCCTGCCTCTACGCGCGAAGCCATCATAGTCCCTCTCCTCAAGCCGGACAAATACGCTTGGGACCGCTCCTCGTACAGACCCCTTGCGATGCTTAACCTGGATTATAAGATCTTCAGCCGGGTACTGGCGGGTCGTTTGATGCCCCATATGGCGGCGCTGGTTCACAAGGATCAGGCCGGGTTTATCCCATCCCGGAATACTGCAATGAATGTTCGCAGACTTGTGCATATCTTGGGGTCTGATACATATGATACAGAGGAAGCCTGCATTTTTGCGGTCGATATTGAGAAGGCCTTTGATAGCTTGGAGTGGCCCTACCTTTTCAATGTGTTGCGGGAATTTGGCCTGGGGGAGGGTTTCATACGGTGGACAACGCTGCTGTACAGTGCTTCCACGGCCAGAGTCAGGACAGGGGGCTTAATCTCTGCTGCTTGTGGGGTTGCTCGGGGGACGAGACAGGGGTGCCCGTTGTCCCCTCTACTATTTGCCCTGGCGATGGAGCCCATGGCTGCTCATGCCAGGACGGGGAGGTTCTATCCTGGGTTGCTGGTGGAGGGGCAGGTGCAGCATATAGCCTTGTATGCGGATGATCTGCTCCTGTTCCTGCAGAACTCCGGGGATGCGCTTCGGGGAGCGAAGGAATTGTTAGAGACCTTGGGGAGAATAGCGGGGCTCCGCGTGAACTGGGCCAAGTCGTGTCTGTTCCCCACCAGGGCAGGCAGGCCGGACCGACGGAGTGCGGGAGGCGTCCCATGGGAATCCCGTTGTTTGACTTACCTGGGGACACGGATTTATCACGATTGTGATGACCTGCTGGAGGGCAATGCGGGGCGAGCATTGCGTAGCGCTAAGACTTGTTTCGACTTTTGGGGGACTCTTCCGCTATCCGTCGCGGGAAGGGTGGCTTTAGTGAAGATGGTCACTCTGCCGAGGTTCCTCTATTGCTTCGGGATGCTCCCTGTCTGGATCCCGGGTAAGTTCTTTGCGCAGCTTAACTCATTAATCACAGGGTTCCTGTGGGGGGCTGGGAGAAGGAGGGTTGCCCTAAGTACCATGCAGCGGCCTAGGGCAGAGGGGGGCTTCGCGTTGCCGAACTTTGAGGCCTATTACTATGCTGCACAGCTCCAATGGTTTACGAAATGGGTAGCGG
Organism: Calotriton arnoldi; assembly: GCA_963921515.1. Lineage (NCBI taxonomy): Eukaryota > Metazoa > Chordata > Amphibia > Caudata > Salamandridae > Calotriton > Calotriton arnoldi. Next base: position 554,265 of record CAWUFW010000872.1, read on the forward strand.
GCCACATCAGGCACCAGGAAGGCCTGGGAGGGTCGGATCCGAGTTGGCGTCTATTGTCCTGTGTGCTACTGCGGGTACCACTGAGAGGTGAAGCAGTGCCGGCAGATTTGCGAGTGGTGCAGCGGTGCTGGGCGCGCATGGCTAGGAGGATGCACATCAGGATCCCGTATGCGCCAGAGATCCCGCTGCGGATGTGTGAGGTGCTGCTGTACAGGGGTGACTGGAGTAAGCTGCAATCCTGGGAGGAGGCAGGAGTTCTCACATTGGGTGACCTCTACGAGGACGGCAACCTCCTCCCTTTTAATAATCTCATGGAGCGCCATGATCTTCCCCGGGGGGACTTCCTGTTTCATGCGGCCCTGTCGGCGGCTGTCCGGAGGCACCGGCGGAAAGGGTTAGTAGAACCGGACACGTTCCTTGCCTGCCAGTATGTAGTGCTGGCAGCGGGAACCTTTAAAGCGGTAACTTGTCTCTATCGGCGAATCACCCAGGACTTGCGCCAGCCCCTGGAGGCGTTGCGACTCAAATGGGAGGCGGACTTGGGGGAACCCATTGAGTAAAAACCTTGGGGGGCGGTGGTAGAGAGGGCATGGAAGAGCACTCGGAACGCTCGCTTTCAGCTAATTCAATTCTATGTCTTACATAGGGCATACTTAACGCCTGGCAGAATCAATGACTATTTTGGGGCGTCGGCAGCTTGTCCTCGTTGTGCGCTGGAGGGGGCGAGGTTTCTTCACATGTTCTGGGACTGCCCGCATTTGGGGGATTACTGGCGAGGGGTGACGACTACCTTGGCGACTGTGACGGAGAGGGAGATAGCTCTGACACCAAGGGTTTGCTTGTTACACGAGTTTCCGCATACTGCTAAAACCAAAATCACCAGCAAGTTCATTGATCTGGGGTTAGTCCTGGCAAAAAGAGAACTTACTACCCATTGGAAGGCAAGGCAGGGACCCGCTCTTGTGCGCTGGTGAAGGGAGATTGTGAAGTGGGCGGAGAGTGAAGGGAATTACAGGATGGGCATGGCTAGGCGTACCGAGAACGAGAAAACATTGGACATGGCTCGGGCGTGGGTGGCGCTTGTGGAGCTGACTAAGCACCCCGACGAGGAGGGTCCCCTTGCTGAGAGGGAGGGTGCACAGGTTACCTGAAGCGGCTGACGCTTACGGTGGGAGAGGCATGATGAGGTAGCTGAGGGTCTTGCACAGGTCCTCCCCCAGTGTTCTCCGTCTGCCCTGGGTGAAGACAAGCGAGGCAAGGATTTTGATGGGTGGTGCAGGGGGTCTGGTGGACCCCTTGAGTATATTAGTGGCTAGCGGCATGCTTGGGGGGGTGGAGGGGGAGGGAGGTATTGTTGGGGTGATTAAGGGTTAGGGGGGCGGGCTGGGAATTTGGAGGGTTTTGTCTGAATCTGCCCTTTGGACTGTAACATGCAGGGCAGTGAACGGAGCTGTGAGTTGGGTTCCCATGGGGGGCTGGCGGGGTTTTAGTAGGGTGCTCCTTGGGGCCCTGGCGAGACTCTTCCTTCGTAGCTCACTGGGAGGGTCACAGGAATGTTGATGGTCATAATTGTAATGCATATTGCCTCCCCAACTGTTATTCTCTGTTGTCCATGACGTTGTTTGTATGGCTTCCAGAAAATCAATAAAATTCTGTTTAAATAAAAAAAAAAAAAAAATGGGTGAGTATCTTGAAAGTTACTCTTCTCAACGTGGAGCCAGTGGAGGTCTCGCAGGTGTGGGGTGATGTGTTTGTGTTGGGGGACGCCGAGGACGAGTCTGGCTGCGGTGCTCTGTATGGTCTGGAGCTTGCGGAGCAGAGATTTGTTGATCCTGGCATAGAGGGCGTATCCGTAGTCTAATCTGCTGGTTATGAGTGCGTGGGTGACGGTCTTTCTTGATTCGTGGGGGATCCATTTGAAGGCCTTGCGAAGGATACGGAGGGTGATGAAGCAGGTGGAGGCGACAGCGTTGATCTGTCGGGTCATGGAGAGGGAGGAGTCAAGTATGATGCTGCGGTTCTGGTGTGGTCCGTGGGTGTGGGAGGGCTGCTGATGGTGGTGGGCCCCCAGGTGTTGTCCCATGTCGAAGGGGAGGGTCCGAGGACGAGGACTTCTGTCTTCTCCGAGTTGAGCTTCAAGCAGCTGCTGCTCATCCAAGTTGCGACGTCCTTCATTCCTTCCTGGAAGCTGAGTCTGGTGGTGAGGGGGGTCCTTGGTGAGGGAGAGGATGAGCTGGGTGTCGTCGGCGTAGGATACTATGCTGAGTCCATGCTGTCTGACGATGGCGGCGAGGGGGGCCATGTAGATGTTGAAGAGCGTGGGGCTGAGCGATGATCCTTGGGGTACTCCGCAGCTGATCTCTGTGGGTTTGGGGAGAAAGGAAGGAAGTCTGATTCTTTGGGTTTTGCGTGAGGAAGGAGCGGAGCCAGTCGAGGGCGGTCCCCTGTATGCCGTCGTTGTGGAGTCTGGCGGTGAGAGTGCAGTGGTAGATGGTGTCGAAGGCTGCAGAGGGGTCGAGCAGGATCAGGGCTGCTGTGTGTCCTTGGTTGAGAAGCATGCGGATGTCGTCTGTGGCCGCGAGAAGGGCGGTCTCGGTGCTGTGGTTGCTACGGAATCCAGATTGGGAGGGGTCGAGGATGGAGTTCTCTTCTATGAATTTCGTTGGTTGGACGTTGATGATCTTTTCGGTGACTTTGGCCGTGAAGGGGAGGAGAGAGATGGGTCGGTAGTTCTTGAGGTCCTTTGGATCTGCTGAGGGCTTCTTGAGGAGGGGCTTGACTTCTGCACGTTTCCAGTCGTCGGGAAATGTGCCGGCTTCAAGGGAGGTGTTGATGGTGCGTCGTAGCTCCTGTGTGATGGTGGCGGCAGCTCTGCGGAAGATGTGCGGAGGGCAGTGGTCCGTGGGGGCTCCTGAGTGAATGCCTTTCATGGTCAATGCGGTGTCTTCGGTGGTAACTAGGGTCCAGGAGGAGATGGTAGGCTGACTTTCGTTGCTGGGGGGCGGAGTGGGTTCGGTGTCCTGTGTCTGTTTGTTGAAGTTGACGTAGAGGGATCTGATTTTCAGGTGGAAAAAAGAGCTGAGTTTGTTGCAGAGGTTCTGGGAGGGTGTGACATACGTGGCTTCGCTGGGCAGCTTGGTGAATTCCTGGATGATGTTAAAGAGTTCCTTGGAGCTGGTGGTGTTGGGGTGGATTTTGTTACGGATGAAGGTCCTTTTTGTGGATCTGATGAGTTGGTGGTATTCTGTCATGGCGTTCTTGTAAGTGGAATGGTCTTCTGAAGTTTTGCTGTTTCTCCAGTTCTTCTCGAGACGTCTGCAGGTGCGTCTGGCTTCTTGGAGGTCGGTGGTGAACCAGGAGTTCTTCCTGGGCTGCTGTCTGTCGGGGTTGCTGAGGGGGGCGAGCTCGTCTGCGCAGTTGGTGATCCATCTGTGAAGTTCTTTGGCTGCGGAGTTGGTGTCGGTCGTGGTGGGGGGGCTTCGCAATTGAGGGTGGAGTTGAGGTGCTCCTCAGTGATCTTGCTCCAGTTCCTTCGCCGTGGGTGGGGTACCGGTTTGGGTGCGGTGGGTTTTTCAACGTGGAAGTGAACGCAGTAGTGGTCCATCCAGATGATTTGCGTGGTGTGGCTGAAGTGGACGTTGTTGCCTCCTGCGAAGACGGGGTCGAGGGTGTGTCGCCTTGTGGGTAGGGGTGGTGACGAATTGTTGCAGTCCGAGGTTGGTGAGGTTGTCCAGGAGGGTGGCGGAGTTGGGGTCGCTGAGGTTGTGGAGGTGGAAGTTGAGGTCTCCAATGAGTATGTAGCCCATGGAGGCAATGGCGTGGGGCACAATGTTGTCGGCGATGGTAGTGGTGAACACGGTTCGAGGTCCGGGAGATCTGTAGGCGAGGGTGCCTCGTAAGGTCGTTCAGGGGCTGGTCTGAATCTGGAAATGGAGGTGTTCGGTGGTGGACGGGGAGTCGCTCGTGCTGGAGGTGGTGAGTCGGAGGGAGCTCTTGTGTGCGATGACGAGTCCTCCTCCTGTGCAGTTGGGGCGGTCCTTTCTCTGGATCTTGTATCCATCGAGGATGGCGGTGGGGGCGGAGGTGGGGTTGGTCCATGTTTCTGTGAAGAAGGCGTCGTCTGGCAAGAGGGTGTTGAGGAGGTCTCAGATCTCTACTGTGTGTCTGTGCAGGGAGCGCACATTGAGGAGAATGAATCTCATGGCTTCGGGGCTGCTGGCGTCCGGCATGGGGATGTCGGCTGTGGCGATGCGGAGGGTGGTGAAGATTTGTTGGCAGTGTCGGCAGGAGAACTGGCCATGGGTGGTGGCCGGCGTAGGCACCTGGCAGTTGTTGTTCCTTCCGGGGTTGAGTGCGAGGAGGGAAGCAGCTTCGTAGCGGTGGGTGGTCAGAGAACCAGGCTCCCTGGCGCAGGTCGCGGTTGGGTTATGGACGGGCGCAGACTGGCTTGCCTTTGGCACACCTTCGGCGTGCCAGTGACGCGCCCGCTTCGCGCGGCCACGCAGCGGCTGTCATTAAATAGGAAAGCGCAGCTGGGAGGTGGGAGCGGGAACCGGCAGGGGGGCGGGGCCGTGGGGGCAGTAGCGGCGGGGAAGAGGACAGCGAAAACAGGCACAGAGGACACAGACAAGGGCACAAACAACAGGCAAAATAAAAACAGGCAAAATAAACAGAAGCGCAAAATTACAGGAAAAAGACAGACAAAAGACAGAAAACTGGCACAAACACAAGACAGACAACAGCAGACCAGCAGAAGAGCAAGGCTCTCCCACTTTACCACCAGGGATGAGGCGCAGGCAGGAGCCTGAGGGTGGAGGAGGGCCTCGAACACCTACCTGCACAGGGCAGCGGCAGCGGCACAACAGCGGAGCTGCTGGGGGAGAGAGCAGGTCTCTGACCAGGAGGTCAGAGGTCTTGCTCAGACACCCGGCATCGGCCGCCATTAAATAGGGAAGGGGGAGGGAAGCGCAGCTGGGAGGTGGGAGCGGAACCTGCCAGGGGGAGGGGCCATGGGGGCAGCAGCGGCAGGGAAGAGGACGGCGAGAACGGGCACGGAGGACACAAACAAGGGCACAAACAACAGGCCAAATCAAAACAGGCAAAATGAACAGAGGCACAAAATTACAGGAAAAAGAAAGAAAACGGGCACAAACACAAGACAGACAACAGCGGACCAGCAGAAGAGCAAGGCTCTCCCACTGGACCACCAGGGAGGAGGCGCAGGCAGGAGCCTGCGGGTGGAGGAGGGCCTCGAACACCTACCTGCACAGGGCAGCGGCACAACAGCGGAACTTCTGGGGGAGAGAGCAGGTCTCTGACCAGGAGGTCAGAGGTCTTGCTCAGACACCCGAGCAGCGGCCGCCATTAAATAGGGAAGGGGGAGGAAGCGCAGCTGGGAGACAGGAACGGGAACCGGCAGGGGGAGGGGCAACGGGGACACTGGTCTGGTATCATTCAATTAACTCTGTATCCCAATGTCCATATTGCAATGCCGAGTTGTATTGATTGTTAATTAATTACTACCATGAGTCACTCTACAAATTATAAATCGAAAGAAGAGTTGTTTGATAAACACAACAATGAATTGAAATTGTTGCAGAGAAAGTAGCTATACGGAGGTAAAAGTCTTTCTTTTATGTTGATCTGGACTGCCGCACGTAAAAAGCAGTAAACAATGCGTACCTGTCATGTGACCAAGGCCATTTCAGCGGCCGAAACGCGTTATGGCTGACGGATTAAACTGAAGTTGATTGCCCGCATTTGAGTCTGCTCCTTTTGTTGTTATCCGGCATGAAAGAGGCATTTATATATATATATATATATATATATATATATATATATATTCACTGAAAAAACCATAGGTTTCAGGCACGTTATAGTTAGAAATTAGCATTTAAAAATCTTTGAAATTCACTGAAAAAACCATAGGTTTAGGGACAGTTATAGTTAGTTGGACATTTCACTCGTACAAAACCCGTGAAATTCCCCCGTTATAGTTAGTTCAGCTAACTATAACTCGCGCCCCCGCAATGCACTGCTGATGACGTCACATATTACATCACTCATGACATGGTCAGTGACATCACTGATGACATCACTGATGACATCTCAAATGACATCACTGATGACATCATCCAGTGACTGTGTGTTTCTGTAAAGTTTAAATATGTTTAATATATATAGGGAAAGGCGTATTGAAGAATGAGTGGGTGTATAAGTGTCTGAATGGATGATTTAGTAGGTGCGTGAGTGACTCTATAAGTGAGTGATTAAACGTATCTTACTGAATGCATGGGTTAGTGACAAAACTGTGAATGTCTGTATCCGTCTGTCTGTTGGTGTGTAAGCGGCTGCATGGGTTTGTGAATAGCTACATGAGTGTCTATATGAGTTATTGATTGGTTGTCTGAGTATCTGTATGGGTGCCTGAGTGTTTGTGTGGGTGGGGTGTGTGTGACTATGTGCATAGATGTGTGAGTGGGTGATTCACTGGGTGCATGGTTTCAAGAATGCATCTGTGATGGACTGTATGGGTGGGTGAGTGTGTGTATGGGTGTGTTAGTGAGTGAATGTATATCTCAGTGGTACATGTGTGAGTAACTACATATGTGAAAGGCAGTATATCTGTGTGTTAGAGTATATAAATGGCTATAAATGAGAGTGTGTGATTGTGAGAGTGGCTGTATGGATGAGTGTGTGCTTGTATCAGTGATTGTATAAGAGCGTAAGAATGTGCTAGTATTTGTATGAGTAAGTGAGCTGGTGTGTGTATAACTGTATAGGTGAGTAAATGGGAGTGTGATTAATTATTTGCATGACTGACAAGGTGTGTGGGTACCTCTATGGATGAGTGGCGGTGTGTGAGTGTCTATATAGGTGTATGAGTGCATATGATAGTCCTGTACTGAGTGACCGTAAGTATGAGTGACTGTACGGGTGAGTGAGTGGATGTGTGTGTAGACCTAAGAATCAGTGAGTGGGTATGTAGTTATTGGTGTTGGAGTGTCTATGGTTTTGAGAATGGCAGTCTGTAATTTAGAGTGGGTGTATCAAAACTTATATTAGGGTGTGAGAAGATGCATGAAATTATCACATGGATGATGTCATCAGTGATGTCATTTGAGATGTCATCAGTGATGTCATCAGTGATGTCACTGACCATGTCATGAGTGATGTAATATGTGACGTCATCAGCAGTGCATTGCGGGGGGGCGAGTTATAGTTAGCTGAACTAACTATAACGGGGGAATTTCACGGGTTTTGTACGAGTGAAATGTCCAACTAACTATAACTGTCCCTAAACCTATGGTTTTTTCAGTGAATTTCAAAGGTTTTTTAAATGCTAATTTCTAACTATAACGTGCCTGAAACCTATGGTTTTTTCAGTGAATTTCAAAGGTTTTTTAAATGCTAATTTCTAACTATAACGTGTCTGAAACCTATGGTTTTTTAAGTGAATTTCAAAGGTTTTTTAAATGCTAATTTCTAACTATAAGGTGCCCCGCCCCCTCCCTTCACCACTGTGCAAACGCGCCCCGTGGCACGTTTTAAGTTGGGGGATTAAGTCTCCTTGAATGATGAGGGTCCCTGGGGTCCAACTAGCCCACCCTGTACCTCCAGTATGCGCCAGGGAGCTGTGTTGCAGAGAGGTGTTCAGAGGCCACGCCCCTTTTGACACCTCTCTGCAACGCAGCTCTGTGGCGCTTTCTGGACGTACCTGGTGGGCTAGTTGGCCCCCAGGGACCATCAGGATTGAAGGGGATTTAATTCCCCATCTTAAAACGTGCCACGGGGCCTGTTTGCACACATGTCACCTGAAGCCCCGCCCCCTCCCTTCACCACTGTGCAAACGCGCCCCGTGGCACGTTTTAAGTTGGGGGATTAAGTCCCCTTGAATCCTGAGGGTCCCTGGAGTCCAACTAGCCCACCATGTACCTCCAAAAAGCGCCACAGAGCTGCGTTGCAGAGAGGTGTAAAAAGGGGCGTGGCCTCTTTACACCTCTCTGCAACGCAGCTCCCTGGCGCATACTGGAGGTTCCTGGTGGGCTAGTTGGCCCCCAGGGACCCCCAGTATTCAAGGGGAATTACTTCCCCTTGTTAAAACGCGCCAGGGGGTGCGTTTGCAGAGTGCTGCAGGGAGGGGGTGGGGCCTCCGGCACAATGCCGGTCTTTTTTTTTGTTTGTTTCTTTTTTTTTTTTATGGGAGGGGGGCTGCGTGGCCCCCCTTCCCTCGGCCACTTTTGGCCCCGGGGACCCCATCCCCCGGGGCCTGAGTATTTTATATATTTTTTTTTAATTAAAAAAAAAAAACGGGAAGGGGGCGGCGTGGCCCCCCTTCCCTGGGCCTCTATTGGCCCCAGGGACCCCATCCCCCGGGGCATGCCCTCTTTATTTTTATTTTTTAAGTATTTGGAGGGGGCCTGCGTGGCCCCCCTCCTCAGGCCATTTAAGGCCCTGGGGACCCCATCCCCCGGGTTTTTTTTTTGTAATTTTTTTTATTTTTGGGGAGGGGGGCTGCGTGGCCCCCCTCCCAGGCCACTAATATCCCCGGGGACACCATCCCCTGGGGCCTGGCCACTGGTTGGGGACCGTGGGGGGTCCCCAATCCCCGCACGGTCCCGCCGCCTCCCCGCGTCCTGCGGGAGCCGGCATTGCTTTTCCATAAGGGGAGCTGCTGACATGCAGCTCCCCTTATGGAAAAGCAATCTGCTTTGCTTCATTGAAGCGAGAGCAGGTTTCCCTGCTCTCGCTTCAATGAAGCAAAGCAAGTTTGCAATGACAGGACGGGAGCCCCGCGGCTCCCGTCCTGCCATTGCAAACAGCAGTGTCCCGGGGGTAGGCACCCTGGGACACTGCAGGAGCCGGCCCTGGGGGCGGCGGTCCCCAGGGCCATGGAGGGCTCCAGGAGGGGGGCCGCGCGGCCCCCTCCCTTCATTAGTAAAGCCCCGGGGAGGTGGTGGTCCCCGGGGCTTCGGGGGTCCGAAACGGACCCCCACATTTATTTTGTTAGTGCCCCGGGAGGTGGCGGTCCCGGGTGTGTGGGGGCTGGAGCCCCCACACAGGTGATTTTAATTTAAAAAAGAAGCCCCGGGTGGTGGCGGTCCCCGGGGCTGCGGGAGGGCGGAGAGCCCTCCCGCACCATTTTCTTGTTGAAAGCCCCGGGGGGTGGCGGTCCCCGGGGCTTGGGGGGCCTTAGAGGCCACCCTATAAAATATAAATGAACCCCCGCATGCCCCCGGGACTTGGCCCACCCGGGGGCAAAATAGCCTCGAAGCGCGGGAGACCGCGCTTCGATTTTTTTTTTTTATCGGCGGGATCCGCGCACCCTAAGCGCATCCCGCCGATTTAAAAAAAAAATGCTTTTTTCTGCCCAGGGGGTCCTTGTGGGACCCCCTGAGCAGACCTAGGGGGTCAGGGCGTTTCTACCCTGCCCCCTTTTTGCGTTTGCGAACTTGCGATTTTGTTTTTATCGGCGGGATCCGCGCACCCTAAGCGCATCCCGCCGATTTAAAAAAAAATGCTATTTTCTGCCCAGGGGGTCCTTGTGGGACCCCCTGAGCAGACCTAGGGGGTCAGGCGTTTCTACCCTGCCCCCTTTTGCGTTTGCGAACTTGCGATTTTTTTATCGGCGGGATCCGCGCACCCTAAGCGCATCCCGCCGATTTTTTTAAAAAATGCTTTTTCTGCCCAGGGGGTCCTTGTGGGACCCCTGAGCAGACCTAGGGGTCAGGGCGTTTCTACCCTGTCCCCTTTTGCGTTTGCGCACTTGTTTCTGTGCCTCGGTTCTACCGAGGGACAAAATGGCTGCCAACACTTCCTGATTTGGAGTGTTGACAGCCACTTGACAGCCAATTAGCATGCAGCTCGTGATCGGGAGGGTACGCGGACCCTACTCGGCCATAGATATATATGTGATTTTACTTTTGATTTTCTTAGGAACTACTGAACGGATTTACACCATTTAACCAAAAGGCACAACACTGAACCAAGGGCTACCTTTTTGCCAAATTTGGTGTAATTCCGTTCAGCAGTTCGGGCTGTAGCTGCGGCAAAAAGTTCCTATGGAAAATTGCATGGGGAAAACACGTTTTGGGACCCCCCTTTTTTCTCAGCCCCCACTTGATGAATCACCCCGAAACTTTCAAGATAAGAGCGGACCAGAGCTGGCCATAAGTTTTGAAAATTTCGCGAAGATTCGTCAACCGGCGCCAAAGTTATTTCAAATAGAATGTTGCGGATTTCCTATGGAAAATAGGTCCTAACTATAACTATCTACTGGCGACCGCCAGTAGATAATATATATATATATATATATATATATATATACACACAAATATATATATACATATATATATATATACACATACATATGCATATATATGTGTGTGTGTATATATATTTATGTATGTATATATATATATATATTCACTTAAAAAAACAAAGGTTACAGGGATGTTATAGTTAGACTCACATTTTGCTTGTAGAAAACCATAGAAATTCAGCAGTGATAGTTACCTGAGCTAACCATAACTTACTCCCTTGAAATAAATACACTGTTGATGACCTCACATATTACACCACTCATGACCTGGTCAGTGACATCACTGATGACATCATTAAGTGAGTGTGTGTTTTTAAGAGTTTATGGGTGTTAAACATATATACTAACCTACTCCAAAAGTTAAATTAGTATACTAGTTGTTCTACTAATGAGTGATACTATCTCTAACATGTGTAATCTGACTGGATGTGTGACTGTTTAAGTGTCTGACTGGGTATGTAAGTGGCTATATGGGTGTGTGAGTGTATGCATGAGTGAGTCACTGTATGGGTGAGTGAGTGGATTTCTGACTAGGTCTGTTGGTGAGTGAGTGGTTGTGTCAGTGGTTGCATGAATGTGTGAGTGGGTATCTGAGTGGTTGTATGTGTGTGAGTGAGTGGTTAAGTGGGTGTGTGAGTGGGTGTTTGAATGGTTGTATGGGTGTATAAGTAGGTATATGAGTAGCTGTGTGGGTGAGTGAGTGGGTGTGTGAGTGACTAGGTTGGTGAGTGAGTGGGTGTGTCTGTGACTGTATAGGTGACTGAGTGGCTGTGTGAGTGACTATATGGGTGACTGAGTGGGTGTTTGAATGGCTATATGAGTGAGTGACTTGGTGTGTAAGTGGCTTTATGGGTGAGTAAGGGGCTGTTTGAGTGAGTGTTTGGTTAAGTGAGTTGGTGTGTGAATGGTTGTATTAGAGAGTGAGTGTCTGTGTGAATGACCGTATGGGCGAGTGATCAGATATGGGAGTGCTTGTATGGGTGTGTGAATGGGTTTGTAAGTGGTTGTGTGTGTGTGTAAGTGCTAGTATGGATGAGTGAGTGGCTATGTTGAGAGGCTGTATGGGTGTGTGAGTGGCTGTATAGGTGAATATGTCTGTTTGTGAGTAGCTGTTTGGGTGAGTGTATGGCTATGTGAGTGGCTGTGTGGGTGAGTGACTGATTGTATGAGTGGCTGTATGGGTGAGTGAATGGTTGTGTGAGTTGCTGTACGAGTGAGTGGGTATATGAGTTGCTCTATTGAGGAGTGAGTGGGTGTGTGAGTACTAGTATGGGTCTGTGAATGGGTATGCGAGTTGTTGTGTGGGTGTGTGAGTGGGCATATGAGAGGTTGTATGGTGGTAGGAGTGAGTGTGTCAGTGGTTCTGTGGATGATGTCATCAGTGATGTCATTTGAGATGTTATCAGTGTTTTCACTGACCATGTCATGAGCGATGTAATATGTGAGGTCATATACAGTGCATTGCGGGGGCGTAAGTTATAGGTAGCTCAGGTAACTATGACTGCTGAATTTCTATGGATTTATTTGAGTGTAATCTGAGCCTATCTATAACATCCCTGCAACCTTTGTTTTTTTCCGGTGAATTTCTAAGGATTTTTAAATTCTATTTCCTAACTATAACGTCCCTGTAACCTTTGGGTTTTTTTAAGTGAATTTCTATTGTTTTTTAACTGGCAGTCGCGATTACAGAGTGGTGGAGAAAGGGGTGGGGTTTCTGACCAGCTTTCAGCAATCCCACTGTGTGGGACATACTGGATGTAACAGGAGGGGTTCTTGGCTCCCAAGGACCCTCAACATCCAAAAGGACTTCATCCCGCAACTAGTCGTGCGCTAGGAGGCGTGTTTGCAGAGTGGTATGGAAAGGGGGCAGGGACTCAGACCAGCTCTCAGCAATCCTGCTATGTGGGACTTACTGGAGGTAACAGGAGGGGTTATTGACCCACAAGGACCCTCAGCATCCATGAGCGCTTCATCTCCCAACCAGTAGTGCACCAGGAGGCGCGTTTGCAGAGTGGTGGAGAAAGGGGGTGTGGCCTCCAAAAGACCGCTTAGCAATCCCGCTGTGTGGGACTTTTTAGAGGTAACAGGAGGGGTTAATGGCCCCCAAGGACCCTCAGCATCCAAAGGGACTTCATCCCCCGACCAGGAGTGCACCAGGAGGTGCGTTTGCAGAGTGGTGGAGAAAGGGGGCGTGGCTTCTGAAGAACTCTCAGCAATCCCACTGGGGCATATTAGCAACGAGGCGATAAACAATTATCGCCACTTTTGCGTCCGTTTTCGGACGAAAAGCGGCGATAATTTTATCGCCTAATCAGCAAGGTCACGCTATCGCGTGAATCCTTGCATTATCGCCCTTTTCCCCAACGCCCATCTTTGCATCTCTAATGAGATGCAAAGTGGCGTACCCGGATGGACTACGTTGCAAATATCGCTGATGTTCACATCGCGATATTTACAAGGCAGCCCACATGATTTTAGCAGAGGTTAGATTTTGGCGAAAACGGCCGTTTTCGCCAAAATCTAACGTCTGCTAAAATCCTGACTTAGCCATCCCTAACATAGGGGTGGATTCTGCTGATACGACCACAGGGTCGTATCAGCAAGGTCACTCGCCGTTTTGCAGGGAACATCGCTGGAAAACCAGCGATGTTCCCTGCAAAACGGCGATAACCTCGCTATCTCTGGAATTTTTATCGCCCTGGAGAAGCGCGTTGTTAATAGCGCGCTACCAGGGCGATAAATTCCAGAGATAGCCTGCGATAGGGAATCTGTCGCTAAGCACGGCCAGCGATAATTATCGCTGGCCGTTGATAATATGCCCCACTGTGTGGTACTCACTGGAGGTTATAGGAGGGGCTGTTGGCCTCCAAGGACCCTTAGCAGCCATTTGTACTTTAACCCCCAACAAGATGTGCGCTAGGAGACCCCTCTGCAGAGCGGTTGAGAAAGGAAGCAAGGCCTCCGGCAGCTTCCCTGAGGCCAGCGCTTTTTTAATTATTTATTTTTATTAGGGGTGGGGGGCTGCAGGGCACCACATTTGGCAGGAAGCTAGATCTTGGTCCAGAAACCGTGCTTTTTGTGATTTGGTGTAAATCCATGCTGTTGTTTTTGATAAATTAAGGTTACAAAATATTTGTCTATCTGGGCGATTGGGTTCGAGGGACTATTGCGAGAGCCCTTCAAACACAATTAAAAAAAATAAAGTCTTCTGATAGCCCCAGGGAGCTTTTTTTCCACTTGGGCCAATTCACTCCTGCTAGGGCAAGGCTCTGATTACTGGACTCTGGTATTCCCCTGTCCTGAAGTTTAAAAATAATATAAAGGGACAGGGTAGGGATACCCGGCCCCCCTAAGCCTGGTGGAGGGGACCCACAGGATCCCACCCGGAGCCCCAAAAAAAAATAATCAGCAGGTTTTACCATAGTCCCACGAGACACCTGCGAGATCACAGCATAAAAAAAGGAAATGGTGCCTCCATTGAAAAAATATATATATTTGTGGAGGGGCCGTGAATAGGTCCCCCTCTCCAAGCCCATTTTGGGCCCAAGGGACCCCATCTTCTGGGGTTGGGTACCTTCAGAGGAGATGGGGTGGGTGGCCCCTGTACTGGGACTATGGCAACCCTGGGTTACGTTCCCTGGTGCCCAGTGCATTAATTAGGAGGAGGTGGGTGCAGTCCCCCTCCCCGAAACTTGTTAGGCCCCGGAGACCTCATCCCCCAGGGCCTAAATCATAAAAAAGGGGAGGGGGCTACGCACCCCCTCCCTGAACCTATAAAGGCCCCGGGCTGTATTCAACAAAAAAGGGAAGGGAGTCACACGGCCCCTTCCCCAAACCTTAAAAAGCCCTGGGACCCCCATCCAGCGGGACCAGAAAATAACTTAAAAGGGAGGTGAGATGTCATCAGTGATGTCATAAACAATGTCATAGAACATGTCATGAGTGATGTAATATGTGAGATCATAAGCAGTGCATGGTGGGGCGTATGTTACAGTTAGTGCTGCTAATTACAACTGGTGAATTTCTGTGTTTTTTGAGTTCACAGAGTTAAGTTGGCATTGAAATTTTCAACTAACTATAACGTCACTTTAACCTTTCTATTTTTCAGTGAAAAAAAATATATATATATATTCATATGTTTGTGTATATATTTGTAGATAGATAGATGCAGCTGCTCAGAGTGTAATATGCTATTTAATACCATTGAAGTGTGGGTGGGACTATGACTTACAAAATGGAGACTTGACTGGGTCATGCGCCCCTCCCCCTGCCTCAACAATGGTATTAAAAAACTTATATTCAGTGCATCTTCGTGTGTTGCTTTTATCATTCTTTTTTGTTATGTGTATTTGTTTTTACAAAAGATATTTAAACAAACATAACATAACATAACATAACGTGTATTTGTAAAGCGCACGTTCACCCCTAGCGGGGTATCCAGGAAACCAGAGATTAAAATATGTGCAGCAAGTTAAAACTGTATTGAAAAGGCTTCCTGACTATAAGAAGAGTTGTTTCTCCATGTAAAGTAATTGTTACTTTTGTCAACGTGAATTTAGAATTAACAAATAAAGTGTGATCAGTTAACATGACTAGGTTGTAAATGACATAATGAAACTGTATTTAACATAGCAAAGTTTTCAAGTTGATATGACTAGGCCTCAAAATCCACATTCATTTGTTGTACTTTGTACATTGCACAAGGTTTCTCCTCCCTCTGTGCATCTCTAGTTAAAAATGTGTCCTTCAGCATTTTGCAAAATACACTAAATTCAAGTCGTTTTGCAGTCTTGTTTTTGTTGCATCTTTAAAAATAAGCTTTCTTTGTGTTCCTGATGTCCTGAAGGAAGTAGCAAAGCTTGACTGTATCTTTACACGGCCACTTTGTGTGGCTAGTGGAGGTTGTCTATATAGCTTTAAATGTGCCCTTGCCTTCTTTCAGATGCATAACACATTGACTTTGAACCTTGTCTCCTGTAAGTTTTATTTGACTTGGTTTATCTCTATTCTGGGATCATCATCCGTTCATACTCACATAAGGCTCCCAATCCCGAAAACGAGCATTTAAGCATAATAATTTAATGTCAACAGTTTTTGGGAGAACAAATTAGAGCCAAACATGTAATCTGTAAGCCAGCAGACAGTGTTTTTTCATGTCAATTTTGCTGTATTGTGGTGATAAACTGGAGTTTGTAGTAATAACTGTGTGAATGTACCATTATTAGAGATCTAAATATCATGTGCTATTGAGCCATATTTATTTTCATTCCCATGATGTGTACATGTTTAACCAACTGCTCCAATAACTTTCTTTCCAGGTAACAGCATTATGAACAACCCACATGACTAATTCTGCTCAACCTGCATAAGAGTGAAGCTAGGACGGAATCCTTCAGTTGACAATACACTTATAGTTTGAAGCGTTTGGTGTATATATGAAATACCTTTGCAAAGAGAACTTCTTGACCATGGAGTTAAATTGATCAATATCAAAGCTGTCCAAGCTCTCAGACTGATGAGAAGATGAGGAAGAGTTCAGCGACGGGGGTCCGCAAGAGTAACTGTCTTCTAGAGAAACAGCACAGAGAATAAATCAATATACACTGCAAAGGGAGTCATAGTTCAATAGAAAGAGAAGATCCTTATGATCAACACTATACACTGCTGATTATGAGTGGTAGGGAACAACCACTGTCACTCAACTGAAAATCCCCACATCATCTTTCCAGCTCATGTTCTCTCTCCCAACACTGCAAAAACCTCACTCATCAGAAGATGAGAGGGCAAAGAAGAAAATCTTTTAGCTGAGCTAAAACATCTGTCTGTAGATAATCAATAAGGGTGAGACAGATTCCCATCAAGGTGTTCACTTGTCAGGCACCAGCTCATCCAGACAGCGTCAAATGCCTCCATCCCTTCTCCGCCTAAAGAAAACAGAGACCCTTCAATAAAAAGAGTAGATGGACTATGTCTACTTGAATCCACTCCTCTCTGGTGCCATGATTTTACTTCAGTCCTCATCAATTTTAAGCCAATGAAGGCAAATTTGTGCCACTGATAATGCATCTTTTGATAACCTGTACGTACCCTACTGGGGTACAGAACAGACGGCATTTAGCCTATATCTTCCAGGTACATAGATGCGGAGTGAGGAATAGTATATCGATACGTACCTATAAATACTTACCCTCATGATGGTAGTGTAGTCTATAATCTGGACATGATACTTTTGCAGGATATTTTTAAGCACAATATTCTGACATACAACCGCTCGGCATGTGCTAACAACCTGAATCTGGCCTACTTCACTCTCTCCTCAAACACGAGTAGGAAGCACTAAAGAATCTCAGAAAAATGTGGGTGATTCAGGCCTAGAAGCACGTTATTGCCCACCCCGGCTATGTGAGCATGCTGTAAGGGGACACTTCCAAAATCAAGGATTGCATTTGTTTCTAATAAGATCTGTAAATAATGCCTTTCCCATGGGTATTACAAGTTTACGCAATCCATTCTTGATGTTTTTGGACTATATTTCATGACAGGTTTTTGTGTGTCGCTGTAATACCATGTAGAAGAGTTTGAGTATTTTTAGCAATTTCTATGGGATTATGAGAAGGATTCAGCAAATTAGAAGAGCATTAACTCGGGACATAAATTCGGTGATAATGTGGAGAGGTGTGGAGCAGAAGCCAGAGCGGCTGACTCCAGAGCATGGAGCTCACGGTTCGATCCCCAGCTGCAGCTCAGCATCATGTGACTCTGGGCAATAGCTCACTTGATCTCCCCGATGGCCCCCAGCGCCTTGAAACCCTTAAGTGGGTGATATGTTTGCGCTTTACAAGTAAGAATTATTATTATTATTAAAATGTGGAGTTGGATCACAAGGGAAACCACGACCGTGGGAATGTGTGTCCCTATGCAGAGATAAGGATGGAGAACAGATGCAACTAGCCTCATTATACATCTTTAAGCCAGCAACACCTGCCCTTCACCAATGTGTGCCCTCACTTTGGGCAGGGTCCATAAATTCAGTGCAGGCAATTAACAGCACTTAACACCCTGAGCAGAATAGAAATACAGCTTAAGAATCAGTGTCAACAGAGCTAGGATATTCAGTAAAGTTCTGGCACAGATTCTCTACCAGATAACAGTAGAATAGCAAAGACTTTACTACAATTTCCTGCACCTGAAATGAAGTTGGGTGTTACAGAACATTTCACAAGTAAGCAGCCGAAGAAGTGCTCTATTTTAGCAAGGTCAACTTGACACCTGCTAGCCCACTGACTCAAGTGTGAGGATGGCTCATTAAATCACATTTGTTGTGCAGTCATCAGAACTAGATCGGCGCCATCATCGCCCATTACAACCGAGGCACGTCTGCTGACTCAGCATTTCCTTGGAAGCTTCCTATGACCTGCGCTCTTGACTGATTTATCGAGAATGAGATTCTTAAACAAGATCAGTAATTCAAAATCCATTGGTGCTGTAATGGGGTATTGGTTTTAGTAAAGTGTTCTTCAATTTCATTAACACCTTGTCAAGGTGATGTCCTTTCACATTCAGGGGAAATAGGCAGATTTCATTCAGCACTGAATTTGCTACCGGCGCATGGAAACAGGTGTAAGCACCAATGCGAAATGAGGATGTGCATTTAGTGCCCATAAAGGGTGCGGGCACGGGGGAAGTTGATACTAAAGTACTTCACCACAGGGTAAGCAATATAGCAATACATGCCTTTGTTCCGTTCGTCCTTGGCCTCTCTGCTGAGACAGGCAAAGACTGGGCTATTTTAGCTAGGAGGGAGGTGATTGTGTGCAGATGGGGTCGCTAAACCTGGAAGTGATCTGAGTTGGCCTATATTAAATAGATAGGCTTCCAGCACAAGATGTAGGTAGGGCCTGATTAACAAAGGCAACTTACACTTTGGAGTAAGTTTACCCTTCTAAGTAAGTTTACTGCTCTTCGGTATTCACAAACCGCACATCTGGAGTAACTTGCACTTTTGTAGTGAGTCCAGCAATACACAAAGCCAATCACTTGTGCTGCAATACCCTCCCATAGAAAATAATGGAGGTAGAAACTTGCTACAAAAAGGGCAGAGGCCCGCACCCAAAGGGGGCATCGAGGGGTCAGTGGAGTAAACCGTGCCAAGGCCTGGAATGTGGTGGGTCTGGAAGGGACAGGCAAAGAG
Organism: Calotriton arnoldi; assembly: GCA_963921515.1. Classification (NCBI taxonomy): domain Eukaryota; kingdom Metazoa; phylum Chordata; class Amphibia; order Caudata; family Salamandridae; genus Calotriton; species Calotriton arnoldi. Next base: position 572,777 of record CAWUFW010000872.1, read on the forward strand.
GCCAGAAATGGCCCCTCTTACCACAAAGAGGGGAAAGGCATGGGGTAAAGAGGTTCCAAAATGTATGAAAAGGGCAGGAATCCTGCCAACCAATGGCAGGGCGAGCGGGATTCAAAATTACCCCTGAGGGCACGAGAAGTCCATTTAAGGTGGCCCTGCGTCCGGAGTCCCTCACTGTTGGAATGAGTGGCACGGTGACGAGAAGAAAGAGGAGCATCGAACAAGGCCAGGCCAAGCCCAGAGCTGCACATCTGAAGCACCGGAAAGAGCAAGCAGGTCGGGGGGCAGGAGCACGCTGCAGGCAAAGAAAGGCAGGTGGGAGAAACCATCCAAGAACCTCTGACTAACCCCCCTGCAACGTAACCTTACCAGGGGAACAGCAGCGCACCCTACTGGGGGTTCGCTCTCTCCACCTCACCCCTTCACGGTCCGGAAGTCAGAGCTGCAGCGTCGCAGCGTGTGAGGAGCAGCCCCACACATTGGGGTCACACTCTAGGAATGTCGCAGCATGCACAAATCTGCAACGCAGGTGGCTCAAGCATCAGGCAGACTGTCGAGCGAGTCCGACAAATCCCCCCCACGCAAGCCCAGCAACTTACTAGCAAAGGGCTGCTGGCATCAAACGCAGCATGTGGGATGTGCCAAGTGCGGCCTCCACCCAGCAAACACTGAGACTTTCAGCTCCACCCACCAAAGGGGGAATCAGGAAGCAATGAGTTATGGGCTTGTGTGGAAAGGGTTTTGGAGCAAGCCAAGGCCAGCGAGAGTGATTCAAGGAGAAGATAAAGCAAACCAAGAACAAGTGGCAGACAAGCAGCGTAGGGTCATAAAACGAGAGTAAAGCACAACAGTCCATACGCCTGCCTGCACTCTTTGGGCAGAAGAGGAAGGCCCAAAAAGACGACTCAAACCGTAGTGTAAAAGGGGCAGATCAACAAGGCTAACGGGACATCAACCAGAGGTCAGCCAGCAGACCACTGATCACACGGGGAGAGCCCATGAAGGGCAATGTGACCAGTAGTGAAAAAAGGCAGAGCAGCAGGGCAAACAAGCTAACAGCTGGGGACAGCTGCACCAGGGGTGACACGACCTGGCTGCAGCATTACAACAACCAAGGACACGCCAAAGGGGCCGACGCGACCCAGTGAAGTGCGAGGCGGCCTACTCCACTGTACTGGAAGTAAACTCTAGCTCAAAACAGGGTGCACTAAAAGATGGCAGAGCCAAGCAGCAGCGGCCATGAAGAGGAGATATAAGAAATCATAAAGGCGGTGAGGGAGGCAGTGGCCACGCACGGGAAAGAAAACTTTTGATGCAGAGGTCACCCTGGAGGGAAAACAGCCCAGAGGAATCCAGCGACAGAGGGGAGAGTGAGGATCGCCCGGAGGAGAGCAAAGAGAGAGAAGAGCCTAAAAAGTGATAGCGGAGCACCAGCAGAGGTGGCAAGAAAGCGATCGACAGGAAGGAGGCCAAGGAGCCTAGGACTGCTGCCTTGATGGCGATACCCAGTACCAGCAAGAGAGACAAAACTGCAAATAGTGAGCAGATAAGTGCGATTGTACTGTCATGCTTGAAATCGTTTGTGCCACTGCTGTTCGCCGATGCCGGGGTGGTGGGGGGAGGGGAGCAGACAAAAATGGAGGGAGCAGGACCATGGGTTCCGGAGGAACGGGGACCGATTTAAGGGGCCAGGCAAGTGCAGCAAGCACACCCCTGCAGGACCCACTCAGAAGGCGACCCACGCCTACCCTATTAGAAACACCAACCACAAGCAATGCAACCCCGGCCACCACTAAAGCATGGGGAAGCACGCAGGAGCGGCTGGTGCAGGTAAGCGTGGTGAGGCGGGGTAGGGGGAGTCGACAGACAACGATGAGGGAAAATAACATTAAAGAAAAGAAAAACATTTACCTTGCGCTTGCCGCATCACTGAGTCGTTTTTTCTTTGGCATACCGGGTCATCATTGTGAGGAAACGTGGTGTGTGTAAAGGCGTTGACATGTTTGCCTAAGATTCTCAGAAATTACTTAATTCTGACGGGAAAGAGTGCGTAAACCAGGCGGGGCATGTAGTGGTGCACAAGGAGCCAGAGGAAGAATGCTGGCATCACTGGGCCGCCCCTACATGTGCATGAATCATCCCATTCAGTTTTTGGCAGCCATCCATCTTCTCTAGTGCCTTGGCAGGCATTCGGCTTAGGGAGACTAATAGGCATCATCCAAGGACATTCTAGACAGGGCGCCCAAAAGCCTAAAATTGCTACTGTGCTATACACATGATAGAATGACAATATATATCGCAACGTTGTGGACACAGGGATAAAAAAGAACCGTTCCATAATAAAAAGGTAATGAATGTGCCCAATTTAGTTGTTGTGCATCTTACCTCACTGGTCCACTGCGTAAGCAAAGAGTAAATGCTACAGGTACCCTTGAAAAAAATCCGGAGCAGCAAGCACATGACTCAGTTGCACTCGCTGGGACATTGCAACCAATGAACTACTCGCAAGTCTTTTCCCAGTCAATGGAAAACTATCGTGGTAGTTACTGATGGCCCAATAAACCAATAAAGATGGAGAATTTCCATAGCCAATTCCATACTAAGACTAAGAGATCCTCCCACTATTCCAAGTTTATCTTGCTCTCCCACCACTGATAGAATCTAGTTTCTCTGGCGTGATTGGTTGCGAGCATGGGGGTATGTGCCCTGTGCTCGGGGGTTCCTCGCCCTGTGATGGGACTGAAGCCACTTGTTAAACTGTAATAAGTAATAACGGTAGTGCACCTGTAAGCTCTGCTCTGCAAGAGGGATCAAGGCGCTGGTAGGCAAAGAGAAAGCTGTGCTGGGGAAGCTGCAAGAGCTCATAGGAAGGTTGAATTTTGCAGCGAGGGTGATCCCAGCGGGGAGAGTATTTGCCAGGCACCTCACCCAACTGACTAGGGGGTTACAGAAGAAGCACCACCATACGAGATTAGGGTCCGGGGCAAAGCAGGACCTTAAAACCTGGTAGACCTTCCTAGAAGACTACAATGGCGTGCTCATATAGAAGGAAGGTTGGGTGTCAGACAGGCAAATCTCACTGTACACGTACGCATCAGGCAGCTTTGACTTTGGGGCAATCTTAGGGGACAGCTGGTGCACAAAGAAGTAGCCCCAGGAATGTGTCACAGCAGGACTAACCAGGAACATAACATTCCTAGAGCTATTCCCCATAATAGTGGCTCTGACATTTTGGCGGGGGCTGAAAGACATGAAGTTGACGCTATGGTTTGATACCCAGGCTGTGGTGCACACAACCATCAGTGGGGCAGCCAAGTGCCTGAGAGCGCTGAAGTTCTTAAGGTACATGGTAAAGCTGCAGTTAACAATCATCCTGGAGTTGAAGGTGAGACATGTCCAAAGGGGTCAATGTTTCTCAAGCAGATGCGCTCTCTCATTTCCAGATGGACAAATTCAGGAGGCTGTCCCCAATGGCAGGGTGAGCAATGACCCCTTTCCCAGACAAGCTCTGGTGCCTGGCAGATGTGACCTGTCTTAGCTGATAGAGCACACCCTAGCCCCTGAAATAGCTCAGTGGTACGCAACATACGCAAAAACAATGCAGAGGATCACCGGGCTAGAATCTTTCATGGACCCCAGAAGAACTGCAAGGGCAGCAGAACAGTTTGTGAGATGGGCTTTTGAACAGAAAAAAGACAAAATCATGGGCTCAGGCACACCTGGCAGTAATAGCACATTTTTTTTCAAAGCTTGCCACAGGGGAGGACCCCACTGGCTCTCATTACCTTAGTGCAGCGTTGAAAGGTTGGCAGCGACCAGAAGATAAAAGGCAAGAAACAATGCTGCCCATTGAATTCAACACCCTAGCACGACTGGTAGGGGTCCTGACTTCAACTTGTGCAGATACCTTCAAACTTACAGTATTTAAATCTGCATTTACATTGGAATTTTTTGGGGCATTCAGGGTTAGCGAGCTGGTAGCCCCATCCAAACACGAGGCACAGGAGGCCTGCCTTCAGGCGCAGGACATGCGGCTAGGCATGGGGCAAGTCGAGATACTAGTGAGGAGGTCCAAGACAGTCCAGCAAACCAGGGGGATAAAGCTTCAGTGCCTGTCAAACCTGAGCTATGCCCGGTAAGCTGGATGCATGAGTACTGGGCAATACGCCCCGCAGGGGAAGGCCCCCTTTTTAGACACAACAATGGGGAATGCTTGAGCAAATTCCAATTCTGGGAACTGGTGAAGAAGGCGCTGGGCAAGGCAGGGCTGCCAGCGGAAAGTTCGGCACACATTCCTTCCGCATTGGGGCAGCGACAACAGCAGCATGGCTGGGTGTCCCAATAGAGAGCATCAAGGGGCTAGAGAGTTGGCATTCCACGTCATACAAGAGCTATGTAAGGATCCCACAAGATGGAGGCTCTTAACACACACCTCTCGCCCCCCACCCGGGTGCCCGGAACCAACAAACATGCAAGGGACAGTGGAGCAGCAAAACAAGCTGACATCGTTTGTCTTAGCAGGAGCCAAGCACACAATGGTGTTGGTTGTTGGACATTTGTTTGTTCAGAGGACCCAAGCCTGGTGGAACCAGGGGGGTGCCGAACTCCCCAGGCTGGACAGGTAGGATATTATGAGTTGTCTGGAATGCGTTGGTACCAGCAAGGGGCTACATTGGAGAAGCTGCACAAAGAATAGGGCGCATCAGGAGCAACCTAACAATGGTTGCCAGATTATTCAGCAGCACCAGTCTGATATGGTCAGAAATTATTCCCAGGCAAAGATGGAGGGGAGTCTGGTCCCCCATGGGCCCTGGACAAATCCCGCAAAAAGCTCAACATAGTGGTTGCCATGTTCTGCAGTGCTAATGGGTGGGAAACCATCAGGCAGGCCTGATTAACCTGAGGCACCCTGAATACTTTAGCAGCGATGGCCAGATGCCAGAACGGAGGTTTTTTGGGCCAACCTTTAGGCTGCCATGGCACTGGCGGGGTGCAATTGACAGCAACATAACACGTTGGAGGAGATATCCAAGGACGTAAGCCCACGGACAGCGTGGCAGTAAAGGAGCTAAAAGGAGATGAGCTTAAGGAGGATTTAAAAGGCCACACCCAACCTCGGCAGGGTGGCAGACCAGGTTACTTACCTTAGGATGCCTTATGGCAGGGTAAGGCAATCAGAGATGGGGGGTTACACGAAACACTGCACTCACATCCCAGGCCCGCCGGACGGCGGACCACACCAAGCAGGTGAAGGTAGCGAGTTAAGTCTAAAAGAGGCTGTGGCATTACCCCCACACTGAAAATAAACTCCAACTCAAAGATTACACTCATATGGGTAAACATCAAAATGATTTATGCCATGATTTATGACTGTATGACAAGCCAGGAATAATCCTTCCTACCTGATTTATGGCATGATTTATGATGACATGGGTAGCTTTATGGTGTGATTTATGCTGATAGTTACAATATGATGAAATTTGCAGTGACCATGATTGATTTATGACATGCACGCAGGTTGAATGATTTATGACCCCAAACAAAGTTTATGTGGGGCTCGTGTTGTGAATCCAGTTGAACAATAAAGTTGTGGCCAAGTACTTCCAAACGCATACAAAGGGTGTAGTGCTTTACTACAATAGGAGTGGCTGCATGCGAGGTTTAGTGGAAGTCACCGCAAATGTGCAGTTTGTGAATACAGAAAAGTAGTAAACTTACTCAAAAGTGCAAACCAAGGAAACTGACCCAGCATTTAGGAAAACAGAGCAAAGGCAGTTTGCCAACTTTCTATCAAAAATATGTCTAGTGTAAGAGCATTAACACGAAACAGGTAATGAATTCCATAAGCGTGTGGCACAGAGTAGCTCCTTACCTTCAATTATCCTTCCCAGCTGTGACATGTGGCAGGCCTGAGCGCACTCGTTTTGTGTGTGAAAATGAGCTGTAAAGACTGACATCTCAAGGCCGGAGACCGCCATGAGGTGTCAGTCATTCAAAGTACAGGTGCAGGTCTCCTTGGAGGGCGGCAAATGTATCGAATTTCAGCTGAGGTGACGGGGTTCAGTTCTGAGGAGATCTACTTCACAGCTTGTGCCTGTCACATCAGAGCCGCTTCACCTCAGATGGCGTAGCAGTCTAACGGGAGGGCTTGAGGGCAGCGGCATGAGTCAGGCATTGCTGAGGTGCCCCTGGGACCCGGCCTGACCCGAGCATTATACAGGAGCACTGACACGCTTTCATTCGCTTGACTTCACCCTCCGGTGACGCGCGCAGCAGGACTTCCGGTAATGAGTCCTACGCGGACTGTCTTTCAGGACGTCTGAGGAAACTCATCGTTGTCTCCCTTCACTCACTTTTAAATCTGTTTTTACATTAGCGCCCTCAAGGGAAAAGGTAAAAAGAGCAGAAATAGAATACTGGAAAGAAATATACCGAACAATATATCTACTTCTTTAAAACAAAATGTATTCCACGTCGCTCTCTTGCGAATGAAGAATTACATACATCTAACTATAGGTGCACCAAGACTGACTGTACCTCTGGAGCCCTTGGGACCTGAGAATATTTAAGAAAATATACATTAGACAGGCAGAAAGATTGTCACACATCTTTTTCTTTCTTTCATACCCTTCCAACGGTACTGTTTTCCATAATGTATTATTCAGTGAATTAAACCTTGGGAAAAGTTAATTTAAACAGATAAAGAACCTGCAAAATTCTTTTTTTGATAAATTATAACTGCAGTTAGCAACCCACTGTTAGCATGCAACATGTGTCAGCTCAGTGGGAGAGAAACAAAATTCATTAGCATGGAATCTGGAAATAATCTTCCGCAGAACAGCAGACACAATAGTTGATATGCTTCGTGCAATATCTTCGCTGAATAGCATGTTTATTGTTAACCAACCCTGAGCGGCGTTGTATCATTCGCCAATAAGGATACTTATGGGCAGAGTGCATCACTAACGCCTCAAGGCGCTTGGACAAGCGAAGAGAAATCAATGCTTCAAATGAGTAACTATCCAGGTAGACAGGGCTTTAAGTGGGATGAAAACACTGGGGGGTCTCTTAAAGGGGCGTGGCCAATGTAATTAAGGGCGTGGCTTAACAACACGTAAGCTAAAAATCTGTGCTTAGCATAGTGTGCCGCCCGACATTTATTTTGCTGTTTTTGTCATTGCATTCAGATATATGATACAACAGGTAATATCATGCCTACTATTGGCTTTGTCAATGGTTGTGAGTTACATAAGATAAATAAGCAGCAACTATGGCTTGTTAAATATAATATTGAAAAAGCTTCCACTTAAAGCCCTGGTGACACTATGACGATGTTGCTGCTCCCGAGTTTCAAAAAGAGACGGTAAATCCAGAGAGAAAATGACTCTCTTTAAAGGATTTTCCTTCCCAATCAACGCTCACCTGGCATGACCTTATGCTGTAACTTCTCCACTAGTGAGATGTGAGCAGTGTGGGTACGCACACATCGATGTGCCTGCTGTCACTGCAGTCCGGAAAAAAAACGGACCGCCTGTGCCAGGGCACAAAACAGAGCCCGATAGAGACCCGTTTCGAGCCTCCCTTTAAAAAACTTCCGGTGCTCAGACCCGGTGAGACCCGGCCCACTTAAAGCCCTGCAGGTAGAGTATATTTCTTTATTTTGGGATCTTTAAAAAGCGCTTGCAATCACCAGACGGTTTCTTGGTGCTGATTTTTAGGTTGCAGATAAAACAGGAGTACCAGAATGCATTGTACCACGCCTATACAGTGACAGGGAAAAGCCACGTTTTCAAGAGTTTTGGTAAAATTAGGAAGATTCTTAATGCTTCTTAGTTTGAGAGGTAGGACATTTTAATGTTATAGAGACAACCCTGCAGCAGATAGTGACATTTTGAAGCCCCAAAGAATCTCTGTGCTGATGTCAGTGAAAGAGTATTGTTACAACAGAGGACCGGACATCAAACAAAGCCTTATAAACAAGGCAGACAGCCTTAAAGATAGGGGCGTCGATTCACCAAAACACCAGGGGTAACGGAAGTGACTTTACATACCTGTTGACTTTAATGACATCACAGGAAGTGACATCACATGACCCCTGACCATGATTTTTTCCGGGAAGGCATGAGGATTTGCATTGGATAGTATCACAAAGTAAAACAAAGTTGCACTATGCACTCCTTTATATTATTTTGTATCAGGGGGGTGTTCCAAGCATGGTGCTTAGAAGCCTTAAAAGTTAAGAGATTTTCAAACTGCAATTTATTTGTCAACTTTCTCATCTTACGATCAATTTTCTGGTCATTGCATTCTAATTTTATTTTGTGCTGTGTAATGTTCTACTGTGGTTATGTTACGTTAAATGCTGTGCTATAACAAATTATTTACAGAATGACATGTAATGCAACATTATTCTCTGGCATATTCAGCTATTCTAGTCTATGTTTTGCTGCTGTGCTATGTTATTTTACATGTTATACTAGGTTATACGGGTTAAGAAAGCCAGAGCCGGAGGACGCTCGTTTCGAGCTTTAGCTCCTAAACTTTGGAACTCTCTTCCGGTGAACATCAGAAGCATATACGATCATGCAGCTTTCCGTAAGGCGATAAAAACATATCTATTCTCCAATTAATGGGTAGTGGCGTTTTGCTTGGCCGGTCTTCCTCTTGCTGTCTGTACTTAGCGCTGGGACGCCCCTTTGCTGGGGCAGCCATGCGCTTACAAACTATATAACATATATAACATACTAGGCTATGTTATGTAATATTATGCCACCAGGACAATACTCTGCTGCGCTATTCTGTGCAGTGTTATTTGTTATGGTACAATGCATTTTTATGCCTTTTTGTGCAAACTTATGCAGTGCTATTAGGGTTGCAGGAAATTGCATAATTACTGTTTTGAAAAATTGACAAAATTATGCAAACTTACATGAATAAGACAAAAAATGATTTGCCAGTAATGTGCATTTAGGTTTCACGTTAGGGCATATTTCGCTTAAACGCGTTATCTGGGATACTGACAATAAAATGCGCGAAATTATGTGAAGCTCGCAAAGTACCAAATTTGTAAATTTCGCAAATAGCATAATTAAAATGTAGCCCGGCTTATAGCTATGGTATAATATATGACACTGTGTTTATATTTCTCTAGTTTGGTACTGGAATGGCTATGCTAGAACTCCTCACTGTAGACTTAATAATGTTTTTCGCAAACGTTTACATAGTGCAAAGAAACACAAAACATTACGTTGAGTTACTTGCCATTAAAAATTGCAAAACTGGCATGGCCACCCGAGGGTCCACCACACTACTTACTAAATCTAGGCCATCAGGTTGAATGAATATCTAGAGAGAACACACGCAACCTCAATGCATCACACTTCTATTTACTCCCGCGGTTAGTGACATCAGATAGCAAAAGACAAGCTGAAAAGCAACTTACCATCAAACTCCAAACCTTCACAATACGTGCTGCTGTTGTCCTCTTCGATTAGGCTGCACAAAAAGTGAGAAAACATTAGCAAATATACTGCTCTTGCTTCAAAGCGAACTTTCAAGCATCACTATGTTAGCAAGCCAAATGTACCATTATTAAACTTTAAAGACACTCTCTGATGTGAGAGACCATTTACAGATACACAAGTATAAATGACAGGAATGACTTCATCTGCACGACTAGGTGCCACAGCTCTAGAAGGAGCTTCTAGGCGCCCTTGAAATGTGGGGACACTTCATAAAAAAGGTAGTAAATCTACACCTGTAAAACCACTTGTACGATCGAGTGTAGATTTTCTGCTTTGAGAATTCACAACTATTCCCAGTGTTGCTCACCTGGAAAGCTGGCCCAGACTCAAGCTTACAGGCGTACTAATGGAGATGTCATGTGACATCTTTTGAGGGATCCTATTCCAGCTATGCACAATTCTATACAGAATAAAAACCAGTAGCAGCTAGTCTCAGGGCAGAGTGGCGCGGCGGGCAACGAGAAAATAACAACAGCAAAAAAGAACTTACCTGCTGCATCGCTGCTCTTTTGCTCCTCTCGGGCTCCACTGCAGCACAGGCTCCCAGACTCCCCTGCGGCCAATCCAAACGCTGCTCTCATGCTGCGTTACAGCAGCATCATGATTGGCCTGAGCGCCCTGGATTTGCGCTCCCAGGGAGACTGGGAGCCTGTAACTGCTGTCTCCATTCCGGCAACGCAGCTCGGGTTGGAGACATCTCAGTGCGCATGTCGATTTGGCCGCCCATGACGGCCGGACAAACCCACATGTGCACTCACAGCAGTGCCCACCACTCCCCTCTGACTGCCCCATGATGGCCCCGCCCCCCAAGACTCGGCCCTTAGAACTTAAAAATTAAAACGATAATAAACTTGTTTTATTATTGTTTTATTTTTCACGTTTTGAGCCTGCTGGCGGGGGGGTGGGGGGAGCGCTCCTTCGCCATAGCGGAGTAGCCGCCACTGATAGAAACACAGAAGTAATGAAGCCCACTGTGTAAATGCACATTTTGTTTTGTTTAAGAAAATATTTTTCCCTGTGAAGAAATCCCTTCCTCTACACGAACAGTAAATCTTGGGGTGATCTGTCCCCCAGTCCATCTGGGAAGAAGAGCTACTCTAGCCCTGTGGAAGAGTGCACCTATTGCTATTTCCAGGGTTGTAATGACAGGAGTTTGAGAATACCAACAATTGCATGAATTTGTTCACTCGCTTCCTACCCCTTGCCGGGATTTGCTACTATGGCTTTGGCTGCACTCCTGGAGAAATGCAAGGAACAAAAGCAGTTAAGCCTGCCAGGAAACCCTTTGTGACTTCCTGGTTGGTGTAAATACTGTCATTTTCAGATGTAAACAGACAGGACAAATTGTGTTTCTTTTCTGTTTATATATTTAAAAAAAAAAAAAAGAAAAATATATAAAATAAGACTTCTTTTGAGCGTCTCCCCACGTTGTCTTTCATGACTGCCAGCGCAATATCTGTGCCTGGGGAGTTAAATAGCGATGGGATTTTTTTTAACAGTAACTACTGTATTGGAAATGTGATTATACTGTAATGCTAATGTTCTTGTGTAAGTATTGCTGTATTATACGTGGCTACTTTTAATGTACGCCTCAACAGGGGTCCAAGCGAGTGACCATTTAGTGGGTTGGTAAAGTATTTACTCTTTCTTATACCGCTTTTATAGAAAGCACTGAACAGAACAAAACAAAGTGATCAACAGCAAGCGGTCAGCTTTGCTTGGATGGCGCCAGGAGATGTTCTCTCAGATGTCTATTAAAAGAAGATAATGTAAAGGCACTTTACACAGCAAGAGGAAGTTTTTTCGACAATTTGGGGCATAGGGCAGATGTACAACTGAGCAAAACTGGGACACATCACATGGAGCATGAGGAACAGGCAGTTTAAACACATGAGTATTACAGAAGGAGTCCAGAAACCAATAAGTGAGCAAAACACAACAAACATTGGCCAAGCCAATAGGTCTCGCCTTTTCGTTTTAGCCATTCAGTGCGGCATTCCCAATGCTCTGCAGCATGGTTAAAATAAGAGAAAAAAAAGTTGTTTAATAAGCACACGCACCAAACGCGCTCACACCTGCAAATTAAAACAAGTGTTTTTTTCTTTTTGTTTATAGAAGCTATTTGGATCAGTAAACAAAAAGAAAAAAGTAGCATGAGCGTATGGGGATGCAACATGAGTGGGGGAAGCAACACAGACGGGCTTGTGATCACAGAGGGAGAGGTGGTGAAGCAACAGCTGAGTGGAAGAATCAACATTGGGGGCAGGCGGAAGCAACACGCAGGAGGCTGGTGGGGAAGCAACACAGAGGGTGAGGGAAAGGACAAAAACAGAGAGAGAGGAACCTGGAGCTGGGAAGCAACAGACGAGAGAGAGAGCGCAATGTAGAGCTATGGGAGGAGAAGCACAAGGGCAAAAAAGCAACACGGGGAGGTGAAGCAAATGAAGTCGAGTGCACCAGGGGAAGGGGAAAAACACACAGGCAGGGAAAGAGCAACATGAGTGCGGCAGAGAAGGAGAGTACATGAGGGATACTGCTGGAAAACACATGCACTCTCGAGGAGTGCTGAAACAAAAAGAAAAAAAGTAGCACCAAAAAAGTGAGCAGTGGAAGAAATGAGTGATACCCTGTGGGAGGGCCAAACACATGAAGGTGAATTAAGGGTCACACAAACTGACAAATAAGAAGCAATCAAAAGAGAATGACCATGAGTCCAACCAATACTAAGCAAAGGGTGGGCTCTAAGACCACTGTTAGATGACAATACATCTTGCAACAGACAGCGCATACGCTGTCTAGTATGCAAGACCTAAAACGTAGAACCTGCATTAGGGGGGTATGCGTAAGCAGCGAAAATTAGGAAAGATATGGAGAAGTATGCGTGATCTTGATGGGTATTCTTGGGTTGCAATCACAAGGACCAATGAACAATGAGGGCAACTAGGAGGAAGCTATTGTCATGGGGAATCAGACAGGCAGAAAACAACAAGATGCAAGTAGGAATAAATGGGTGCAAACTAAAGGTAACCATGGAAGCGTTCAACCTTAACTGGAAATGGGGATGCCAAGTGAAATCCGTGCAGTGTAGTACCTCCATGATCCCAGTCTCCATTGCCATGTTTCCCATACTTTATATGCCTTTCCAACCCTGTGAGTGACTCAATGTCTGAAATATTTCAGAATATTGGCAAAGGTGTAGGTTCCAAGGGTCTGCTTCAGTCTCTTCCATTTGGAGAAGGGCTTCTTTCAACAACTTATTTGTATAAAACATATTTTTTGGGTAGGCAAACGTCCAAGAGTCCAACAAAAACTCTGCTTACCTTTTGAACAAGCATTTGCAATGCAATAGGTCTCGCATTTACGCGAGTTTGAGCTATTGGCATTGTAAATGACAATTGCTTTTATTTATGTTTTAAAAACCAAAACATAAATAAAAGGCATTGCCATTTACAATGCCAATAGCTCAAACTCGCGTAAATGCGAGACCTATTGCATTGCAAATGCTCGTTGTATTAGTCCCGATAATCCTGCTGCACCAACTAGTCAGTTTTACAGATATTTGCCTGGTTCTCTTTATTAACGAGGCTACATATGGTGCTGTAAGCCTTTGCGATCAGTATAACACACCCAACTGGGCTTCATATCATCGACAGATGCAATCTTAACCCAATTAATCAGACTTTCCTTAGAGTGTTTAGTCTCACTGTAGTACATTCCTATCTCAAGTTTTTTGCCTATAGTACTTTTCCTCAATCAACTGCAACTTACCATGTACACAGCGGTAATAAAGTCAATTTTGCCCTTTATCATCTTAATACACATTGATTATTCTACCTTCAAATACTTAATATAATTGCCCTCAATAATTGAAAAGCTATCAATTCTGTGTAAAACAAGACTGGTGTGATAATGACTGAGACCCGGGCACGAAAGCTATGGTGTACACACACAAAGTTATAATCGTTTGCAAATTTAACAAAAACGTAGAGGGAACAGGGCTCAAAACCAGCAGTGTGCGGCTAGGCAGATTGCCGCCGTGATTATGTGTTCTCTGTAAAGCGTCACGGCTGGGGTCTATAGCTGAAACACAACGAGAGTTAGAGCTATTGGCGCGGCCCTGAATGGCAATATTTTATAGTGTTGGATGTGCGAAGGTGCCTGTGCTAATACTGGGGGCACCACACAGGGGCTGATGGGGTGAGCGGTGTGAGCAGCACACAGCAAAGCTGGGATGCGCACTCTATGCAAACAGAGGTGGGGCGGCAGACTAGGGCTGCGGGGTGCGTGGAAGACAGGGTGTCCTGCACTTACCAGTAGGTGTGGAAGGCGGCAGCATCCCAGCTCCAGTCCCTTTGTGCCGGGTGCAGAGCTACAGCAGGGAGAGCCCCGGACTGCAGCTCGTTTGCATGGGATGCTGGCGAGGGTGACGTCACCCTTTGAATGTTACCAATGTGTCAACAACAATTAAGGAGCGGATGGAAGTCAGCAGCCACAGATGTAGGTGAAGTGAGAGCTACAGGGAAAGCAACCAAAAACAGGGGAGGAGTTGCATGGTGCTGTGGAGAAATAAAGCTGAGTGTGTTGAAGCGTAGCTCTCAGTTCTGTCCCTCAAATTTGAAGTAAAAGCGGCGCAGTTGATAAATATATATAGGCGCTCGGCTATACTGTGCGGGGAGGTGGGAGGGTCCAGCTTGGACGAAATCCCATAAACAACACTCCAAGAGGACGAGCCCAAAGTGAAAGCAGCACTGCTATTAAATAAATAACGGCTCGCAGCCCTGCTGTGTCGGAGGTAGGGGGGGGGGCTGCTTTGGAGGAAGGCCCAAAAAATATTTCAAAGCACACAGGTGTTGTTAATAAATAAATGAAGGCTCACGGCCATGCTGTGAGAGGATGTGGGAGGGCTCTGAATTAACTACATTTCAAGCACATGAGGCCAAAGTGAAAGTGGCACTGTTATTAAATAAATAAAGGCACGTAGCCATGCTGTGACGGAAGGTAGGAGGTGTCTGATTTGGAGGAAAGCCAACAAACAAATTCACAGCACCTGAGCCCAAAGTGACTGGGATGCTGTTAATAAATAAATAAAGGCGCAGGGCCATGCTGTGTTGGGATGTGGGAGGGGTCTGAACAAACAATATACCAAGCCCAGGCAATGTAAATGAGAAAGGAAAGGCAGCCAACATCAGCAAAACAACTCATCAAATCAGTTGAGCCTCCCCAAAAACACAGAGCGGTCCCCAGTACGTGTTTGCGCACTTTGCTCCACCCCAGCCCCCTCAACAGGAGAGCCTCCCTGTCCTCCTAGGCACTGTTCCCCACGGGCTGCACTCACCCGATGCTTCGCTTGCAGTCCGCCCGATGCCGGCTGAGCTGGTCCCAGCACCGGACTCCGGTGCGAGACGAGCGTTGGCCGGGGCGTAGGCTCGTACTCCTGCACGGGGGTGCGGCTCGCTGCCTCCTCTGCCGTTTCTGCTCTCAACGCCTCCGGCACATCGGCGAGCCTCCGAGACGGCCATGGGCATACGTAACTCACAACATGGCGGAGAAGAGGCCGCATGAACAGGGAGGAAGGACTACACCGGGGCTTCATGGATTAGAGCCGAGGGACCAAACACAAGCAACCCAGTGCACTGGGAAAGAGGATGAGCAACAGCACGAAGGGACACGGCCTAGCCTGCGACCCGCTGCGGGGGAGCACTACACGACGCCTCAGGGGTCCAACGCTGGAGCAGTGCTGGTCGGGACTCTGCCACATCCATGGAGGTGAGTCCGGCGTAGTGCGGGCGGGGGGGAGGGGGTTGCGAAAATGCATGGACAACGGACCTTATCTTTAGGGAGGGCCATCTGTTTCTAATTAGAAACAGATGGCCCTCCCTAAAGATAAGAAAGTGCTTCACGACAGCTGTGAAGCAAGCAATCCAGTCCGGAGGAGCCATCCCAAAAAGCGAATGGGAGGCAACCCAAAAAGCTTATTTCCAATGGCAGCCCACTGTTTACCATAAACGGTGATGCCAGCCAATGGAAATAAGGGGCGGGGCTTAAAGCCCTTTTCTCAAACTCCTCATTAACAAAAATCTCGCCGAGCGAGCTGCGCATGTGCGCAGCAACGCTAGACAAGACCTAAAAAGGGACGTGAGCTCTTCTTGATTTAGATATTTGTATATGTACGCATTTGCACATGCTGTTCTAATTGGGATCACTGAAATGAATCAGTTTAACAGAACTTGTGTGTCAGAAATGATGCAACAAGTTGGTCTTCATGCCTATGGTGCAAACTTCAACCTGCCAACATATTTCATGAAATTTAAATCTTGAATATGATGAAAAGAACCCACTCAGGGGTACTCTTTATCACTAAATAGATCTAAAATCAAAACGGGAGAAGCTGATTTTACCACTATTGAGAATTCGTATGCTCCAAGAAGAGATAAAAACGCTTGCAGCGGAAAAGGACCGAAAAGGAGTTTGCAAGCTAGCTCATTTATACAAATCGGGGGAGTTTGTTACATTTGAGAAGCTTGAGAGAAAATGCACAATGAAGTTTTGGGGGTGTGTTTTAACATTCCTACATCTCACAAGTCATCTTGTAGGCTATTCATGTGGGGAGAAGTTAAGGTTGTTCTAGGAGGCATTTTGCCACCAGCCTATCATTTAGTAGTTAGTACAAGACACGGCTGAATGAGTCCCACAATTTGGCAAGCGTAGACAGACATTAATGGGGGCCTTGGGGTTTGAACAATCGAAATGCACCTAGGTAGATATTAATAAAGATACCCATAAAGGTATTGATTCCCATCTCTGTCGAATGCAGTACTATTTGGGGGTAGTACTGGAACATTTACTCGCCTTCCTCAGGGGATTTCCTCATACAACCACATTTTTACAAGTGTAAAAAGAAAACACATTTTGTAAAAACCAATACAACTTTATGCTCCTAAAAAGCATATGAGCTTTGTGAACTGAAATGGTCGTGTGAACTACAAGTACATTTTTCACACACAAGGCATTGCGTTAAAGCAAAGAAATGTGATAGGCGACCTGGCAGTTCTGGTTGCACTGATCCTACTGTGGCAGGACCTAGACAGATTTGCATATGGTTGTTTCCCCATCTGAGATGGCAAAGACAAGCACTAAAACAATGGACTGGGAATGTGAATCCATGATCACCTGTAAGTGACACTTTTGCAAGCATTCCTCAAATCACTATGGGCCTGATTTAGATTTCGGCAGACGGGTTACTCCGTCACAACGGTGGCGGATATCTCGTCCGCCGAAATATAAGTCCCATAGGATATTATGGGATTTATATTTCGGCAGACTGGATATCCGTCACCGTTGTGATGGAGTAACCCATCATCTAAATCAGTCCCTATGTGTCGGTTTAATGTGACAACTTAATTGTGAAAGGTATGCCCAGGCAAGGGTCCAGTACTCACTGTTTCAGGGGATTCAAGCACAAGAAATCTGAGTCACGTCAGTGGTTTCATGTGCTCCCATTCAGAGGGGATGTGTCCTGCCAGTTCGAGCTGGTCTGTTTCTATATAAACAGGACTAAGAATAATTTGCATGTCATTGTGTTTTGTCTTGGGCAGCACAGTAGGCAAAAGGTAATTGCCTGGAAGTGGAGGTGAAGCATTCCACCCGTCGCTTTTTGTTGTTTTACGATTTTCCAGCACTATGATTACTTTCTGAAAAAGCTCTGCCCTCTAGTAAAGTTGTACTACCTTCCCAAAATGTGCTACTTCACGTAGAGTACATTTTGTGAACTTCGCAAAACTTAGCATGCAAAAGTTAAAGTTTGCACTGTTCGTCTTAAAATGCAATGTTCAACTGCCAGCGGTGTCAAAGGAAAAATTACAGCCAGAAAGAACAGCAATTGCCCAGGCCTGGTTCAGGGTGCCAAAATGTCCACGGTCTTTATTAAGTTGCAGCACCCAATGCTTGAAATGCTTTTCTTGCTTACACTTCAGTGTTTTAATTCCTAATCAATTTTCGTACTGCTTTAAAATGTGCTATTTTAAGCTTGCCTACACATTGTCTGGTCAAATGAGGGGCCTAGATTGAGTTATTTTTAGGTCTATTTTAGAAATAGGTTTCAGCTATCTTGCCAGGCTCCTGCAGTTAAAGAAATTCATAAAAATGACATACATGTTTACAAACAAAGATGGACTTTGGGTCAACTCTCTTCATCCAGTTATCTGTTTAACAGTCATTCACATTTTGCTTCCACCAACCACAACATACAGCGCAGAGTAATGAGTCTGCCCACTTGAGCCATGGGCTCTGTTGCACTGTGCGTGAGGACATTTCCCAGATCACATGAGCACATCCACCTAAAAAGAAGTGCATTTCAGTGCCAGGGTTAGTGGGCCAATACTTTACTTATGAATTCTTCTTGCTTTACATTTTTGATCTTTTTTTTGTTTTAAGTCATCCTTTTTTGTTTTTAACTGTCTTCTCTTTACAATAATTCAGAGCCTATATTACCTTTTCTTTGAGCAATGAAAAATCGTATTTTTCTGCGATGCTTGATTTAAGCACTGTGATAAATTCTTCTTTCTTCATTGTGTTCTTTTTTTTAAAACAATTTTTTTTGTTTTATGCATTTTATATTTGAGCCTGTGCTTTTGTTTTGATTTCTCCTGTATGGTGCCGTGTCCAGTTACCCTTTGGTTAGGGCCTAAGCTTTAGCCAATGCTTTAAAATGAAGGCTTCTAAGACACAGCACTGTGACCTAAATTCCTTTGGTGCACTCTTGTCCAGTTGGAAGATTAGGTGGGGGACTTAAAACACCTGGGTTCCATGTTTTCTTCCAAAGGCCCAGTGGTTGTGCTCTGGGCTTGTTTTGGCAGCGACCCCCCCTCCGCCCTCCCGGGCCAAATAAAAACAAAAATCATCAGTTCCTGCTGCAATCCCCCAGTGGGACAACCCCCCAAAAAACCCAAAATGGCAGCCTGGGCCGCCCACATTGTGTAATTAAGGAGAGGGGGGCACGTGGCCCCTCTCCCTGAGCTCTATTCAGCCTCGGGTACCCCACCCCTGGGGCCTGAATCATCAAATAGGGGGACGGGGCGCGCGGCCCCCTTCCCCTTGCCATAGGTCCTCCTGGGGAGCCCACCCCAGGGCCAAACTTCACTAAAAAGGGGCCCCCTCCCCGAGCATTGAAAAGGACTCTGGGGACTGCTAACTTGCTAAAAATGGAGAGGGCAGCGAGGCCACCCCTCCATGACCCATTAATGGCCCCTGGGTACCCCATCCCTCGGGGCCGGCTCACTAGCTGTGACCTGGTGAGCCCACCCCTGGGACACAGCAATGTCCCTGTCTGCACCGGCAGGGCAGGGAAACCTGTGTTTGCTCACGTCTGGCGGGAGAATTTTTAAATCTCCCGCCATGCAGGAGCAAACACAAATCTGCTCCCTGCAGGCGGGAGCTTTGAAAATACTCCCGGCAGCTTGGAGCAGACTTTTGATCTGTTTCCCTGCCCGCACGAATGCGGGCAGGGAAACAGATCAAGATATTGCTCCCACCCGGAGGGAGCAGCATAAATAGCTGCTCCCTCGAGGTTGGAGCAATATTGTATTGTATTGTATTGTAATTGCATTTATATAGCGCTTACTACCCCCGACGAGGCATCGAAGCGCTTTTTCGGCGAGTAGCACGCTACTCCGGGACCCATAGAGGATTAATGTTGAATTAGTATAGTGAAACATGCAAGTAAATTTTAAGTGGTGGTTAGGTTAGTCAGTTATTTGGATTCGGAAGGATAGCAGAAGGATAGAAGAGGAAAAAAAAAGGTTTGTATTTATATAGCGCTTGTTACCCCTGATGGGGTGTTGAAGCACGCTACTCCGGAAACCCATAAAGGATTAGTGCTGAATTAGTATGGTGAAATATGAAAGTAATTTGAGTGGTGGATTAGTCAGTTATTTGGAGTGAGAAGGATAGCGGAGGGATAAAAGGGGAAGAAAGGTTTGCATTCATGTAGCACCTGTTACCTCTGATGAGTGTTGAAGCGCTTTTCTGGCGAGTAGGACGCTACTCCGGAACCCATAAAGGATTAGTGTTGAAAATTAGTATAGTGAAATCTGAAGTAATTTGAGTGGTGGATATGTTATTCAGTTATTTGGATTGAGAAGGGTTGGGGAGGGGTAGAAAAGGGAAAAAGGTTTGCATTTATATAGCGCTGGTAACCCTGATGGGGTGTTGAAACACTTTATTGGCGAGTAGCACGCTACTCTGGAACCCATAAAGTATTAGTGGTTAATTAGTATAGTGGAATATGGAATTTGAGAAGTGAACATGTTAATCTGTTATTTTGATTGAAAAGGATAGTGGAGGGATAGAAAAGTGAAAGATTTTTTTATTTTTTTTTGAGGTCATAGCAGTAGGAGGAGGCTTTTGGATGAGTAAAAAGGGGGTTTGAGGGGAAGAGTCAGAGGGAAGAGTTTAGAAAGGCTTGTTTTGGGGGATCGGTATAGTAAAAGAGGTGTCAGTTGATGCAAGGAGGGGTAGAGTAGGAGAGAGTCTAGAAAGGGTTATTTATGTGTACTGTTTCCCTGCCTGCATCAGTATGGGCAGGCAAACAGAATACAAGTCTTCTCTCAGCTGGGGGGAGCATTTTCAAAGCTTCCGCTAGATGGAAACATACTCAATGTTTGCTCTCGTTTGGCGGGAGTTTAGAAAATGATCCCCCGAGGTGGGAGCAAACTCAAGTTTCCCTGCCCACGTTGGTGGAGTTAGGGAAACCGCTATGTCCCAGGGGTGAAATCCCCGCGACACAGCATGTGAGCGGGCCCTGGAGGATGGGTTTCCCAGGGCCAAAAAGTGCTCAGGGAGCTTGTGGCCCCCTTCCCTTTTTCAAAAGTTAGCCGCCCTAGGGGATGGCGTCCCCAGGGCCTTTTCAAGGCTCAGGGAGGGGGGTATGTGGCTCCCTCCCTCTTTTACACAAATTACAGCCTCCGGGTCGGCTCCCCAGGGCCTATAATGGCTCAGGGAGGATGGCAGTGTGCCTCCCCTTATTTTTAAAAATTTCTACCCTGAGGGTGGCCCCCCCTCCCTTTTTAGCGTTGTGGCCCTGTGGGATGAGGCCCCCAGGGCCTTTTCAAGGCTCGAGGAGAGGGGTTGCGCAGCCCCATCTTCTTTTTCAATAAATAGGGCTCTGGGGGTGGGCTCCCTGAGGCCAAAAAGGACTTGGGGAGTGGTGCTGCGCCAAATTAAATTAATATGGAAAGAGGGGCTTCCCATATTAATTTAATTTGGCCCTGGGGAATGGGGCCCCCAGGGCTGAAAAAGGCTTAGGGAGGGGGCCATGTGGCTCCCCCTCTTTATAAATGCATTGGGCCCCGGGGGATGAGGTGCCAGGAAGCCCCCCTCCCCCTAATGTAGTGAGGCCCGGGGTACAGGGTCTAATAAGGCTTGGGGAGTGGAAGTACTAGGCCCTCCTCCCACATTTTCAAAAAACAGACAGTCCTGGGGGATGGGTTCCCTGGGGCTAAATGAGGCTCGGAGGGGGTGGGGGGGCTGCATGGCCCCCTCCCCTTTTAAAAATGGATGGCCCTGGGAAGTTGGGGTCCCCGTGGCCTGCGAAGGCTCAGGGAGGGGGGGGGTCACCCAGTCCTTTTCTCCTTTCAAAATAATGAACAGCTCCAGGGATGGGGTCCCCGGGGCCTAATATGGCTTGAGAGGTGGGCTGCACACCCTTTTTCCCTGTTTCATTGTATTTGGCCCTTGGGCCCTTTAAGTCTTTGGGAGGGAGGCCACACAGTCCAGTTCCCCTTTTTATTAAAACAGTCCCGGGGATGGGGTTCCCGGGGCCAATTAGGGGTCGAGGAGGGAGCTGCCCACCCCTCTCCAAAATATATATGTTTTGCTCCAGGAGTTGCGGTCCCCGGGGCCTGAAGACCAACTCTCAGCTTGGCATGCCTAAGGCTGTGGACGATGTGGGGTTAGCAGCCTGCTGGGGGTTTGGCAACAGGGTCTGGCAGCAGGTCAAGTCCTGTGGCCAACACCCACGGCACCGAAGGCTCTGTGCAGCGTGGGGTTGGCTGCCTCTGGGGAGTAGGACAAAGCAGACAGGCCCTGTGGCCAATCCCACGCTGCACACGACAAAAGGCTGTGTGCAGTGTCAGGTTGGCTGTCTGTGGGGAGGTTGGCTACTTTCGGGTAGGTTGACCACAGGGCCTGGCCAAAGGCTATGAGCAGCGTGGGGTTGCCTGCCTGTGGTGAAGGGTTTGCCACAGGGCCTGAACTGTGGCCAGGCCCTGTGCCCAACCCTTCGCTGTGCATGGTCGAAGGCCGAGCACTGCGGGGGGTTGGCTTTACATATGGAAATAAAATTTGAAAAAAAATTACAATTCACTGTAAAAAACTAAGGTTAAAGTAAGGTTATAGTTAGGTCTGATAAATAGATCTGTTTGTGCTTAAAAAAAAACTTAGAATTTCACTGCAATAAACAAAGGTTAATGTAACGTTCTAGTTAGGTGAATATGCCTGTGATAACATTAATGTTTTGAACTAAAAAAAACAGAAATTCTCCAGTCATAGTTAGAAGAGATAACTGTAACTTGCGCCCCCGCCATGCACTTCTTATGATCTCACATATTACATCACTCATGACATGTTCTATGGCATCATTTATGACATCACTCATGACATCACAAATGACATAATTGATGACATCTTTTTCACCGAAGAGAGTGAGAGAAGCAGCAAGGTTGCAGTCTCCCAGGGTACTATATTTTCACAAAAGGCAACCGCTGTTATCTGTTTTTCCGAATGGATATACAGACTGTAAAACTGATAAACTCAAAACCGAAAAGTCCCGGAAAGGTTTTCCTTAATACACAACCTCTCTAGATGTTTGGATATCCATAGATATTGGAGAAGACGCCTCACTCACTAATAGTGACATGCTTCATCATAGGCGTCTTTCCACACCCAGGTAAGATGATACTACCTGGGCGGACTCAACCAAAGATATTATGGGAGTTCTTATATAAAGTTGACTGGTTATGCAGGGAACCAGATGGGTGATATTAAAAATACCTACAGGTATACCCCCACTTTTTATGTTTTATTCTTGGGGTACCTGGGGTATAAGATACATTTTTAAAAAAAAGAATCAATTGGGGTTCTTTGAAATTAATTTGTTCAAATATACCCTCCTCAAAATGCCAACATGTTTCGGCCCACAACGTGAGCCCTTACGGGTCTGGGGCCTTCTTCAGGGCTAGAATGTCTACTCCTAGGTTTCCCTGCTTGATGTTCCGCAATTTTATAATGCAAAAAAATGAGGCCTATTGCACTCACCTATGTTTCATATTATCCAGTAGTTTTTCTGAAGGAGAAGAAAACAAAAATATATGTGCGAGTGGTATGTAAAAAGTTCTCATGATTACAAATTATATTATCACCTTGACTTTATCCATGCACTTAAATAAAGTGTTTTGGTGAATAATGTCTACTCAGTCTTTGAACAACCAATGTGACTACCTCATAAATCTCTTTGAACCATGATCTTCTCTGTATTTATGCTTACGTAATTCAACAGCTCAGGGCCCATGCTTGTATCTACCTAGTCAAACACGTGACCTCTAAATCTGTTTGTCTACCTCAAACGTGTGTTATTCTCCACCTCATTTATATATACTCAAAGGTGGACCCAGTATAGGATCATATTCTATATATCCAGAACCTCTACCTTTAAGAGTTATTTCATGCACAACCCCCCATCGTATTGTTATCAAAAGGCCTTTCTCACCTACTGAATGGTACTGTCTTGTACCATGCGGGTTGGTCGACCAAGGTGCCGTCTTTTAGTCATACACTGAAAGAGAGTGAAGAAATACCCCATCTAATATAGGTAAATGTGATGGTAATTTTCCTATATGTTCTCATCCCTTCTTATCCAATCTCTCTGTCTCCCGACAGTTAACATGCATCTGTTTTTATATATTAGTGTTGTATTACACTCAATCTTCCCATCGTTAAACGCATCCCCCAATCGCCTTATTTTAAAGCTAACAGATAGGTGTAGTGTATCTTTTAATCATGCGTGGGCGTCTATATTATATTCCCATGTTTATGAGAATCGATTTTCATCGGGCGCCTAGTCGTCTTCATCGATATCATGATGCTGTCATACTTAGAAAAACTGCATCTCGAATGACTACACCACAGAGATGTTATCATTCACTAATATCGTTGTATATACTCAGTTCATGTTTATCGGACTACTCTAGGTCTTTCTACATATCCATTCATGTTTCTTTATAATCTTTACACTCTGAGTAATAGGATCTTGTAAAAAACTCAGCAAATATCTATCTAGTGCATCCCCTTGATTATGCCAGTTTTTGTATTGCCCCTGTTTTTCATTAGAAAATCTTTTAAATTTTGCCCTTTATAATACACCGGGTACATTTCCCTACGTATGTATGCCAGAGACATTCATCAGAATCATGCACGCAACTTACTTCGTCAAAGATCGGTCACCGCAGATATACCTGTGTCGTTCAGCCCGCCCGCCGCCGAGTATCGTAAATGGCGGTGCGGCGTCTTAAATATCTTGTTCTTTGGGTCGTCGATCGTCATTGGTTCAGACAGACGACTCCTTTACGCACGATATGATTGGAGGTCGGTGTCAGTGACAGCTCTTTTCCGCATCGGCGTCTCAATTGAACAAAGGCAGCTGGGAAATGTAGTCATTAATTACATCCGCGTTTCAACAATATAATGAATGGACCAACATATTTATGTCTCAGATTTCTTTTCATTAAGAATTATTTATATATATTTGGGTTCACCAATTCTTATGTAAGTTGTTTCCTAATTTGTATATTATCTGTATGATTAGGTACGCCTTATGTTGTATTTTTTGTATCCAAAGAACAATAAAGTTTTGTCTGAAAAAGTTTTTTTTTCAATCTGTGGCATTTAACATATTCTTCAAATGTCAGTGTCCCGTTCTATTATTCACTCGTTTTTACAAAATATAAGGGCGTATAGTTATTAACCCTGAGTATAATATCGTTATTTGCCTCATTATAAAACTGAAAAAAACATAAGATTTTTTGAATTCATGAGAGTTATGGTATTGGATGTGATTCGACTTTATAACCTCCAACGTTTTATCTACCCCACCCTCCTTTTTCTTAGCAGGGTTTGTTACCAGTCTCTTAGATGTTCCTATATTTACATTAGAGATGTCCAAGGGATTTCCTCATTCAAACCAAATACTGTACTTGACAAACGATATATCCATCGTTGTTCAAGTTTCAGAAGTTGTTTTTCGCTGCATGTATTGGGTAGTCTTTCAATTATTGACCATGTAAAATCATTCTCATTATGTCCTGTTGTTTGAAAATGTCGCATCATTTTCGCTACGGTTTTTCCACATCGGAATGTACTACGATGTTCATTTAGTCGTATCTTGACTTTGCGAGTTGTCATTCCGATGTATATAAATTGACATTTACAGGTCATAATATAAACAACGTTGTTGCTGTTGCAATTAGAAAACTTCCTCTGCTCCCAGGGTGTTTTCAAACCTAAGTCGATTTTTACTGGCCTTTGTTAGACCACACACATTGCATGATCCACATGGAAAATGTCCCACCACTTCGGGAAGATTCCAAAGTGTATTCGTTTGTTGTCTTGTTCCTACTTTTTTCTTTGGACGGGTGTGAACCACCGAGTCCCGAAGTGCCTTGCCTCGCTTGAATGCAAACATCGGTTTTTCCATTTTAAAGGGTCCAGAGTTTAAAGTTTTCCAATGTCGTAGAATTATTTTTTAATCCTGTTGGATTCTGTACCATACGTGGTCACACATACCAGTCTTTTGTTTTCAGGTTTTTGGTGCGTCTCTAATAATGCTTCTCTAGGTTGTTCTTTGCCCTTTTGTATGCTTGTTTTACAAGTCTGTTGGGGTAGGATTTGGCTTTTAATTTACGTGTGAGCTTCTGTGCATGGACTTCATATGTTTCTTATCAGAGCAATTCCTACGAAGTCTAAGGAATTGTCCCACTGGTAAATTATCTTTCAGGCTCTTTGGATGGAAACTATCATACCTCAATAGATTATTAACATCCGTGGGTTTATAAAAACCTCAGTTTTTAGTATTCCATTCTCTGGCCAGATTCTCAAATCTAGGAAAGTGATAGAGTCCTTGTTCACTGTCATAGTAAATTTCAGGTATTGGTCCCTTGAGTTGAGCCAACTGAGAAATTCTTGTGCTTCATTCTCATTCCCCTTCCAAATCAGAAAAATGTCATCTATAAACCTCTTCCAGACCACCATTTTGGTGTTGTAAGGGTTGTTATAATTGTAGATGAACTTAGTCTCAAAATCATGCATATAGAGACACGCTATACTTGGGGCACAGGTCATGCCCATAGATGTTCCATGGGTTTGTAAAAATATTCACCTTCGAATTCAAAATAATTTTTGGTTAAGGCTAGTCTCGCACAATCAATTATAAATTTGGTTGGAGTAATAGATGTCCAATTCTCATTGTTTAACAAGACTTCTATCACTTCTAGAGATGATTCTTGCAGAATGCTAGTATATAGCGCCTCCACATCTAAAGTGATAAAAAAGTCTGTTGTAGAATCAAAAGGCAATGTTTGGAATAAGTAAGGTGTTTTCGGATTTACTTCTTTTAGGAAGCCTGCTTCTGCTGTTGTAATCCATCCTTCTTCCACTGCTGTGTTCACCATATCATATATGTTTTTTTTCAATTCCTCTGTTGGATCTTTCTGTAGCCGCGTGTAATTTCGGGAGTCATCCAGTAGTCTCCTGCATTCTTCCTGATACATATCCAAAGGCATTACCACTGTTGCACCCCCTTTGTCGGCCGGTGACATCATCATAAAACCGGCCGACAAAGGGGGTGCAACAGTGGTAATGCAGCAGAAGCAGGCTTCCTAAAAGAAGTAAATCCGAAAACACCTTACTTCTACATTTTGCCTAAAGTGCATAAGAACTTCAATCCACCACCAGGAAGGCCAATTGTATCCGGGATCGGATCAATCCTGGAGCCATTATCAAAATTCATAGATCATTTTTTGAGACCGTTGGTCCAAAGGATGCCTTCATATCTCAAAGATACCCGAGATATTTTGATAAAATTCCAAACATTGCCTTTTGATTCTACAACAGACTTTTTATCACTTTAGATGTGGAGGCGCTATATACTAGCATTCCGCAAGAATCATCTCTAGAAGTGATAGAAGTCTTGTTAAACAATGAGAATTGGACATCTATTACTCCAACCAAATTTATAATTGATTGTGCGAGACTAGCCTTAACCAAAAATTATTTTGAATTCGAAGGTGAATATTTTTACAAACCCATGGAACATCTATGGGCATGACCTGTGCCCCAAGTATAGCGTGTCTCTATATGCATGATTTTGAGACTAAGTTCATCTACAATTATAACAACCCTTACAACACCAAAATGGTGGTCTGGAAGAGGTTTATAGATGACATTTTTCTGATTTGGAAGGGGAATGAGAATGAAGCACAAGAATTTCTCAGTTGGCTCAACTCAAGGGACCAATACCTGAAATTTACTATGACAGTGAACAAGGACTCTATCACTTTCCTAGATTTGAGAATCTGGCCAGAGAATGGAATACTAAAAACTGAGGTTTTTTATAAACCCACGGATGTTAATAATCTATTGAGGTATGATAGTTTCCATCCAAAGAGCCTGAAAGATAATTTACCAGTGGGACAATTCCTTAGACTTCGTAGGAATTGCTCTGATAAGGAAACATATGAAGTCCATGCACAGAAGCTCACACGTAAATTAAAAGCCAAATCCTACCCCAACAGACTTGTAAAACAAGCATACAAAAGGGCAAAGAACAACCCCAGAGAAGCATTATTAGAGACGCACCAAAACCTGAAAACAAAAGACTGGTATGTGTGACCACGTATGGTACAGAATCCAACAGGATTAAAAAATAATTCTACGACATTGGAAAACTTTAAACTCTGGACCCTTTAAAATGGAAAAACCGATGTTTGCATTCAAGCGAGGCAAGTCACTTCGGGACTCGGTGGTTCACACCCGTCCAAAGAAAAAAAGTAGGAACAAGACAACAAACGAATACACTTTGGAATCTTCCCGAAGTGGTGGGACATTTTCCATGTGGATCATGCAATGTGTGTGGTCTAACAAAGGCCAGTAAAAAATCGACTTAGGTTTGAAAACACCCTGGGAGCAGAGGAAGTTTTCTAATTGCAACAGCAACAACGTTGTTTATATTATGACCTGTAAATGTCAATTTATATACATCGGAATGACAACTCGCAAAGTCAAGATACGACTAAATGAACATCGTAGTACATTCCGATGTGGAAAAACCGTAACGAAAATGATGCGACATTTTCAAACAACAGGACATAATGAGAATGATTTTACATGGTCAATAATTGAAAGACTACCCAATACATGCAGCGAAAAACAACTTCTGAAACTTGAACAACGATGGATATATCGTTTGTCAAGTACAGTATTTGGTTTGAATGAGGAAATCCCTTGGACATCTCTAATGTAAATATAGGAACATCTAAGAGACTGGTAACAAACCCTGCTAAGAAAAAGGAGGGTGGGGTAGATAAAAAGTTGGAGGTTATAAAGTCGAATCACATCCAATACCATAACTCTCATGAATTCAAAAATCTTATGTTTTTTTCAGTTTTATAATGAGGCAAATAACGATATTATACTCAGGGTTAATAACTATACGCCCTTATATTTTGTAAAAACGAGTGAATAATAGAACGGGACACTGACATTTGAAGAATATGTTAAATGCCACAGATTGAAAAAAAAACCTTTTTCAGACAAAACTTTATTGTTCTTTGGATACAAAAATACAACAAAAGGCGTACCTAATCATACAGATAATATACAAATTAGGAAACAACTTATATAAGAATTGGTGAACCCAAATATATATAAATAATTCTTAATGAAAAGAAATCTGAGACATAAATATGTTGGTCCATTCATTATATTGTTGAAACGCGGATGTAATTAATGACTACATTTCCCAGCTGCCTTTGTTCAATTGAGACGCCGATGCGGAAAAGAGCTGTCACTGACACCGACCTCCAATCATATCGTGCGTAAGGGAGTCGTCTGTCTGAACCAATGACGATCGACGCACCCAAAGAACAAGATATTTAAGACGCCGCACCGCCATTTACGATACTCGGCGGCGGGCGGGCTGAACGACACAGGTATATCTGCGGTGACCGATCTTTGACGAAGTAAGTTGCGTGCAGATTCTGATGAATGTCTCTGGCATACATACGTAGGGAAATGTACCCGGTGTATTATAAAGGGCAAAATTTAAAAGATTTTCTAATGAAAAACAGGGGCAATACAAAAACTGGCATAATCAAGGGGATGCACTAGATAGATATTTGCTGAGTTTTTTACAAGATCCTATTACTCAGAGTGTAAAGATTATAAAGAAACATGAATGGATACGTAGAAAGACCTAGAGTAGTCCGATAAACATGAACTGAGTATATACAACGATATTAGCGAATGATAACATCTCTGTGGTGTAGTCATTCGAGATGCAGTTTTTTCTAAGTATGACAGCATCATGATATCGATGAAGACGACTAGGCGCCCGATGAAAATCGATTCTCATAAACATGGGAATATAATATAGACGCCCACGCATGATTAAAAGATACACTACACCTCTCTGTTAGCTTTAAAATAAGGCGATTGGGGGATGCGTTTAACGATGGGAAGATTGAGTGTAATACAACACTAATATATAAAAACAGATGCATGTTAACTGTCGGGAGACAGAGAGATTGGATAAGAAGGGATGAGAACATATAGGAAAATTACCATCACATTTACCTATATTAGATGGGGTATTTCTTCACTCTCTTTCAGTGTGTGACTAAAAGACGGCACCTTGATCGACCGACCCGCATGGTACAAGACAGTACCATTCAGTAGGTGAGAAAGGCCTTTTGATAACAATACGATGGGGGTTGTGCATGAAATAACTCTTAAAGGTAGAGGTTCTGGATATATAGAATATGATCCTATACTGGGTCCACCTTTGAGTATATATAAATGAGGTGGAGAATAACACACGTTTGAGGTAGACAAACAGATTTAGAGGTCACGTGTTTGACTAGGTAGATACAAGCATGGGCCCTGAGCTGTTGAATTACGTAAGCATAAATACCGAGAAGATCATGGTTCAAAGAGATTTATGAGGTAGTCACATTGGTTGTTCAAAGACTGAGTAGACATTATTCACCAAAACACTTTATTTAAGTGCATGGATAAAGTCACGGTGATAATATAATTTGTAATCATGAGAACTTTTACATACCACTCGCACATATATTTTTGTTTTCTTCTCCTTTAGAAAAACTACTGGATAATATGAAACATAGGTGAGTGCAATAGGCCTCATTTTTTTGCATTATAAAATTGCGGAATATCAAGCAGGGAAACCTAGGAGTAGACATTCTAGCCCTGAAGAAGGCCCCAGACCCGTAAGGGCTCACGTTGTGGGCCGAAACATGTTGGCATTTTGAGGAGGGTATATTTGAACAAATTAATTTCAAAGAACCCCAATTGATTCTTTTAAAAAATTATCTTATACCCCAGGTACCCCAAGAATAAAACATAAAAAGTGGGGGTATACCTGTAGGTATTTTTAATATCACCCATCTGGTTCCCTGCATAACCAGTCAACTTTATATAAGAACTCCCATAATATCTTTGGTTGAGTCCGCCCAGGTAGTATCATCTTACCTGGGTGTGGAAAGACGCCTATGATGAAGCATGTCACTATTAGTGAGTGAGGCGTCTTCTCCAATATCTATGGATATCCAAACATCTAGAGAGGTTGTGTATTAAGGAAAACCTTTCCGGGACTTTTCGGTTTTGAGTTTACCAGTTTTACAGTCTGTATATCCATTCGGAAAAACAGATAACAGCGGTTGCCTTTTGTGAAAATATAATTGATGACATCACTGATGACATTATCTATGCTTCTTTTGTACACATTGCTCTATAAACCGGTATAGCAATAGAGCTATGAAAGTTTAAGTGCAAAATAGCTCAGAATAATATGAAGCATCATTACTGCTATCATATATATAACCCCCATAGGTAAAGCAAGCTTGTAGTTATGGTCAACATTGACCATATACCATACACTTCATGGGTCGCCGACTTCATGTTGACTATGAACCTCAGATGAAAGAGTAACCTATCCTGCACACAACGTTCAATCTGTATACAACTGTTCAGGGAAAAACAAGTTCCTCCAGATACTCAAGCCCTGTTACATAACTAATGCTATCTACGGACAGTCTTTAGCTGTATCAAACCCCTGACAGTCACTGACCCTACATT
Organism: Calotriton arnoldi; assembly: GCA_963921515.1. NCBI lineage: Eukaryota > Metazoa > Chordata > Amphibia > Caudata > Salamandridae > Calotriton > Calotriton arnoldi. The sequence goes on from CAWUFW010000872.1 coordinate 603,721, forward strand.
GAGAAATGAAGTGGATATGAGTAGAAAAGTGGGTACTGTAAACAATGTTTACTCTATGGAGAGAGCTTACTCTGTACCACACTGTTTGGAGACAATGAAATTCTCATGAGAAATACACCACAGAGTATTAAAAAGTATCTACTAAGAGCAGTGTACCCTCTATGCAACACTTGTCCAAAGAGCGACTATACACTTAAAATAACCAAGGTCTGAAGGTGCTAAAGATCACACTGCCTGCAGCCTTCATACTGTGGTGAAAACTTTACAGAGAGCCCATCTTCTACTGCAAAACAAGCACATGTAGGTAGGTCAAAACCTGGTGCACACAGTCTTCTATGTTATGTGGAAAATGTCATGCTGAGACGATCCTGAATAACTCAAGGCTGCTTACACTACTTAATATGTTTTACTTACAATCTTTGCCCCGTTGGAAACCTTTTCTGCAGAGCCAGAAAACGTGTGTGGAACATGCTGAACACAAGTTGTCAACTGTCACCTGCACCCAGAGTTAGTCTTCAATATCAAGATTTATAACGTGTTCAATACCTCTACACACCTATGATACATTAGAAGCACATGCGTTTTGTACACACTTACACCCATTAGCTGGACACAGGCTGTACAAAATTAGGTAGAAAAGTAATACTGTAGTTATCCACCACTATGTAAACTATAAAATGAACTAGCACACTCATTGGATGAGGTCATCAGTGATGTAATTTGAGATATCATCAGTGATGTCATAAATTAAGTCCTAGAACATGTCATGAGTGATGTAATATGTGAGATCATAAGCAGTGTCTGATGGGGCGCCATTTATAGTTAGCTCTGCTAACTGTAACTGGTAAATTTTAGTTGAGTTATTTTCAAAACGTTAATGTTAACACTGACATATTCACCTAACTATAACGTTACTTTAACCTTTTGTTTTTTTCAGTAAAAAAAGTGTGTGTTTGTGTCTGTGTCTCTGTGTGTATTGTGTGTATAAATGACATTATTTAGAGTTTGTTAGATGTGCAGATGAGGGACATCACCAGAAAGGGGCAGATGTCCTGCCCACCCTATTTAGAGTGCGCAGAGGCCTTTACACTGTAAATATGGAAGATGGGACATCTGCTGCTATGTAACGAATGTTCTGTATCTGCCAAGCTCTCAATAAGAACCTTAGTCACCAGCACTCATGGGATATTAATTTCAACTGGGGAGAGTAAAAGAAAATTGTCTTTGTTAGTGCGGATCAAAGTCTTTTATTTATCAGTTATGGTCTAATATGGCTTAACATGGCCTAAAAGTCCTCAGTCAGGTTGACTTCATATATTATCCCGGTTGGCTTAACAATATCTGCTGGAGGGGCGGTCCTTTTGCAGCTCTTACTGGATTCATTATTAAACTGCCTGATGGTTTAATGGTACTTCTAATGATATGGTGTAAACATAGCTGGGAGGAATCCGTATATACCACCAGACTCCACCAATACACATGAACAGTCAGTGCTTAATTTGTTAAAAGAATAATTGCCGGGGCTCTCGTCGGGAGGCCACTGCAGCTTGCACCACACATTGCCCCTGCCAGCTGCCAATGACAGTACAAACACAGCTACTAATCCTCATACTCCTACAAGTGTGACAATTCATACTATTCCAGGCCCCCAAAGCTATAAGAATGGCCTAGGAGGGAGGTATTAGTCATTGTAAATGTAAACAGAACTAATAAACAGCTGTTGTACTGCTCATAACTAAATTAGCCAGACAGCACCACTGTGTGGCAGGCTGTCATAAGCCCCGGTGCTGGCAATTAGGTGCCGAGCACCGGAAATCACTGGCTCACATTAAGCACTGTGAACAGCGCTTTTAGCATACAATACTGTCAAATCTGTAGATGACATGTACCTGCATGTAAAACTGCCAATATTTCCTACACACTTTGCATATTTCACGCTTATGCGCAGGTGCAGCATGCTTCCACTATATTGATCGAACCACGTGTGCCTTACCAACATGTTCCATACAGGCCACACTACAAACAACAACCTCTCAACCATGGACTCCGAAGAGTACCGTGGAATCCGGTACAAACTGGAATACTTCACGACCTTATCAGGGAAATGAAGTGCTATATAAATAATAAATAATGTAAGCACAGCACCGAGAATCCATGTTAGGCCTCGGAAAGGGCCACTGAAAGCACTATACAGATATCAGTAGAATACAGTACAGTTCCACATTCATTGATACCAGTGCAGTCCACTGACCACCCAACCATTTTAGAGACCCTGGGTTCATCATGTAGCATTTTTCACGGTTTTTGAATGGAATAATTACTCTCTTGTTTATAACCTGCTAACAGTAAGTTAAACCTTGGGTCGACACTGCCCACACATATAAGTCATACCTGTGATTTAGGTGCTATGTTCCCTTTGAGGTGTCCTACCTGCGTGGAGTGGCATATTCCATGTGACGCCGAAGAATAGAATCACTTCCTGGAGGCTCTGGGTTTGTAGACCTGACGCTGATATTGCGGCTTTTTGCAGACTGTATGGAAATAAATATGTAAATATATAAGGAAAATAGGGATCCTAGCCACAAAGACATCTTGGAGTATGTAAAGTAGTACTCTTTTACGTACTCTTACACAGTGTTTAGCTTCTGAAAGAAAGAATGCCCGAAGCTCTGCTCGGAAGCCCGCAGGAAGTGCAATTAAAAATTGGTGCGACATATATACCAAGGCTGGTAGCTCTAAATCCACCTCATGCCTCGACTACAGACACTCCCTGCCCCTTTATCTCACTCTTGCAGGTTCCTGCTTTCTCCATTTTTGATGGTTTTGCCGTCTTTCTCTTCCCCCATCTTTCCAATCTGTGTGTTTTCCCTCTCTTGCACTCAGTAAACCTCTGATGTGGAAAAATAAGTGCTGGTGGCCTCCACCGGCAACTACTGGCTCAAATTAAGCACTGCTCTTACATGCCTGTGTGAATTAGCTCCACAACATTTAAAAGGAGAATAAAATTGGTATATCATGGGAAGATTCGTATATAACTGGGACAAATAGAAAGGACTTTGCCCTGTTTTCACTCTTACTAATAGGAAGTTGAACGTTTGAGGACTGATTCACAAACGTATATAACAGTACGTAAAAGAATGCTTCTCTAGTACTATTTCCTATACTCAGAAATGCTCTTGTGAATCTACGCCACAGACTTCTGTATTGTGCAATGTGAGGCAAAGTACTTTGTCAATTTCCTAGCCATCATAAAGACCTGGCGACTCCTACGGGCTAAAAATGGCTAGCCAACGTATGTTGTATTTTGCCTCACATTGGGTTTCATGACTGCCCACATCAACCTTTATTAAATAAGTGCCAACGTTGTATATACTTCCCTTCCACTGTTGATGCCCCTAAGAGCAAGCGTGGCCATGTGCCACCTTCTGCATCATTGTGTGCACCAGCATCTGCCCGATCTTAATTAAATAGGGGCCTTACAGGCACATGCATCAAACATGCCATTTGCGATTCCTTATTAGCGAAAAATAAGGATTCCCTAATAAGGAAGCGCAAATGCCTATGCATGTAGGAATCGCTGAGAAAATAGCGATTCCTACAAATTCCTTAATTGCGACTCGCAAATTGCGAGTCGCAATTAAGGAATGGCTCCCCATTCATTCCAATGGGCCTACAGGCCCATAGGAATGAATGGGAGATTGCATGCGCAATTTGCGAGTACCAATAGGTACTCGCAAATTGCGCATGCAATTTCAAGGGAGCAAGGGTGTCAAAATGACACCCTGTTGCACCCCTGAAAAAGTGATGTGCACCCATGTTGCGCACACACATGCCCCAAGGGCATCTGTGTGCGCAACATGAAACTTTGAAAAATGCACTAGAGTGCATTTTTCACAGTTTTGCAAATTACCATGAAGTTCAACTTCATGGTAATTTGCGCCCCTAATAGCGAAATCGCTATTCTAAAGTGGTTCTTGCATTGCATTTAAGGAATCGCAAATTGCGATTCCTTAAATGCAATCGTAATTTGAGAACTCGCAATTAATTTTGCGAATTCTCAAATTGCGAGTGCCTTGAACCTTGATGCATCGCAAATGCCATTTTTGCGGGCGCAAACGGCCGATTTTTGCGAATCGCACCGTTTGCGCTCGCAAAAATGGTTGATGCATGTGCCTGTTTATTCCTAGTGGTATTTAGACATCCCCAGCTACCCTGGAATAGCGCACGCCCTCTGCCAGCTTCCGCACCACTGCAATTGTGCACCCTGTGCAAAACCACACATTCCACTCTCTCCTTTTAGATACTAAACAGTGGCTAATGCGCCTCTACCATCAAATGAAGACAAGTCGCTGAATGCCACAAGACTCCAGGAACGGAGATGATAAAAACGAGTTTTAAACATCTCAACATCTTATTAGTGCAACGTGAAAAGAGGTTTTGGAGAAACATACAAACACAAATTGCCCATATCAATTTTGGAGCAGGCGCAGTTTAAGATCTGGTGCCCCGAGTGCAGTGACACTCAAAGTACGGCCCGGGGGCCGCATGCGGCCCTCCTGAACTTTTCATGCGGCTCCCTGGTCATCAGCAGCACTGGGCTGCTGTTTCACGACTCAGCACTAACGTTGAGAAATATGTTGAATAAAGGGGCACTCATTTATGTACAGCTTAACTCAAGTTAAAGGAAGTAATTAAGGCATGGTGCACCACTTACATTTAGGAACATCTTCATTTTTAAAGACATGTTGCAACTGTAAAAATCTGTTTCTTCAAAATTCAAGAAGTGTATTTCATTACCAAGCAGAAGCGTTTTGTGTTAGTACATTAGATTATATCAGTGCATTGAGATTTGATTTTCTTTAAAGTGACAGTTTGCAAAGATGAATTTAGAAACATTCATGCTTTCCCTCCACCCTGGCAACACCGCAAATAGTGAACTAAGAGGCAAGTCAGTTGCTATGTTTACCATCTGAGTTGCCAGGGTTCCTATTATACATGGATAACATTATAGTTTAGCAAATAAAACGCAAGAGAAGCTTTCTTACAGTGCTCACCCTGAAGCCCTGTAGTTCGAGGACTTCTTATATGTGATAATGAAGAAAAAGAAAGTAAAGTGAAATAAAACAATTGCCTAGGATCACACAATTTGGTCAATTGGGTAAGCCGGCATTGATCCCTGGTTTTCTTGCTTCATAATGTGCAATTCAGCCTTTTATGTACATGCTTTGGTTCCCTTATGCCCACCTTACACCCACCACCCCCACCTGCTATCAATGCGGCCCTCGATCACCCGACAGGCAAACTTTTTAGCCCCCTGGAAAATGTTTGCGAGTACCCATGCTCTAGTGAGACATCTAAGGGCATAGAACAAGAGGCCAGCAGGCCGCTATAACAAGGACCCCAGAGGGCACAAAATAAGGAGCCAGCGAGTCTTTCCAATACGCTGCAGCAAGACACTGAGCGCATCATTACGCCTAGGTTGGTCGATGCATATTGAGAAATGGCGTAAACAGGCAAATCAATTGTTTTGATGTCAAAGACAGGGCCAAGTCTGGGCTGCAAACCGTTTTCCCTGTTCTCTCGTCGCCAAACATTTACAAAAATAGGGCAATGCCCAGATGGCAGAATCTAAGCCGATAGCTGGCGAGCAGCCTGCTTCCTTCCGTCTGAAACTTCTCTTTCGCTTTACGACAGCCCACAGCCCCTGGGCCCAATTGACACCGGCCTCTGGCCGCAGGGAGCGTCTGCATTGACCGGAAGGATACTTACACACTTGGTGACGTCCCCACTGACGTCGGAGGTCACGGAGTTATTGACCGACACTGTGTGGGAGGAGGTGGTGTCCGTGCGGCTGCTGCTGACTTCGACCCTGTCGTCTCCATGCTCCCGGATAGCTGCAGACACAAGTGAGAGAGAAATGCTATTTCAGTTTTTTAATGATTTTTTTTCCTCCTGTACTACATCTGAGGGAGATATGTGAAACAATGGAATCGGGGGCTTGACTGGCACAACACTAGGGTACATCAGTAATACACAGCATGTATTACAAGTGAAATATTGCCCCTGAAATAGATATTATGGACTCTGTGCCAATGTTGTCTCTAGGAGAGATTTTTAGGAGGGGGAACATAAAACAGGTGGGCACACCCATAACTGACTGCACGCTATCTCTTTACATATATATTGCTAGAAACATATATACACATACGTATGAAGTTATATTTAAGCATTACTAATTTTGTAAGCTGGTATTGCCTCAAACAATTGATGCTTTGGAGTGAAAGGTACTTGTGCACATGATTGTGTGTGGCATGGTTAGTTTCTTCCACTGCCATGGTGGTGAAGGCCAAGCCATGCACGTGAGCACAGGTCCCATCTGCCTCCCCCCAAACCCCAAGGGAAGCCAGTGGGTAGAGCTTAACTTCTGCTGGTGGTTGAAGGTGGGGGGCAGCGGCACTCATCTTTTGTGGACTAGCACTTCATCATCGCTCTGACCCAGAGCAAGATAGAGAAAGAGAGGAAAAAGAGAAACATTGGAAAATACAGGCAAAGTGATGAAGAAGACACCAGAGAATGAGAGAAAACAAGCATTGGCATAGCCAATAGGTTTCGCCTTTGGGACCTTATAAGTGTTTAGCCAGAGCTATTGGCTTTGCCAGTGTCTTTTTTTTTTATAAACAGACTTTATTGAATTTTTGCACAGAAAGTACAAGACACACACATTGGTTCAGCCGAAAGTGATACAGCATTTAACCATGGTACAGGCCATGAAGTTGCATGATATCTTAGTACAAAGGCAACACCAACAAACTTATCGATGAGCGTGGCCCCAAGTTAATTGTCCCAGCTACTTCCCCCATACTTAACCATGCTTCAAGGGACAACCCGGGGCCTTGTAGACCGACCTTTCTTGCTGTGCACACCAGTCCACCCCCCCAAGGGGGGGGGGTGGGATGGGGCAGGGTTTTTGCCAATGTCTTAAAGCTATGTTGTAGAGCAGTGTGGTTGCTTTGCAGCATGTTGAAAAGTTGTAATAAAAAAGTGTTATAAGCATTTTTGTTACCTTATTTATAATCAAGAAGACATTATGTACAACTGAACGACCCTATTAAAACAAAATTAACATAAAAAATTACTTCTAGTTTTGTTGTCCTTACAATGCTGCCAACCTCTTCCTGCCTGTTCTAAGGCTTGTTTGTTATAGCTTTTTTTGTTATAGGGGGACATAAACAACAGGAGGGTGGATGTTGGGAAATAGTACCTGAATTCCAACACAAGCAGTGGACGCACACTAGGGGAGAATCAAATGATGCCAGATTCCTAGTGCACACTGAGGTGGTGCTGAGTGATACTGAGGTGGTGCTGAGGGGTGGTGTGCTGGTGCAGAGGTGATGCTCAGGTGACACTGAATGATACTCAGGTTGTGCTGAGTAATGCTGCGGTGGTGCTGAGGTGGTGGTGTGCTGGTTCGGAGGTGATGTCTAAGTGATGCTGAGTGATACTGAGGTGGTGCTGAGTGATGCTGATGTGGTGCTTAGTGATGATGTGGTGCTGCACTGGTGCTCAGGTGGTGCTGCACTGGTGCTCAGGTGGCACTGAGTGATGCTGAGTTGGTGCTGTGCTGAGGTGATGCTGCAATGATGCCCAGGTGATGCACACATGAAGCATTCAAAGAACCCCCGCTCTTTTCGTACAAACGAGGCGATAATCTAAGCACCCACCTAGTACATGCGATCACCTGGCCCACCACCCCTATTCGACAGAACACCATCACTGCCACCTGGGGCCTTCCACCAGTAGTTGGACATTACAAGTGCCAGTCCTGCATAGTGTGTGACCTCACACACAATACAAAAGATTTCAAAGTGAACAATATAACCTACAAACTCAACACATTCACCAACTGCAGATCACAGAATGTCATTTATGCCATCCGCTGTCCCTGTGATCTTGTATATATTGGCCAAACTACACAGATGATCAAACAAAGAATAATCCAACACAAAAGCAGGATACACTGTAAAGTCTTGACGGCCCCCCTTGTTTCCCACTAGATTGAGAAACAACACTGCGAAACTGATATCACCTGGCAGGTGATCGACCAGCCCACACTGCCTCTCCGAGGCGGCAACCTCAGAGCCCTCTTGAATAAATGCGAGTGCAAATGGATCACTATCTGTAACTCAGTTAATCAGGGCCTCAACACCATTGACGAATGGAACAGCACTATCCTACTGTAACCTTCCGGATCTTGCTGCTCCAATACACACCTGCTTTTTCTGCACTACATATAAGTTGTTTGGTTCCCTGAACTGTTACCTATATGGTCCTATGTTGTTTCATGTGCCCTGTACCGTTCATTGATTGATCTCTTATTTGTTTTACTGTGTGTTTTAATACATGATTGGCCCTTTGTCTATTATCGCCCTAGACAGGGCCCCTTCCCTACCTCGAATGATTTATCTCTGCCTACTCACGCCCCTCCTTCGCGTTCTGCGACCATGACTGCCCCACCAGTCTTTATACCACCATGCGGTTATACCTGTGTCTTTTCACACATTCATGGCTCCTATACATCCATGACTCTCCTCCTCCCAGCAACCGCATTCATCCCAGTTGTCCCTCTATAGACTGACACATACCATGTCACGTCATCCTCATGCCATCGGCTGTTTCACTTTCCCTCCCGCCGCGCCTCCCCCTTGCTTCCTTCTACCCGCCCCCTGTCAATTTCCTCGTCCTCCTTGCCCTATCTTCGTCCCGCCCCCTGCCAGCCTCCGCACCCTCCCCTGCACACGCCCCCGTCCTTCCGGTCACATGACCTCTTTTCCTTACATCTCCACTTCCCCTCGCACTGAAACCGAAACCGGACACTTCTGTGGCGGTCCCCGGTTGACTGAAGCGCCTCACCTTCCTCCTGGATTGATTCCACCACCCGGTAAGTCACCCCTGATACAGACCCGCTTCCCGCAACTCCCCCCATTCCCCAACACGGCTCTGACCCGACCGTGCCTATCTCTCCCCAGATTCTTCGATACCCGGTTTTCACCGAGGATATCCATTTGCCGGCCTCCGTTGCCTGCCACGCTGCCCTCCTACTAGGCGCCAGGCTTAATTCACCGTCCTCCTTTACAGATCCCCTCTCGGCAACCACACAGGTGAGTCGGTCTCCACCTTGCTCTGCCTCACTATTCGTAATCGCGCTCTGCCTTGAGCCATGATTGACTGCTTGCTTCCCCTCCACCAACCTCCCCCCGTCTCTTCATTTCAGATCCACCTACGGCCAGCTCTGCACACTCCTTGGTGCATCTCTCCTCAGACGCCGGATTACCTTCATCCTTCCACTGTGGATCTGGAACCGCCACATCCTCAGGTATTTCCTGTCTCCTCTCTAAGTTGGTTCCGTGCCCACCTTGCCGCCCTGCGCCCTGGCCCCCCTGCCCCGCCCCTCCTCTTTCCCCTTTTCCCAGCCCTAGGCCCCCCCAGCTAGACCTAGAGACAGGTCCGCTCGCGCGCCTTCACTCCGCTGCCCTCAGGCACCGGCGCTCACGTGTAGTCCTTTCCACAGGCAGGCCACCCTCTCTGTCCCCAGGCTACAGCCTGATCCTTGGGTTAGGTCCCGTCACGCACCCATGGTCACATTTCTAGCGCGCCTTTCAGCCCTTTGCCGCCCACCCTCTTACACCTCTCCTTCCCTCCCTGTACAGCACTCTCAATACAGCAGCCCCGTCCTGAAGATGATCCTGATTCAATAGGATCGAAACGTCGTCGACCCCTCAGCGCAATTGAAGGCGCCCTTATCCCGTGTGGTTCTATTTAACTCATGTCATCAATCCCTACGCAACTATTGTGAATCATTTTGTGCTGAACCACACAGTCACTTGTACATACTTTCACCAATTTTCACTACGCGCTGTTTTCGCTGTTTGCACTTTGTCACTTGCGTCGCCACTCATGTGTCATGAGCACATTTGTGCACCAAGTCCAAATTGGGCTGTATATATGATTTATGCTTACAGTGCTGATACAACTGTACCGTCTCCAATTTCTTCTTTCAAATTATATGATGCCACGTGCACAATTGAGAAATCTTGCGTGAGTCTCCCTTTTTCCTTCCTCGTAATGTTTGTTACATACTTTTTAAATTGTCTTCGTCATTGATACCAATTGAGATATTGTTGCTTATTGTCGCACTGAAGCTGAAGCGGTTCTGCGTTGGTGCTGAATTGCTGCTGAGGTGGGGCTGCGCTGGTGTTGCGGTGGAGCTGCGATTGTGGTGTTGCACTGGTGCGGAGGTGGTGCTGTGCCGATGATGAGATGGTGCTGTGCTGAGGCGGTGCTGTGGTGGTGCTCAGGTGATGCTGAGTGATATTGAGGTGGTGCTAAGTGATGCTGAGATGGTGCTGAGTCATGCTGACTTGGTGCTGAGTCATGCTGAGATAATGGTGCTGCGCTGGTGCTCAGGTGGTACTGAGTTGGTGCTGTGCTAAGGTGATGATGCGCTGATGCTGAGGGGGTGCTGTGTTGATGCTGAAGTGGTGCTGCAGTGGTCCTGAATTATTGCTGAGGTGGGGTTGTGCTGGTGCTGAGGTGGGGCTGCGCTGGTGCTGAGGTGGGGCTGCGCTGGTGCTGAGGTGGGTCAGTGCTGGTGGTGGTGCACTGATGCGGAAGTGGTGCTGTGCTGATGCTGAGGTGGTGCTGTGCTGATGCTAAGGTGCTGCTTCGCTGATGCTGTGCCCATGCTGAGGTGGTGCTTCACTGGTGCGGATGTGGTGCTGAGTGATACTGAGGTGGTGGTGTGCTGGTGCGGAGGTGATGCTCAGGTGGTGCTGAGTGATACTGAGGTGGTGCTCAGGTGGTGAAGTGCTTGAGCAGAGGTGGTGCTCAGGTGGTGCTGAGTGATACTGAGGTGATACTGAGTGATGCTTTGGTGGTGCTCAGGTGGTGCTGTGCTGGTGCTCAGGTGGTGCTGAGTGATGCTGAGTCGGTGCTGCACTGGTGCTGAGGTGATGCTGCACTGGTGCTGAGGTGGTTCTATGGTAATGCTGAAGAGGTACTGTGCTGGTGCTGAGTTGCTGTGGGGTGGTGCTGTGCTAGTGCTGAGGTGGTGCTGCACTGATGCTGTGTTGGGGCTGTGCTGGTGCTGAGGTGGGGCTGTGCTGGTGGTGGTGCACTGATGTGGAGGTGGTGCTGATGCTGTGATGGTGCTGTGCTGATGTTGAGGTGGTGCTGCGCGTGTGCTGAGGTGGTGCTTTGCTGGTGCTGAGGTGAGGTTGCGCTGATGCTGCACTGGTGGTGGTGCACTGATAAGGAGATGGTGCTGTGCTGATGTTGATATGGTGCTTTAGTGATGCTGAGATGGTGCTGTGGTGGTGCTCAGGTGGTGCTGTGCTGATGCTGAGGTGGTGCTGTGCTGATGCTCAGGTGGTGCTGCACTGATGCTCATATGGTGCTGCACTGATGCTGTGCTGGTGCTCAGGTGGTGCTGCACTGGTGCTGAGGTGGCGCTGAATGATACTGAGGTGGTGGTGTGCTTGTGTGGAGGTGGTACTCAGGTGGTGCTGACTGATACTGAGGTGGTGCTGAGGCAGTGGTGTGCTTGTGCAGAGATGGTGCTCAGGTGGTGCTGAGTGATACTGAGGTGGTGCTGAGTGATGCTGAGGTGATACTGACTGATGCTTTGGTGGTGCTCAGGTGGTGCTGTGCTGGCGTTCAAGTGGTGTTGAGTGATGCTGTGTAGGTGGTGTGCTAACACTGAGGTGATGCTGCACTGGTGCTGAGGTGGTTTTGCACTAATGCTGAAGAGGTGCTACATTGGTTCTGAGTTGCTACTGAGGTGGTGCTGCGCTGGTGCTGAGGTGGTGCTGCACTGATGCTGTGGTGGGGCTGCGCTAGTACTGAGTTGGTGCTGTGCTGGTACACTGATGAGGAGGTGGTACTGTGCTGATGCGGTGCTGTGGTGGTGTTGAGTGATGCTAAGGAGATGCAGTGCTGGTGCTGAGGGGAAGCTGAGTGATGCTGAGGTGGCGCTGAGTGATGCTGTTCTGGTGCTGAGTCATGCTGTGCTGGTTCTGAGTCATGCTGTGGTGGTGCTGAGTTATGCTAAGGTGGTGGTCCTGTGTTGGTGCTCAGGTTGTGTTGAGCTGGTGCTCAGGTGGTGCTGAGTGATGCTGAGTTGGTGCTATGCTGAGGTGATGCTGAGTTGGTGCTATGCTGAGGTGATGCTGAGCTGATGCCGAGGTGAGGCTGCACTGGTGGTGGTGCACTGATGAGGAGGTGGTGCTGTGCCAATTCTGAGATGGTGCTGTGCTGATGTTGAGGTGGTGCTGTGATGATTCTCAGGTGGTGCTGCGCTGGTGCTGAGGTGGCGCCTAGTTGATGCTGAGTCGGTCTGTCACTGGTGGTGGTGCACTGATGAGGAGGTGCTGAGTCGTGCTGAGGTGGTGGTGCTGCACTGGTGCCCAGGTGGTGCTGAGTGATGCTGAGTTGGTGCTGTGCTGAGGAGAATCTGCGCTGATGCTGAGGTGGTGCTGCGTTGATGCTGAGGTGGTGCTGAGGAGGTGCTGCGCTGATGCTGTGCTGGTGCTGAAGTGGTGCTGCACTGGTGCTGAGCAATACTGAGGTGGTGGTGAAGTGGTGGTGCGCTTATGCAGAGGTTGTGCTCAGGTGGTGCTGAGTGATACTGAGGGGATGCTGAGTGATGCTGAGTTGGTTCTGAGTGATGCTTTGGTGGTTCTCCAGTGGTGCTGTGCTGGTGCTCAGGTGATGCTGAGTGACGCTGTATTGGTGCTGCACTGATGCTGAGGTGATGCTGCGCTAATGCTGAAGTGGTGCTGCGTAGGTGCTGCACTGATGGTGGTGCACTGTTGCAGAGGAGGTGCAGTGCTGATGCTGAGGTGGTGCTGTGTGATTCTGTGCTGGTACTGAGTGATGCTGTGGTGGTGTTGAGTTATGCTGAGGTGGTGGTGCTGCGCTGGTGCTCAGGTGGTGGTGAGTGATGCTGAGCTGGTGCTGTGCTGAGGTGATGCTGTGCTGATGCTGAGGTGGTGCTGTGGTAGTACTGAGTGATGCTGAGGTGGTGCTGAGTGATGCTGTGGTGGTACTGAGTGATGTTGTAGTGGTGTTGAGTTATGCTGAGGTGGTGGTGCTGCGCTGGTGCTCAGGTGATGCTGGGCTGGTGCTCAGGTGGCGCTCAGTGATGCTGAGATGGTGCTGTGCTGAGGTGATGCTGTGCTGATGCTGAGGTGGTGTTGTGTTGCTGCTGAATTTCTGCTGAGGTGGGCTTGCACAGGTGCTGAGGTGGAACTGCACTGATGCAGTGGTGGGGCTGTGCTGATGTTGAGATGGTGCTGTACTGATGTTGAGGTGGTGCGGTACTGGTGCTGAGGTGGTGCTGCGCTGGTGCTCAGGTGGTGCTAAGTGACGCTGAGTTGGTGCTTGCTGAAGTGATGCTGCGCTGATGCTGAGGTGGTGCTGCACTGATGCTGAAGTGGTGCTGCATTGGTGCTGAGGTGGTGCTGCACTGGTGGTGCTGCGCTGGTGGTGGTGCACTGATGCGGAGGTGGTGCTGTGCTGAGATGGTGCCGTGCTGAATTTGAGGTGGTGCTGCGGTGGTGCTGCAGTGGTGCTGCAGTGGTGCTGCGCTGGTGCTGAGGTGGTGTTGTGCTGATGCTTAGGTGCTGCAGCACTGGTGGTGGTGCATTGATGAGGTGGTGCTGTGCTGATGCTGAGATGGTGCTGATGCTGAGGTAGCGCTGTGCTGGTGCTCAAGTGGTGCTGTGCTGATGCTGAGGCGGTGCTGTGCTGATGCTGAGGTGGTGTTGCACTGATGCTGTGCTGGTGCTGAGGTGGTGCTGCACTGGTGCTGAGGTGATGCTGAGAGATACTGAGGTGGTGCTGAGGTTGTGGTGTGCTTGTGTGGAGGTGGTGCTCAGGTGATGCTGTGCTGGTGCTCAGGTGGTGTTGAGTGATGCTGAGTTGGAGCAGCACTGGTGCTGAGGTGGTGCCCTGATGCTGTAGTAGGGCTGCGCTGGTGCTGGTTTGGTGCTGCGCTGGTGGTGGTGCACTGATGCTGAGATGGTGCTGTGGTGGTGTTGAGTGATGCTGAAGAGGTGCTGCACTGGTGCTGATTGATGCTGTGATGTGCTGAGTGATGCTGTGCTGGTGCTGTGCTGATGCTGAGGTGGTGGTTCTGCACTGATTCTGAGGTAGTGCTGAGCTGGTAGTGAGGTGATGCTGCACTGGTGCAGAGGAGGTGCTGTGCTGGTGCTGAGGTGGTGTGCTGGTGCTGAAGTGGTGCTGCGCTGGTGTTGAGGTGGTGCTGTGCTGGGGCTGAGTGATGCTGAGGTGATGCTGTGCTGTTGTGGTGGTGCTCAGGTGCTGCTGAGTCATGCTCCGGTGGTGCTGCTGAAGTGGTGCAGAGTGACGCTGACCGGTACTGAAGTGGTGCTGCACTGATGCTGAGGTGGTGCTGCGGTGGGGCTGCGGGGGGGCTGAGGTGGTGTTGCATGGCCTACTTGCAGGATATATTGTTAAGTAACCTGACATTACATGCAGGAGAACACAAGGAGGCATCCCTTGATATTGGTTTTATTTCAGCAACAATTGAAACCTAAAAAAAGCATCAAAAGTTGAAAGCGCGCAACTTAAAGCTGCTTCCATTTTCATAAAATGGAGCAATAACAGCATGTGTACCTCTTTAATCGTATCCAAATAATCACGCTGTCAAAAGCACAATGTAAATAGGTTGCTCCTACTGTCAGCCATATTCTTATGCAACACTTCCATTAAATAAGTATATTATTTAAGGTTTGGACATCTGAGCTAATAAGACCAAAAATGTTAAAGGATGAAAAACAACATAGCCTCCAGCTGAAAAAGTGCTCGTGAAACCAAAGAAAGTGGAAAACAAGATAAGGACATGATTTGCTGCCCTTGGCTGAGCGTGTTTGGAAAGCCAAACAAGCCCAGGCAAAAGTAGTGCGCCGAAACAAACATATATGGCCAATAGTGAAATGATCAATGTAACTGGGCCAGTCTCCAGGATATGACCAAAAAAGCCAAAGGAGGGACAAATGTAAACTATTCACCAACGAAAGGAATTTCAAAAGGCACATGAAAGAACTAATGAAAACAGATGGGCATGCTGAAAGCCCATACAGTAGATACAGCATGCCTCTAGAGACAGTGCATGTGCTGCCTAGGTGAGACCTAAAAAGATTGTAAGTGTGGAATAGTGAAAGAAGGAACTCGCACTGAAATTGAGACAAGACAGCCTGTGTATTTGGTGAAGTGCCAGTGGTGGACTTCTAAAAAAACAATTCCCCAGCACATATATGTTTTTTTAAACAAATTAAGCACTGTACATAGGGCGTATGAAGGGAAAAATAATATATTCTATTGCGTTCTTATTTTGCTAGTATCAAGTGCCAGTCTTCCACTCAGTGGCACATGGCACATTCAACATTCCACCGTGCATCACACATTCTAGGCTAAGGAGAAGAGACAGGGGAGACAAACAAGAAGATAAGGTAAAATACATCAACCTCTTGTGGGAAAACAAGAAATACATGGCATGACAAGGAACACAGAGGAAGGCAAGTTCCACACCTCTCACTTTAAACTCTATTAACAAAGCAGCAGATGCATCTAAGTCAATACATGCACACAGCAACCAGGTTGCACAAAAGCACGGAGACACACCATTCAGTATGAACAGGATAAACACTCATAAAAAAAGGCATAATCAGCATCACCAGGGTATCTTTCCAACTGCAGACTCAAGCCACATACACATCATGGTAATCTTGGATATTTGGAACATAAGGGTATCTTCCAATAGAATGTTCAATATTGTGAAAAATGTCGTTGTTGGTTGAATGGTGGAGGGGTGACCGCTGTTCAATCAACAGCCACAATCCATGTCAGGGTGAACCAAAAGATTTCACTAAATTAACAAGTGCCTAACACTCTGGTAGTTTGCCACAAAAATAGTCAGGATTAATTTAGAGGCAATGTATAAAGTATTTATGCAGCACACAAACAGTAATAAAGTGAAAACACAACAAAAATCCCACACCAATTTAGAAAAATAGATTAAAATGTAATAAATTATTTGACACCAACAAACCCCAAATCCAATCAGTAGAACCAGAGTTATGAAATGAAAGTTTTTAGCAAAATTTTGTGCTAAAAGATCAAAGTGCCAACCGTGGACATCTATTCATGCTAGACCGGGTCAAAGTAAAAAAATATGGGTAGTGACAGGCCTGTGCACACGTATACAGTATCAACACAATTTTGCATATATCAAGTGAAACTTCAGACGAAGAGTCATGAGTGGTGTTTTCTTTCTTTCTTTTTTATTCCAGAACGGTTGCCCAGCCAACAAGTGTTTCGTCTGGGGAAGTACACCACGACTTCTTCAGGGCTTCTGGCAAGCGAATTAAGGCAGGTAATCTCTCTGCGGGTTGTACTTCCCTCCCAGCTGGCGAAGGTAAGTGGATACTCATAGAATGACAAAGTCCGAAGTAGGGGACCTTGAGAGGAGCCGGAAGTGGAGGCTTCACTCTTAGCCGGTTGTAATTCCGTCCCGGCCGGTGCAGGGAAGTAAGTCTTCTTGAATATCTAGAATTGCTTTGGTCCACGGTCGGGGACTTTGGGAAGGATCCGGGTGTGGAGACTTCACTGCTGCAGCGAGTATGCTGTGCACGCCATGTCCGAAGTGTCGGAGACCGGAAGCAAGGTCCCGACGAGGGGTGGTGAGATAAAGAAAACTCACCAAAAAGGCTAGACTGTTAACTTGACAACGTGGCGCGTCTACCGGAGCCTGGTACCCGCCATGCGTGATGCGTAAAGCATTCAGAAAAAAGAATATGTAAGGTTAGATGCCCCGCATTCGATATGGGTTATTTGGACATGCGAGGAAGCCAAGAATTGTAAGGTATAGATGCCCTATAGATCTCAAAGGGTTGAGAAAAGCTGCTCTCAAATCAGAAAAAGGGGGAGAACATCGTCAAATATAGAATCAGAAAAGGGAGATCACAGTCAAAATTAGTAGAAGACGCGAAGAGTGACAATTCAGTACAAAGTATTGAAAGAGATATCCACCTAATATGCTGTGGATGCAATGCTACTTGGAACGCTGCATGTGAATTTAAAGTGATCATGCACAGTATTAGGGTTCCTATGTCAAATTAAATTTTTTCTTTACTTATAAGCAGTATCATACAGTTTTAATCAGGAATTCAGTTCCTGAATACGGAACCCCCGCCCGATACGTTTCCAGGGGAAATTACTTCTGGTGACATTAATATACAGAGTGTCAGCATTGCGACATGAATCATTAAGAAAATTGAAGTACAGAAATTTTGACATGTGAAATTTCGGATACAAAAATATGGGCCACATACAGAAGTGGCAATTATGCGGTGTCCACCAAAAAAAGCTGCAATGCTACTTGGAATGCTGCATGTGAATTTATAGTGATCATGCACAGTATTAGGGTTCCTATGTCAATTTACATTTTTTCTTTACTTATAAGCAGTATCATACACTTTTAATCAGGAATTCAGTTCCTGAATACGGAACCCCCGCCCGATACGTTTCCAGGGGAAATTACTTCGGGTGACATTAATATACAAAGTGTCAGAGTTGCGACATGAATCATTAAGAAAAATGGAGTACAGAATTATGAATGTGAATTTTCGGATACGAAAATATGGGCCACATACAGAAGTGGCAATTATGCGGTGTCCACCAACCAGTCATTAGGAAGATGTGTGCTAGAGGGTCTTGAAAGTTAACAGGGACATACCAAATACAAAGCGCAATCTGTTCACCAGATATAAATCATTTTGAAGTACCTCGACCATGACCCAGAGGTAGGTGACTGGAATGAAAAGGACTACAGAAGGAGGCAAATTAGTCACCCAAGAACTATTGCATCTCGTGGTCGGTGTTCAGACCACATTCAACCGCTTTTAATCGCATGATCCAAGTGGCCTCAGTGCGGCGTAGTGACAGTTCCCTATTACACCCTCTCTGATTGGGTGGTACTGCTTCTATCCCAAAGAAAGAGAATTGTTTATAGGGACCTTGTGCCTTGCACCTGCCATTGCGTGAACTGCCATTGGATACCTCTCATTGCATTGCTTCAGTGCCCTCGTGTGTTCACTGATTCTTTCTTTTACAATTCTGATTGTGCTGCCCACGTATTGTTTGTTACATTTGCATACGATGATGTACACCACATATTTGGATACACAATTAATGTTCTGTCTTATCTTGAATTCGCGCCCATCAGGTCCACTGAACACCTTTTTGTTGTGCAACGCCCACCTGCACACCCCACAGCAGCCACATTTATGGAAGCCCTGTGAGCATTGGGTGAGCCAGTCCCTGTCTTTGTTAAAAAATATGGGTGACCACGATGGACCTTGGGTCAGATACAAGAAGTGGATTGGGCCTGGTCGGTGAATGAAGTTTTGGAGAAACATTTCTGAGAAGGTAAAGTTCAGCAGGGCAAAGCTGCAGGTGGTGTCTGTGGAGGAGGCGTCATCATCAGGAAGCCGCCGAACTAATGTGCAGAAAACATTTCTACATTTGAACTTAGTCTCTTTTTTGGAAGTCGAAAATCTCCAGCAAGGCAAGAGGCTAGAGCCAATGAGAGTTCCAGGAGGCTGGATACCCGTTTGGCAAAGGACTGCTTCATAGGATTTGTTGCTGCGGAGAACAACCTAGCAGAAGCTACCTTGAAGTCAGGCCAACTGGCAATGCACCGTGGGCGGATAAACAAGCAGGTTGGCCCCAGTCTTCCCTCAGTTCTCAGATCAGTTTTTACCCAAAAAGTGTTTAGTCCCAAGCAATGTTCCCTCTAAATATTTTCCTCTGTGTGCAGCAGTGTAAGGTGTCTGTGCACTGCAGCCAAGGTTATGTGTGCCAAGAAACCAACAATGCATGTGATAGGTACATGGGGTTCTAGTTTAGGCCTAAGAGGTATGTGCTCACATATTTCCTTATTAGCATTCATTAAATTGCTTTATAAACCTCCACAGCACGCCTGTCTCTCCAGTGCTTGATAAGCAATGTGAAAATTATGCACAAAGAGTTAAAAACATAGCATTAACATTTGAGGATAAAGTGAGAGAATAAAAGATACTCACTTATTGGCTGATTTATTGAAAGTGAGACCTAAAAAGCTGAGATTAATCCTGGCTTCCTCCTTAGCCAAACAGTGTGACATTAGGCAAATATTGCATTTCAGCAATCCTCCATTTTCTTCATTATCGCATATAAAGCACTTTCAAATAGGTCAGTTCAGAATACGAGGCAACGATTTTGTTTGATTTAATAGACTATAATGCAGGGGCGGCTGCTCCGTTTGAGCAGAGGAGCGTCGCCCCACTAACCAACATGCCCAAAAATGCCCCAGAGATGAAAAATAAAATGGAAATAAAGTTAATTTATTACCATTTTATTTTGAATCATCCCTGTCCCGAACCGAGTGTTAGGATGGGGCGGTGCTTGCTTCGTGGTAGCAGCAGGGAGCAGGCTGGGCTGCCTGAGCATTTTGCAAAGTGAGCATGTCCCTTTAGCCGGCCATCTTGCAACGGCTAACCAGACATGCACACTTTGAAAGCTCCCAGTATGGTCAACGGCCATACTGGGTGCCGGGGAGAGACGCGGAAACACGTCCAAGTACGAAAGTGCTATCTTCTCGAGATTTGGAATTCGGGACTGATCAGGTCCTACTTGTTCCGATACACGCGGACAGAGCAACCATTGATGGAACTAGAATTAGACGTGAACTGGAATAACCAATTATCCCTGCCCTCTTGGCCGGGACGGAATTATAACCGGTCTAAAGGCTGACCGTTCACTTCCAAAGTCAATTTGCCCTGAGGAAGTCGTGGGTACTCCCGGGCGACGAAACACGTGTTGGCTGGACCAACGGAAGAAAGAACATTAAAAGACAAACAAATATCTACTGTTGTTGTGCATTATATTGCTTTGTCTAACTTAGAATGATATTGTATGTGTGCTCGGGCCTGTAGAAATAAACAATGTCTAGAGCAGACTTGAAAAGGAACGATTAGTACAAGTTATCCTCAGTCAAACAATTGAATGCAGCAAACCGGGCGCCATGCCCTTGGACGCCAAGTAATACTAATTAGTGCAAGGACCTAAAAAAATTCATTCATCAGAGACACCGCTGCTGTACACACCGCTCCCGCTACCTCAAAACTAATGCAGCAAGCGGCCTGTGCGAGAGCCACTTGCTACATAACTTGTGACTCTCTGCAGCCCCCAGGCAGGTCTGTGAAAGAGGAATAGAAAACTGCTTCTCCCGTCTTCCAGGGTGGTCTGCTCCTTCACATGAGATCACCGAAGCTGCTCTTTTTTCGCGTTGCTCCCTTTTTCGGAATAAAATCAGCAGCTGCAAACAGTCTCACGTGTGATATGTAAAGTGTGCACACTTCACAATCATGATTGCGCACTCCCAAGTTTTGGAATTTGCCTATCTGGGCACTTTCAGCACTACCACCAAGGGTCTAGGACTGTAGGGGCACCACTTGAGGGTTTAGGACTCACTGAGCCTGGGTCCAGGTGTGGGTTCATGATGATGGGCACTGTTATGTCCCTGTGGTTCTGAACAGGAGGCCAGCAAACTAGCCCTTGGAGTCACTTTAGTAGTCCTGGGTTTGAGTGCTGAAACAGGGCTCAAGCAGCAGGGCTGGCCTCTGAGGGTTCAAGACAGGCTCCAGGCAGCAAAGCAGTCCTTCCAGGTGCAACAAAGCAGTCTTGTGGAGACCACAGTAGGCTGCAGCAACAGGCTGTCAGCTGAGAGTCCTTCCGCAGGTCCAGAAAGTGAACTGAAGAGTGGGTCTGCAGGTCCACTCTTTATACACGGTGCCTTCTTTGAGGTAGGAGAAGTTTTGTAGAAGATTCCCTTTGAAGTCGTTGACGTTTCCTGACTTCCCTGACCTGACCCCAAGCTGGCTGCATGAACAAAGCAGTGGTGCCAAGTCCTTTGTGTGAAGGCAGGGCACAACCTATTTAGTTGAAAGTGGGGCTATGCCCAGCTCTGCCCCCCCATCCTACCAGTTGATGACCATTCAGGCACACCTAATCCCTCTATTGTGTGACTGTCTGGGAGGAATAAACAAAGTCCAACTGTCAACTACGCCCAGTCATGTGACATAGGATAGGCTGCAAGCACCAAATAGCAAGGGGCAAGATAATGGCAACTTTCTAAAAGTGGCAGTTTCAAAATTGTAATTTAAAATTTGACTTTACCATTAGAGTGGATTTTAACTACAATTTCATAGATAAAAACATGAAATGCCTATCAGTCCCCAATCAAAAGTTAACACATATTAAATGGAATAAGCCCACCCAATGTTATTCTATGGGACAGGTAGGCCTCACAGTAGTAAAATACGAATTTTAGGAGTGTTTCACTACCAGGACATATAAAACTTCAGAGGACATGGCCAACCTTTTAATTCCAATGCACCCTGCCCTATTGGCTACCTATGGCCTGCCTTAGGGGTGACATATATGTAAAAAAAATGGGAGTTTAAGGCTTGGCAAGGGAGTTATTTTGCCAAGTCAAATTGCCATTGTAAAACTGCCTTCAGGCTGCAATGGCAGGCATAGAACATGTTTTAAGGGGCAACTTAAGTGAGTGGCACAATAAGTGCAGCAGGACCACTGGAAGCATTTAATTTACAGGCCCTGGGTATATGGTATACCACTCTACAAGGGACTCATAAGTAAATTAAATATGTGAATTGGATGTATGCCAATTATACCATGTTTAGGGGAGTGAGCTTAAGCATTTTATCACTGGTTAGCAGTAGTAAAGTGCATAGAGTTCTAAGGCCAACAAAACAACAAACACGAATTCATCAAAATGGAGGGAAAATGGCAAAACATTTGGGGTGACCCTACAGACAGGTCCTGGTCCAACAAGCATCTATGCTTCGGTATGCATCAATGACAAACCAAAGAACAGAGAGAAAAAAACCATCATGCCCATTTGTTTTCACACTGTGATACTCAAGCTGTAACTCAACATGCTCTAACCACATAACCTGTCACAAACATATACAGCTGCCTGCGTCGCACCAGGGCAACAACATGGACAAGCAGAATTCCCCTTCCAGGTTGGACACCTTCACCATTTGCTTCTTCCCCCGTATGGCGTGATGGGGGTGGGGGAGCAAGGCTACACGACTCCAATTATGTCACTTCCAGGGTGAGGGTCTTTCTATAAATATCCTGTGGGTCCAAGCTTTATCCTCTTTGAGAGATCCTCTCCAGTTAAACTCACCCTACCACTTACCCTTATTAAAATGTTTGTGATTCCCGATGTAATGCAAGTATTGTGCTGTTTTATTTTCTCTTATTATGTGTTACATGTGGACTTACAGGGCAATCTAAAAGACGTTGATGCTAAAAGCACCCACAAGAAAGAGCCCATAGTGGCTTCATGCCAATACCCCAGGAGTCATAATGGCAGGGCCCCAGGATGAAAATGACGGTGCCCCATTATTCCCATGGGCAGTTGTAAGACTGAGCAACTGGGGTCTTGTCTGGTAATGCTCCACCTATGCGCATGAGTTCTGTTCCTGGACTATGAGACCCAGATATGGGGTGAACCCCCTTTGGTTCAGGAACACATGTTGTGTATTCCTGGCCCTTATTGGCTAATCAGGCGGGCAGCCAACTTGGGTCATATGATCACTGGCTGCCCTTGGATCACCCATACGTTAACCCATTACCTTTCCAAATAAATCTTCAACATAACTTTCTCCAAACAAAACTGGTGTGGGCTCAGTCATTTTGCTTGTGGACTTCTTCTATGCATGCAGGTATTCTGTGTGATCCAGTTCGGATGTGTGCACACCTGGCTATGGGATATTTGCATTAAGACTTCTTCCTCCCCTCAAAGCAGAAAGGCACCGTAGAGTGTAGTAAGAGCTTTGGAAACCTTATTCCCTGGCAAACTGACACAGCAACTCCAATGTATCCACTGATCAGAAACTCTTACCCTTTTCCCACATAGTGTATCCCAGTCCCTTACCCCCACAGTACATGCACCGAAAACTTGAAAAGTGAGAAAATGTGAAACCAGGTAATCCGCCCATCCAAACGGAGATACCACTGAAAATAACCTCTAAGCGTGACCAGGTCCCCTGCTCAAACGACAGAGTTAATTCTACATACAGAAATTTATTCCTCGCCAACTCTTGAAAGGTATGGTTGGCAACTTTACCAAAGGTGTGTGCATATTTGTGTTTGTGCATGTGAGGATGCATGCAAACACAATTAGGCTGAACCATTGTACCCTCTTTCTGTTTCTTTTCGAAAGATTTGGGTGACTTATGTAGTGATGTAGTGTATAAATAGGATATGAACAAGATTTAAGTTGGGCCATTTAGTCTTGCTCGAGCACACTTATTCCAACGGCATACGCGGTCCTTTAGGAACCTGACAGCGGACTTGCATTTATTACTGAAATAAACTATGAACGTCTTTCATGTTCCTAGTAAATTTATTTTAGTTTAAACACTACTAAAACAAGAAATCATTCCTTGCTTTGCTGAATTAAAAAAAAGTATATATATATATATATATATCATGTATAACATCACTTGGGTAAAGCAAATGAGCAAGAGGGCATGCAATTAAGAAAATAGAAAAATGTAATTTGGGGAATTAAAGGAAATAAAAAATCTTTCTTCTTGCAAAGATCACTACCTTCCAAATTTTCAAGAACCCATTTATAGCCATGAAATGTGAGAAGTATCTGTGTGAAAACCGATTGTTTGGACAAAACTGTAATTAAATTCATTGTGTTAGCGAATGCTCACCCTTAACAATCACATCATTAATAGGGGCGTGTGAAATTTGCGTAATTTGCTTTTCATTTCAGGACAATAACATGAGCTTAAGTATAATTATGCAAAATGCAAATCCATCATTTATACTTTAACAGGAGATACCGGATCCATAGGCATTATGGGCTTGATTCATAAAAGGTAACATACTTTTGAGTAGTTTTTATGTTTACTACTTTTTGCTTATTCACAAAATCTGAGTTTGGGCAGGGTTCCCGGTATTCTCTGGGGTTGTCAACTGCCCCATTATTCAATCATTAGGTAAGCGTGTATTATTTCTATGTAAGCTCACATATTTGTGACAATATATATGTTATCTGTGCTTCATTTAAGAGTGCCACTCTTGAGAAGCCATAGTAAAGACCTGGGGTTGAGAATTGAATATGCACGGATATAAGACCAGACTGGTGGAACCAACTCCAGTGTTCTTCTCTCTCACTTGCTCTCCCTCTTAAACCCATTTCCCCTGGTGTGAGAACAAACATGGAAGTTACCAGTCTGTGTGCACACCTTTTCTTCAGTCAGGCGGGTGGTGGATTAGCATTAGAGATCATTGCCACAATCTTGCCGCACAAAAGTAGGCTCCTGACATTGTTACTCAATAAAAGTTCTTCATTAAAATTGCTCTTTTTTTTTTTAGAATAAATATTTTAAAATCTTTGTAAATATAAGCATTGTAGCTCAGTTGGTGGACACTCCTATGATGTGATTATCTGGATTTCTTTACACTTTTAAAAAAAATAATGTAACACAAAAAAATCATTAAAGTTTCTCCTGAGTGTGAAGAATATTTAATAGGCAAAGTGTTGTACAGAAAATATGAAATTCCTCTGAAATAATTTACCAGAACTCAATGCTAGCAATAGACTTGAAGGCCCAATTAGAGCTTGCCAAGAAGCATGTCAGCCTGCAAGGAAAGTGTAGGCTAAGACCTAGACTCCACCCTCGAGTAACCGTTGCGCTTAAGAAATACAATTAACATAACATAAAATAACTGGG
This sequence comes from Calotriton arnoldi, assembly GCA_963921515.1. NCBI lineage: Eukaryota > Metazoa > Chordata > Amphibia > Caudata > Salamandridae > Calotriton > Calotriton arnoldi. The sequence continues at coordinate 628,626 of CAWUFW010000872.1, forward strand.
ACCCTGGCAATTGACAACCTGCCGTTATCTCACTGCCTTCAAGAGACCACAATTGTGGAAGTTGCTTGGAAGGCAGAAGAGTTTGCCAACCTAGAGTCTGTTTTTGAAAATTGAAAAATGAACAGCCCTGACGAATAGTGAAATTTCTCCCTGTGTATCGTGAGTCATTGTTTGCTTTCCCTGCCTGGGACTCTGGGACAGCCATGCCTTGCATGGCAGTTCTGAATAGAGAGATCTAATAAAGGTTGCCTTGGCCTAAAGTCAATTTAACAACCATCACCATGATCTGGTGTGCCGGTAGTAGATGGGATGCCAGGTCAAGGGTCTCCTCTAGTGAAGGTCCCGCCAATGGAAATCTTGCAGCCCCCCCACCTGTAAATAAGCAGGGGAACTGCGAGTTTTCTAGGGCAGGTGAAATGCCAATTAATGGCAATTCTCCAACTTAATCAAACTCTAAAGGACCCGCTGATTATTATTATTTCCTCTCATAGATTCATTATGTATAGCAAGGTAGAGGACCTCAGCCAACGTTTATATGAAATGAAGCAAAGAAACCTTCAGTCAAGTTATGGAATATCAATTGGAGGAGGCGCCATTGGCAGAGGTGTAATGGCAAAGGCTGTTCTTTAATTGTGATTTGTATATCACCTGAAATGTAACATGGTGACTCCAGTGGGTGAGTTCTGTGGTGTTATGAGATAGGCAACATCAGAATTGACTCTTCAGTGCAATGAATGATCAGAATGTGGAATGGAAAAAGATGGATGTGACATTCAACACCCATGGAAGTTTGTCAAATCTCATGGAAGCCCAGTAAATGTCTAAGGGAGACATGCATCAAGGAAAAAAACGGTCGCAAAGGGGCAGATTCTCAGAATCTGCCCCTTTGCGACCGGTATTTCTGCATTTGGGATTCATCATCCCAAATGCAAAAATCGCAAATTGCAATTGCATTTAAGGAATCGCAAATTGCGATGCCTTGAATGCAATGCAAGATGCCATTTAAAATAGCGATTTCGCTATTAGGGGCCGCTAATTACCGAAAAATTAAACCTAATGGTAATTAGCGAAAACGTTGAAAAATGCACTAAAGTGCATTTTTCAAAGTTCCGAGTTACACCACACATGCCCTTGGGGCATGTGTGTGCGCAACATGTGTTCACATATCAATTTCAGGGTGCAACAGGGTGTCCTTTTGGCACCCTGGCACTCTGAAATGCATGCGCAATTTGCGAGTACCTATTGGGTACTCGCAAATTGCTGCATGCAATTCTATTGATTCCTATGGGCCTCTAGGCCCATAGGAATGAATGGGTAGCAATTCCTTAATTGCCACTCGCAATTTGCGAGTCGCAATTAAGGAATCTTAGGGAATCGTTATTTTTGTAAGAATTCCTACATGCATAGGCATTTGTGATTCCTTATTAGCGAATCCTTAATATTCGCTAATAAGGATTCGCAAATGACATTTTTGATGCATGTGCCCCTAAATGTCATAACATCCTCACAATCTCTGTGCCTCTCATGATTTATCTTTTGCATATACTAAATGTAAAAAACATTGGTAAAGTCAAATACCATCGGTTCTTGAAGAAATGCTTGTAGAAGCCAATTTAGGTTATGGTAAGTACATTTCTTAAGTGCACAATTATTAATGATTGTGCCAATGAATTATCTGCTTCAACACATTTTGACACAGAGTGCAAATTAATTGAATCCTTTAAAATTTTAGTAGTATCTTTCGGATAAGCCTAGTCTTCAATTGTTTCATAAAAATAATTTTATCTTAGGTGGCATACATTGACATCGTTGAGGATTCAATGAACCATCTTAGTTTATGGAATTTTTAGTAACAAACCGTTGGAGGATCCATTAACTCTATTCAGATCCATTTTACCTCCATCTGCCACTGAAGTCTCCAGGCATATAATAAATTGCAGGTGATAAATAACAAGAGATTTCATAGGTTGATCCATCGAGCACGTAATAGAGGATGTCAGTTACTTTGTTGCTCTTCTTTTACTGCGTGTACAAATTGACCCTTAAAGAAATCTACAAACTCATACCTTCTGAAAGAACTGGGAACTAACTGGGAACAGAATTGTTGCTTGCATTATAGGGGTGTATAAAGTTTCTACTTCAGGGCATTGTGATTATTTTTCAAACCTCACAAGCTTTGCTAGTTTTGCAAAGGATGCAAAATGTACATTTCTAGAAAAAAAAGTCTGAAAGTATGTTTTATGTGAAAAACCTTAGTAAAATTCACTTTCAGTCGGAGAAATCTGTTGCACAAAGGTTTTTGTGGAACAATTCCTTAGCAGAAACTCTTTTGTGTGAGTTTTGACACAAGGAAAAGCCCGAGTGCGGACATGGAGATAGTACTCGTAAATGCTCTTTGTGTATTCCCAAAGTCATAAACGTAGACGTTTGGTCTAAGTTTAGATCAAGCCTCTAAGTTTACCTTAGTGCATCGGGCCCATTGTCTCAAATCCTACTTGTTGTTATGAAACAGCAGATGCATGCATGTTTTCAGATATACATCATGCTGTTTTGTATGTATGCATGTATATGGGTATTTCTATAGTGCACACCTAGCCAAAAGGCAGCATACAGAGTTCCATAGCTAGAATTTGGACACCAGATATCAATGTCATCGCTTTGGGGTTGCATCCTTTTTTTAAGTAATGGGTGTGCAAGATTGTTGATTTCATATTTATTCTATAAAGTTTTAACATTATCTACCTCTTGATAGTTTTCATACCAAATCAGGAAGGATCATCAGTCGAATTCTCTCAGCATTTCACATCCTGGCATGTGTGACAGAGAAGCAAATAGGAGACCTGTAGAGATGCTCTTAAAAGGGTCCTATGAAAGAGTGATGATTCACAGCATATTTAAATATGTCCAGATAGCATTACCTCAGCACAAAAGATCAATGAAATTGAAAGGCTCACTGTCAGCCTCATCTGCCCCAGCGGTAAGTGCTCTTCTTTGGATGAAATGTGGTTCACTTGACTTGACCGGTGCCGTGTGTTGCTCACATCAAAGAGTTCAGGCAGTAAGGCTTTCATGCAGTATTTCAAGGCGGTTCCGGCATGAACACCCTCTTGCATCCAAGAGCACCCGCATGTCTGCTCTACCATGGACATTGTCTCAATGATGTAACAAAATGAATGTCAATTCCCTGAGGTCTACCTCACCTGCTTGATGGGTGCAAGTCCAAACCATGTGAAGTAAATCCAAACCAAGTCAAATGTGGCTCCTTTTGCACCTATGTAAGTGATTATTGTGAACATGGACTGCGTAAGGCATGCACCGACTACTTTTTTTATCTCCCGGAGCTATATATAGCACGAACGTGACTGGAAGGTATTAGAGCGCTTTACATGAGCACCAGTTGCATTACACAAGGACACATTCATTTTTGTTAGGCACGGGAAGATTACGTGATTTGCCCAGAATCACAGGATGTTGAGTGTCGTTGCCGAGACTCGAACCAGGTTCCCCAGATTTGAGGTCGACCGCCCTAGCCGTTAGGCCACATCCTCTCCCCTTACTTATGTGTAATACATATAGCGTGCTATTGTAAGTAACGAAGGAACATGCAAAGGACCAGTAACGGATGGCGCCTGGAATGTACCGTAATATATGACTTATGGCATAGCTGCCAATGCATGGAGCTTGACACGGATCATAGCACACCACATGGTCAGCAATGCATGAAGCATGGCATGGATCACTGTACATGAAATATGACCTGGTTAATACTGTAGGCAGCATTTCATGGGCCAGTCATTTATGAAGCATTCGATGGTCAGAGATATATGAATCATGCTATTGTCAGAAACATCTGAGTGATGGCAGCTTTCTCCCAACTTCTGCACCTTAGCTGCTGGAAAATGAAACAGTCGACAGAGGATGAACAGAACATTTCAAAGCTCTTCTTAAATGTGGCTTCAATTGCTGGAATCAAAGGGGCTTGGAAATAAAAGGAAATACGCATCACACTGAGATATTGAAAGCAGCATGTTTAAAAATAAAATCCAGATTAAAGACCAATCGCCTTAAAGACTCTGCAACGAGCAAGGATATATTTAAAAAGCCTGGAAGGAGGTTAAGTATTAATATAGATATATCATTTGGTATACATGGCATGCTAAAGAGAATGAAGGGGCTTTACTTGGAGTGGAATGTTTTAGGATTACATTGTCAGAATGTTACCTTAAATGGCTTGTGCAACTTTCAAACAGGCACTGTACATAAGACCACCACACTTAACACCCATTTCCTAAGCGAACTCAAACGGGCAACACAAAGATGTTACTGTATAAATACTGCAGTGGGTGCTTTCACTGCGCAAAATGCAGTGGTATAAACATTCCATATTTCACAGAGAAAGGAGAAATAGGAGTTTTTTTAAAGTTACCCTTCATCACAAGGAACCAAAATTCCCCCAAACCTCTCTTGCACTCTTTAGAGGCCAAGAAAATGGAGGGCTCTCAAAATTTCCATTATTCCTTCTAATTGCAATAGGATTGATTGCTCTTTGATACAGAAAAAAAAATAGTTGAACAGAATCACACCGAATTTAGCGAGAAGATGAAGTAATGTGGTTTTCTTTGGTTGGTCTAAATCTGTTCAAACGAGTGTGCGGGTTAGGCATGAAGAGGTTAAAATGTAGTGATATCTGGACTTTTAAATCACAGAGGATTTGTGGTAGTGGAACAATTTTATTGGCTGGCCACAGTATTGGGGATTCTGCCCCCCCCATCCTGAAAAACAGTGAGAAGGGGAGTAAGTGGGCACAGTGAGCACATACAGACCCCAAGGCACTTGTGGAGGGGATCCCAAAGAAATCTCCACTTAGTAGAAATTTGGAAAAAAGGAGACTTTGTTGTGGGATTTGCAGATCCGCTGTAGGTTCCAGCACGACACCCGCCAGTGCCGCCAATCCAGCCGTGAATCCATGACAACTACAAGCTTCACCGGTCTTGTGCTGCAAAATTAGGGCAAGCCCACTGACGCATGTGAGCCTGTAATAGAAACCTGTGGCTTTTGTCCCGGAGCCATGAATTTTGCAGAGGTCGTTCAAAACGTACCCAAGGCCTGATCCCTCAGTGTCTGCGATGGTAAGGAGCACTGGGTGTCGAGCACCCTTGGAAGGTGGTGTGCAAAACCACACTAGCCATGCACAGCCGGGGTCAGATGTCCACAGAGAGTGGTGGGCAGGGCCTGGCTCCACCCTCATTTCACATGCCCAAAGGGCTAAATCTTGCTGCTTGTGGGAGTGGTAAAAGACTACATTTTTTGGGCGTTTGTATCATCTATGGAGGCTTTGTGAACCCGTATGCAAGTGACGTGAAACCCATGCAGTAAAATGGTGGTTTGAATCTGTACCACAGAGGATCACAATTAAAAAAAAGTTTGGAAAAATCAAAGTGCATTTGTGACTCTGAAAATAACCTTTATATTTTCTCCAGACTTATAGAAAGAATTGCATAGATTCTCTCAAGTTGCTGAGGAAGATCCAACTTCCTTTTGCTAGCAAATGTACTAAGAAATGTGCAAATGTGTTGTGTGCAGCGAATCCAGTTGCGCAGAACTAATGGCCATATGAATCCCAGGCCCTGCTGCTCATCTTTACTGCGCACAGCTGAGGGTCAGATGCCTGTCAATGGTGAGGCACAGCCCACCAATTTTACATATATGGGCAAACGCCGTGTGCAGTTAAGGGTCGGATGCCCACCAAGAGTGGGTCGCTGGGCCAGGCTGGAGGCCAGCTGTGCAATGTACAAGGCAGTGTGCGGATGAGGTTGGATGCTAGGACCCTGCCCCACCTTCACTGCACATGGCCGGGGGGCAGATAGGACACTTACGGAGGGTGGGTGGCAAGGTTTGTCCGGAGGACATGCACAGTGGAGTTTGGCTGCAATGGCGGTTTAGGAACAGGGTCTGGCTACACAACCACCAGTACAGGTAGGGTACAGGGCCTTGCTATAAGTCATGGTCTGCAGCCAGTTCCAACTTCACATGGCTAAATCCAATGTGCAGTAGGAGTAAGCTGCCTTCTACAGGTCATGCACAGGTGTAGCCATTCCCTACTGCGCACAGTCAAAAAGTCCAACTTAAGTGATGATTAGCTGTGAACAGAGATTGAGCTCTAAAAAAACAGGTTCATGTGAAATATGGTTGGAAAAACAAAAAATTCACTGAAAAAAACAAAGGTTAAAGTAAAATCATGGTTATGTTTGCTTACAGCACCGTAATTTAGGCTTAAATAATCTCTAAAATGTACTGAAATAAACAAAGTTAAGGTGCAACTAAGGTCACAGAACAAAACCTAAAAACCACTGAAATTCTTCAGTTATGGTTCAG